>CM062827.1:19782925-20227475 GCA_031772345.1 Himalopsyche anomala | reverse complement strand
GCCTTATGGATTACTCCAATTGCCCTTTCGTCTCATGTTGGGATTTCTATTTTTTTTCCCTTTATAGTGTTCGATCCTGCTTTGTATGATACATTTTTTTTTTTTTTTTGAGACAGGATGGACATGTATGTATATATATATAAACATATATATATATACATATATATATATATATATATATATTTTTTTTTTTTTTTTCCCCCCCTTTTTTAATTTTTAACAAACAAGTAATAACAATGATAATATAAAAAAAATTAACAAACAAGAATAAGTAAATAACAATAATAATATACAATAAATAACAATGGTAAGGTGAAACAATGGTATATAAAATTATAAAAATATATGAAGTTGTGTGTGGGATCTTGTGTGTATTGTTGGCGTTGGTTGGTTGGGTGGTTGACACTGTAGGGTGATTCATTAACCTCGAGCAGCAGTATATGTTAATATTTTTTTTTTTTTTTTGTTTTTTACCCTCGAGAGAAGGTCGAGCCTACAGTGTCGGCATGTGTCGTGTGCCTGGGGTGGTTTGTGACGTCACCCCGATTTGTGTGTCATTTTGTGGTGTACCAGCATTTGGGTGTCGGGGTCGGGGGGGAGCTAGGGGGGTTTGAGAAGGAGAACCTTCCTTGGCCGTGCTATGTCGGTGTGTGGGTATTTTATGTAATCGTTTAGTAGCGATTTGATAGTGTCGTTTGAGTGGTCTGTCATGTCGCTGTAGAATTTCTTCGACAGTTTCATGACGTGGTCGAATATGGTGTCAGTTTTGGTGTCTCTGTGGAGAGTGGTATTTCGAACGTACCAGGGTGCGCCTGTTAACGTTCGAAGTGATTTGTTTTGTATGGTCTGGAGCGTCTGGATGTGTTTCATGCTTGCATACGCCCATATTGGGCATGCGTAAGTCATGATTGGACGGGTAATCGCGGTGTACAGGAGTAGCTTGCTGTTTATTGCAAGTTTACTTCTGTGCCCAATCATCGGGTAGAGTTGGCCCGTGACTTGGGATGCCTGTTTTATTTTAACAGATATATGGCTGTTGAAATTTAGTCGCGAATCAAGTGTGAGGCCGAGGTATTTTACCGTTCGTGCCCATGGAATGTCTGTGTTTCGCATCCGGATGCTTTTGATATTCTTATCGTGTCTATTTGGCCTGCGACTGAAGGTTATTGCAGTGCTTTTTTCTGGGTGTATTTGAATGCGCCAGTTGGCGCACCAGGCTTGGATGTCCTCACTTGCCTTTTGTACAAGTGCGGTGGCTCTATTTCTGTTTAGTGATCGTGCTAGGATCGCTGTGTCGTCTGCGTACTGCGCAACGATTGTTTCGTTTATCCCGGGTATGAAAGCGGGTAATGGGATGTCATGAGTATAAAGATTGTACAGCAGGGGCGATAAGGCGGACCCCTGTGGTACACCGGCTGTCGGCGTTCGCGTCGTCGATAATTCGCCGTTAACTTTAGTGCGGAAAGTTCTGTTGGTCATAAATGAGTTTAAAATTTTTATCATTGGACTTTCGAGGCCGGCCTCGGAGAGTTTGACTATCATACCTTCTATCCAAACTTTATCGAAAGCTTTGGCGATGTCGAGAAATAGGCCTGTGGTGAAACATCTGCGGTTGAAACCTTCGCTGATGAATTCAACAACTCTGAGTAGTTGATGGTTAGTGGAGTGTCTGTGACGAAAGCCGTGTTGCTCATCCGGGATGAGTTTTTTTTCCGTCACGAATTCCTCTAGTCGGGATTTAATTACACGTTCCAGTAGCTTTCCCATTGTCGGGAGTAGGCTAATGGGTCTGTGATTTTCTGGAATCTGGTGTGGTTTTCCCGGTTTCGGGATTAAGATGATGTCTGCGGCTTTCCAGGCGTGCGGAAAGTGTTGGACTGCTAGGCATGCGTTTATGATCGTTGTGAGTGCTTTGACACCGTTCTCGGGAAGGTGTTTCAGCGCTTTGTGCTTTATTTCATCGTTGCCAGGGGCTTTACGATTGGATAAGCATTTGATTCGGCATTCGATCTCGCCCGTGGTTGCGGGTGTGATGGAATTCTCGGTCGGAGATGCTGTGATCTCTTCAGTGATTTTAATATATTTGGCGGTTATTGTTTCTATACGTGTTTTGAGCACGAGGTCGTTTTGATTGAATTCATTCGGAGAGAATTGTTTCTCGAGTGATTCCGCGAAAGTTTCTGCTTTTTCCGCGGCTGTGAAGACCGGGCCATTCAGACCGTTAAGCGGTTGGATGGGGCATTTTTTGTGTCTGACTGCTTTGCTGAGGATCCAGAATGGGTTGCTTCCTTTGGTCATACCTTGCAGGTATTCACCATAGGTGGAGTCTCTGTGCTCCCGAAGTTCAATTTTGATCTCCGCGGTGAGACGGTTTTTGAGTGCTCGTGCTGTTGGATTGGCGTGCCGGCGCCATTCCTTAGCCGCTCTGTTTTTTTCCCGAATTAGGTTTTTAATTCTAACTGGGATATCTGGTCGGTGGTCTTCCACGGGGACTTCGGTCGTGGCGGATTCTTTCGCGGCGCGTATGGAATCCGTCAGACCGGAAATTGCTCTGTCTATGTCTGCCGTATTGGCGAGACTGGCAGGGCTGTGAAAGTTGTCTGAGAAGTGGGTGCTGAAGTCTTCCCAGGAGACTTTGTCTCTGGTTTTTTTCGGCACTATAGCCAGTGGATCATGGGGGTCAGCTAAAAATAGGAGGACCGGCCGGTGGTCTGAATTTAATTCGTGAACGACTCTGATTTGCGGTGTGTGCGACATCGCTATTAATAATGCAAAATCGAGCACATCTTGTGTGTTCGTTGCGGGGTGATATATGGTTGGCTCAATAGGAGCAGCAATGACGGCGTTGTTGTCTAGTGCAAATTTGTAGACGAGTCGGCCACGGGAGGTGGTCCGACGGCTATTCCAGGATGAGTGTTTTGCGTTGAGGTCCCCGGCAATAACGGCGGCGGGGATATCATTCAACAGCAGATCTTTTAAGTCTGATGCTGCCAATGTTGTTCGGTGTGTTGGAGGGCAGTATACAGATATCAATTGTATTTTGCCTGCATTTTTTGTATTAATGCATATCGCGGTAGATTCTAGTTTGCAAGAGGCTAATCGCGGTTTCTGGATAATAGCACAATGATCAATGTGTGATTTTACTACGATGGCGGTTCCTCCGCCTCTCGCGTGCGTCCGGTCGGTCCGGTGCGTACTGTAGTTCGGGAAGTTAATCGGTGTCGCGGGTTTCAAAAACGTTTCATTGACGAGTAGTGCGTCAATGTCGTGTGTTCTAAGGAAATTTTGCACTTCGATTTTATCGTTACGTAGGGAACCGTTTGCGTTCCAGAACGCTATCTGTAGTGATGTAGGTTTTGTCTTAGTGTTGGCCATGGTTGGTTAAGGAGGTGGTCTGGTAATAGTATTCGCATACGCGAGCGATGGTTGCTTGGCTGCGCGCTATTGAGTCCTGGAGATCTCTTACGAGCTCTTCCAGGGCCCTGTCGCGCGCGGCTTCGCGTGGGACGGGGGGGGAAAAATGCGTGGTACTCACGTTGTGTTTTTGTGTCGGTGTCGGTCTCAGCTGGGTCGTGTCTGCGACTTTCGGTGCCCATGAAGTGCGAAGTTGTTGTTTCGGTTGTTGGGGTTGTCGTTCGGTTGATTGGTCCTGGTAGCGTCTACCCGTGTTTGTGGGTAGTGCTGGCCAGGTCTCGGTTCGCATTATGGGTCTGCCTGCTCGTGGATGACTCGGGCAGCCCCGGTAGTTCGCCGGGTGTTGTCCGGAGCAGTTTGCGCAGGTCGCTGGGCCGTCCTCTCTGTTTTTTTTGCAGGAGTCTGTTTTATGATCTTTTCCGCATTTTACGCATCGCGGTTTTGCGTGGCATCCGGTCTGTGAGTGTCCGAACCTCTGGCAGTTGTGACACTGGCCGAGTTCGGTTTTCCTTTTCAGCGATTCGGCTGAAACGTTGTAGTTTCTGAGTTTTTTAATCTCAAAGGTTTTTTTGCCCTCTTCTGTGTGCTCGATGTCGAGCAGCATGAAGGCCATTGGAGTCCTGTCATTCCCTTTTCTCATGCGTTGCGCTCTTATTATCGGATATCCCTCGTCGCGCAGCATTTCCTCCACCTTTGAGTCTTCAAGGCTTTCGGGGATGCCTTTGAGGACGATCTTGTAGGTTTTATCCTCCCTGAGGGTAAAGCAGTGGAAGGAGATGCTGCGCCTGTCCAGGAAGTCTACGATTTTTCGGTAGATCGTGCTATTGTCTGTGTTGACTCTCAGGGAATCTTTCTGGTCTGTAGCAGAGAAGCCTGAGAGTCCGGCCAGCTTCAGGTCGTTTTCTAGGATGGCGAAGTCTTTTTTGTTGTGAATTATAATCGGAGGTGTTTTTTCAGTCTTTTGGTCCGGGGTCGAGTTGTTCATTTTCTTGCTGTTGGTGGGTGACTGCAGAGTGGTATTGTCGTTTTTGGTTTTTTGAAGCGGCTTAGTAGTGGGAGTTGTCGGGGTTGCTGCGCGAGGTGTTGAGTCTGGTGGGTTTTTGCAGGCTTTTTTTGCTGCTTTTTTGGTGCGGCGGCTGGGTATAGTCTTGAATGTATCAGGTTTGGGGGGTTCATCCTCTTCCGATCGTATTTTTCTTTTTAGAGGTATGTTGTGCCGTGGTCGTGAATCGGGGGGCTGTGAGTCTGAGGAGTCGTTGTCGGAGTTGTCGCAGGCCATGTCTTCCCAACTGAGGTCAGGGGTCGGCGAGCTTTTGTTTTGGAGAATTTTTTTAAGGTTGTGAGCCTTTTCTTCAGTTTTTTTGTACGGTGAGAATGCCATACAGAGCAGGTTATGGAGAGTCAGGAGGGACTCTACCGAGATGAGCCCTTTTCCGTCTTTCCCGGAGTGGAGAAGGTCGGTGATTTTGAAGAGCATGGAGTCCGGGTGGGTTTTTTCAGTAATGGTGATCGGTTCCGATGCAATTTTTTTCTCCTCTGGTGTCAATTTTGTGGTATTGTTGTCGTTGGCGTCGGTCGGAGTGTTTGTAGTATTGTTGTCAGACATGTTTATGCAGTAGTTTTGAGGCTTGGTCGTTGTATGTGGGTAGTGCTGGTTTGTAGAGTTGTTTGTCTTGCGGGTGTAGAAGTTCGGAAGCGGTGGTCGGTAATAGAATGGCTGCGGTCGGTAGGTTTGGTATTGTTGTCTGAATGTTTGGTATTTGCGGAACAGTAGCGGTGGTGGCGATGTGCACTGGGCTGCTATCTGATCGTGAATGTAGATGTGTCAAAACTTTGCTCAATTATATCTTAAAACGAACAAATTTTTAGTTGTAACATTTTGGAACTTAGCCATCGATTACAGTTTAAAAAAATATTAAAAGCCGAAAGTGGTGATGCCGACAGTGTATCTTTTGCATTTTTTCAGAGATCTAGGTAGTTTGGCAAACGTATTCGCCCGTGCAGGATCCACTGACTACAGTGCAGGTGGGCAACTCATACCACTAAAAAGAATCACTAGTCATCCCAAATATAATGAAAACAAGTTGGAATACGATTTCGCATTGGTTGAGGTTCTACAAGATATTGTCTTTGGACCGTTAGTGAAAGTTATCAAGCTTACTGATACAACTAATCCCGCCGAAAAGAGTATGGTGACTGTCTCAGGATGGGGTGTAACAAGTGTAAGTATATCTTTTTTCTGATTTATATTCACACTCAATGCGGATAACAAAAAAAAACATAAAATGTCTCAAAAAAGCATAGAAAAAATGAACAAATCGATTCCTTTACCCCCCCATATGAGCGTTAAAAAGAAGATACAAAGAAAAGAAAATATAAAATTGAATGCCTTTAATGCTTTAAGATACGACTGAATAATCGATTTCAATCGAGTTTACAATCATTGTCCAATCCCAGTTATTCTGCAACGAATAATGAAGAATCTCAGTCACATGGTTATAGGTTGTTCTGGTAAGACCGTTGTATCCTTAAAAAGCTTTATTAATTATACCTTAATATTCAAACTGCCCATTGATCGTGATAAAAAATTGACCATGATAGTATCAACTAAACAATACAATAAATTTTACTAATATTGTATGTAGTTTATCAAACTTACAGTTTGCATTTTTTTGTTTGTAGGAAAGTTCTTCTAGCGTTCCTGAAAATTTGCGTGAAGTTGATTTACCAGTTTTCAACCAGGAAAATTGCAAGAAAATTTATCCATACGTGACTGAAGCACAGATATGCTTAGGTGGAACTGCTGAAGGAGGAACCAGTGCATGCTTTGTAAGATTTGAGATTTAAAATAATCCATTAAAAAAATAGGAAACATGACGTTAATTTAACCCAAACATAGTCGTATGATACTGTTTTGCGTATGTATATATATATATATATATATATATATATATGTCAATATCCTATTTCTAGAGTGCAGCATGTCTGAGTTTGGCAGTTTTCGATTCTAATACTGCATAATAAAGTATAAGTTGGTCTTTGGAAGTGATAGATGTATGTATTATGATTCACTAATCATACATTACTCAACACTTCCACATGCAGACATACTCTGGAAATAGAGTATCGATTTTTAAACAAAATGATTCGTTTTTATATTCAAGATTTATTGGATTTATTTATAAAATATAAATAAATAAATAAATAAATACAGCATCATGTGAATTGAATTTATTTAATAAATATAAGAAACAAATTCAAAATAATGACGCAGTAAATTAATCGTCTAAAAGAAAATATATTAAGCTCGTAGAAATGACAAATGACTTGACGACGCCAAACATTTAAATTTTTTCTCATTTGAAAAAGAATCTTACTTATGGCTCATCTTGACTTTTCCTTAATCCTCGGTGATTTATGAGTACAATTGTAAATGTTTCAATTGCACGAAAAAATAAATAGTGAAAGCATCTCTTAGATAACAGTTCAATAAGTTTTATAATGAAATTGGACAGGTTTGAATAAAAGAGACATTATTTAACCCTGGTAATTTATTTATTTCATGAAATGCCATCAGCAAATTTATTGAAAACAAAATAAGACAAAAGTATCTATTAATTTTGTGATATATTATGATTTAACGTTTTTTTATATATTTTTTTATTTAAAGGGTGACTCTGGTGGTCCTTGTGTCCAAAATGGTGTTCAATACGCTCTGGTAAGCGGTGGAATTAGCTGCTCTGACAAGAACGTTCCAGGACTTTATGCAAGAATTTCAATTGGCAGAGATTGGATTAAACAAGTTTCTGGAGTATGAGAAATTTGATACTTGAACGATGTACACACCTATGTCTATGAATAAAAACATATTTAAAATGAAATTCTTTATTCTTATGATTTTTTATTTATAAAATAATAAAGATTGAATGCATTACATTAAATAAATACGATCGTTTGATACCGTTTCGAAATTTTTTTTCCAAAAATACTCGACTTTATCTGAAACATGTTTAAAAAATATGTTTTTAAAAACTGGAACGTGTTTTTTGTTCAGTAATTAAATGAAAAAATTGTATGATAAACTGAATCTGAAACTGAATTTATTTGTTGACCACACACATAGTGAAAATTATGCTTAAGTAAGTACTGACATGTTTTATTTACAGTTAGAGTTAGAGTAGACAGTATTATATAAATAAACACAGGAATGAAAATATCGTTAAGTTATACAAATTTATATCAAACGAGCTGTAAGCCCAAATGTAAGAAATCAAATGGTAACTTATTTATTCAACAAACCAGAAGGCCTTAAATCCATTAAATTATTAACTAAATGTTTTTTTTTGGAATAGATTTCTGATTGCAATTTGTAAGCAAACAAAATAAAAATTTATAAATAGTATTGTTTATTCAAAATCTGCCGATACCTAGTGATTTTTAGAGAGAATTGAAAGAAAACTGACACTATTGACAATGAAATGAATAAAACTTAAATCTAACAATGTGAAACTTAACTCATAAGATTTCCACATTTTTCTTTCACTGTTGCGATCTTTCAATCACCTATATTTTTAGAAAAGTTTTACAATTCACTTTGACCATTAGTGATTATTATTATGTTTTTTCATCCGTTTTGTATTAAAAGTATAAATAATTAAAATATACGAGTACGATTAAAACGTTAACAATCGGCACATTACAAAAAAATGTTTTTATATTTTCGTTATCAGTAATACAGTCAAATCCCGTTTATTTGTCTTCGATAAAATGACTCTATTAGAGTAAAAGGTTGACAAGGAGTTAGAAAATATGTACTAAAATAAATCGGGATATTAAAAAAGTGTCGTCTTAAAATTAAACAAAAATAATGTAAAAATAAATATTTAGTGGCTATCAAAATTATAAATTTCATTGGATAAAATTTTATCCCAAGTATAAAAAAATATTCAGTTTGCCCGCTATTAAAGCATCTGCAACATAGAAGAAAAGGCCGTCCTACAAAAGGCGGTAAAATAATTTTTATTTCCTGATTTTTCTAGAATCTACTAAATGTTCATGTTTAATTCAATAACTGCAATAATTTTCTAGTTTTTTTATCTCACATGGTTCCAGTAACTAGGGCTTGTCGGTTTTCAAAATCCGGTTTTTTGTCAAAATTTATGACATTCGAAAACCGGTTTTTCAAGATCGTAACCGGTTGTGCCGAATTTTCCATAAACGAGTCTATAAGCAAAAGGTCTTAAAAATTGGATCTTTTATTTGATGGCTTAAAGACCATATGCGTTACATGATTACCCAGCGAAAGGGTATTTTCTATATCAGGAAATTTTGTTACAAAACGATCAGTGGACGCTTTGTGTTTTCTTAAATCATATTTTCTGAAGAGTAACATCAAATAATTTATTGTTGTGTATACTATGTATATAAATAAACAACATACAAAAATTCAACTTTTTCTCGCTATTTTAATTGAATTATACATTTTTTGTAAAACTTGACTTGACTTTGTTAAAACAACAATATTGACATTCTACAATCGGTTTTTGTATAAGCCCTACCAATAACCCTTTGTTCGAATTGCAACCGAAGGATTAAGTGGTAATTTTAAAGAAACTGATTTGCAGGGTCCGTGGTACAGTGGTCAACGTCGTTAGTTTTTTGTGGAAGATCTCAAGGGTACAATTTTCACTACAGACAGCATTTCAAAATCTGATTTGATCAATTTCTGTTTGACGGTATGAATGTTTATTTATGGTTTGGTAATTGATTCCCTTCAACCATTCAAATATTAAAATTAGCATGGCGTAGTAAGGGCGATTAGTCCTGTTCTCGCTCTATTATTTCAGTTCCAATTTCAGAGAAAAAATAGAGATTGATAAGTCGAGTAACAAGTAGTTCTCGTAGAAAAATTGATGTTGAGATCAAGAGACTATTTTATGTTTCACATTATAAGTGAAATAAAAACCTCATTGTAAGGGTAAGTATGAAATAGAAAGGTATGTTGTTATGTTGAAAGAAATAGTTGTAAATAAATTTTTCTATTTTTTTAATCGGGAAATAAATACATTTGTTTATTTTTAATATCCCAAAGCAGCATTTTCCACACTTTTTTCCCGCGATCCGGTTATTTTAATATTTTTCCTTCATGACCCACTAAATTTGTTATGGCCTATACTATCGGCCTATAGGTAAAATAAAACAGTATTTTTATGCCCAAACGGTTTTTGTATGTTATAATACAAAATTATTTTCTCTAATAAACCTATAAAGAAATCAAATGTACCAATAATTTATTCATGATAGGTGTGCTGCTGTCTCTTGTTAACTAAAAGCTCCAGGTTTGGAAAAAAGGATGATAGCTTTATTCTTAGTTCCGCTACACTTGACTACAACACGACTATTTTTGACCATACACAGCGTTGCATCATGTTTGCTTATTACGTATTATGTGGTAAATATACAGATTTATTTTAGAAAATTGGTAACCCAGCATTTTGTTTCTACGACCCATCATTCGGGAAACGCTGTCCCAAATTTCCGTCAATCATATCTTGTGTGATGACGATGCCATATTGATTAATTGCGGTTTTAATAGCAGACTCTCATGAAACATGTTTTATCAATTATCGATAACTATCAATTACAATTGCCACATTCAAAAAATATTTTGCCGTAATACAGATAAAAAAATTGAGACATAATTTTTATTCCATGAAAAGTAAACGTATCAAATAAAAATTAGTAGAATGCATGTGCCTATTTAAGTTATCTTTTGATTTATATTGTATTGTTAGGTGTAATATCTCAATGAAAAATGATAATATAAAATAATAACTCACAATGACTCAATGAAGTTAATTTTATATACAAAATAGACAGTGACAATATTAAAATTAATAATGATATGATTATTATGGATTTTTGAAGTGCGGATCTGTACATTTAGTTTTATAAATAATTCAAGATTTCAACTGAAGATGCTTGGTGGAATTTAAATATCAAATTTGAATTGTTTAAGCCGGTGGTCGGCAAACTCATTAGTCAACTGAGACAAATATTAACTTTTCAACGATTAAAATTTCTTTTGAGAACCATTTTTTAAGCCTAAACCTAAGCTATATAGGTTTTTATATTGTTATAGGGTACTCTTAAGCTGGATTTTGCTTAAAAGGTTCTCAATCTGATTGAGGTACGTTCGTTGAGATTGCCAATTCTAGCTCTAATTTTTAATACTGTATGTGGTATATATATTTTGTGCACGAGCCACTCTCAAGAAACCAAAAAGCTGCAGTTAGCCGAGCACTGACTTAAACAATAATAAAAATCGTCGTAAATAGCTTAACACTTAGTGATAATAAATTCTGTTCTTATATTTACACGAAAAAACTATTTACCAAGCGTCAGTTCAAGTGAATCCTTGTAATTTCTAAAGTATCTTTAACAATAAAGTTTTCACAGTTTCTGTAAGAACGAAAATCAATAAAGAAGCCGCCAAATATTCAACTTGAAAATTATAAATTCTTTTTGTAAATCTATGTAAAGCTAGTTAATTACACCAAACAAACACTGATATTTTTTAAGGGTGACCACATTAATCCGTATTAAATGAAAATATCAATGCAAAGACTGTTATTATTTGTAAACCACTTAAAATTGTTAACTGTGAGTACTTTTTAATGTCTATTTTTTTTTATTTTTTTATTAAGTATTGTGATTTGAATGGATGATAATTTAAATTACTGGCAAATAAACTCACACATCTTCAGTTATGATTGTTTTTCATTTTTATTTTTTAATCAGTTGTTTACGAAATTTCTTGTTTGTTTTTAAATCATACTCCAAGCATTTTCAAACGAACGTTTGGATTTATTATTCTGATTTAAAAATATTTAATTGGCTTAAAATTTTGTGAAACTTTTAAGAAAACGCACAGAAAAAAGTACCAACGATGATAAATTGTATATTTTCTCATGTAGTCATGCTTCGTTTAAAATGTAACCAAGAAAAGTATTTTTTTTTATTTAACAAAAGTCTTAAATTTAATGTTTGACAAAACTTTTATTCAGTAGAACTGATATTTAAAAGAAAACTGTTGGATGATAGTTTAGCATCCAGTTGAAGTTGCAATCGGGGTTTTGGAGTCGGAGTCAGAAAAATCGCAGGAAAATAATTCCAAAATATTGAAAAATTATTATCATATACATTGTTGAAATGTACTTGAACTATTCCAGTGACTAGATTGATCTGATGGTATGTACATCTATATTATATATGCAAACGAAACAGTAGTTATGGAAGCAATTCATTTGGGGACAGTTTTTAATTTGAGGCCCGAGTCGGAGTCGTTTTCTTTATATTAGTAATTAAAAATGTCAACCTATGCCATAAAAAAGGATTTAACAACAACATTAAAAATCAAAATAAAGTCTCTTTCAGTTTAAAAATAAAATCGGTTTTATAAATTATTTGTTAAATAAGAATATTGTACAAACAAATTACACAAACTATTTTTTACTGCAACAGATTTATAAATTATGTGAACAAAAAAAATGCTTCACAAGTCACTTGAGAAGACAAAAAATATGTTAAATATATTACAAAAGAAATACATATTAAAACATGTTTCCAAGAATTTGTAAATTAATATTAAAAAAATAATCTTAATTGTGTTAAAGAATAACAATTAACTAATTCAATTATAATTAATTTTTCTATCTCAATGTTTGTCATACTTTTCCAAGAATGTTCAATAACTAACATGGAAACATTGATGTGTTCGTAGTTTATTTCAAAGCTGATATTACTTTGCTTTGATCTTATTGTATTGTAGGTAATCTGTTAAAAAATCAATAAAAACACTGTTAAGCACTCTGAAACATTTTATCATTAAATTACAATAAATGTATTCAATTAGGCAAAACATCGTTTCACGTGTATATCAATGGTTTTATGTATAAATAGTTTGACAATAAATAATAAAAGTTAGTACACAAAATATACTTATCACGGCATCACATTCAATAGGTTTCACAAAAATTAAATCAAATTAATAAAAATGTGGGCACCTGTGACATATTTGTTGGTCTTTGTGTTATCGTGGAGTCAAGCGGGTGAGCTTTTTTATTTAAAACAAAAAATATTTAGTTGTTTTAATATATCAATTTACAAACAGACATCGGGACTGTAAATAAGTTAAGTATTATAGTTTGTAAAGATTGTTTAATGATTTTTATAGTGCGCATTTATTACTATCTATAAATGTATATCATTGGAAAAATAAACACTTAAATAGGAAAACTAATAACTTGATAATGAAAACGGCGGAGGTTTAGTTTTAAAACCTACCTAACTTCAAAAACCAAAATTGTTTGCAAAGTGCAAAAAACTGCTGTGGGGTTAAAGGATTTGAGTAGGTTTTGAGACTAACCACGTTTTTTAAAATGCGTTTTCTCTGTATTTAAAGAAGTTTAGAAATCAGAAAATTATTGATTGTGTAGATATTGAAATAGAGAACAAGTTGGCACCAAAATCTGAATAAACTCAAACATGGTCTTTAGGTAGGTTTTGAAATTGAGATCCTCAATTAACAATTCAAACAAGGTCTCTTCAAAACAATAAATTTTCGTACACATACAGCGAAAGTCTCAAATTTTATATTTATTTATGATTTATAGAAAAAAGTATGATCGCAGAAAAAATAAACACCTCACTAATATAGCAGTGTTACTCAAATTTAAAATGAAAGGTTTTATTATTTACGATTGACTTGGCGGTAACTTTTTGGAATTTATTTTTAAATGTAAAATTAAAATTGATTATTGATAATTTTGTTATTCCACCTATTGAGTTAAAAATTGTAACGCTTATTTTCTCTCTCTTATAAGCGTCGTTATTCGTAAAGCTTGAGATATTCTGTTGATGATGCTTTTTATGGGAACGAAACACGTGTAAAAATATATAATACAACAAATGAAGTAACAAAGTTATCAAATTAAATTTTGTGTTGAATGGTATTAGGTTGAAAAACAGAAATATTTAAAATATTTGGCTGTTTGAAATCCAATGAAATATTTATACTATAAAAATAGAATACATGTTTTAGATTTACTACTATTTAACATACAATGTTGATATGAATATTTGTATAAAATTTCAAACGTATTTCCTGCATGTTTTAGAATCATCATTAGGAAGAATTGTTGGAGGTGAAGAAACAACAATTGAAAAACATCCTTATCAAGCATCCCTTCAATACTTACGAGATGATGTTATTTCTCATTGGTGTGGAGCATCTATTCTCAGCAACAAATTTCTTTTATCTACAGCTCACTGTGTTCCGTAAGTGAAAAAGTCTCATATTGATACTAAAATAAACCAAATGTTATTTAGTTTTTGAAATTTATGTTTTATAAGATATAAGTGTACACGATGGTTTAATAGTATATAATAATGTTTCTCATTTTATTTTGTTGTGTATGGATATAATGATAAATCACCTTATAATTTTATTTTACGTTCTCTCTGCTTGTAATATAATCATATAGTTTTTTTTTGTATACTCGATATTTAATGTCAAAGTGAAATAATGTTACATATTTTCTTTTGTGTAGATTTTTATACAATCAACTCTAATTATTGTTAAAATTTTTCTCATCTAGTAGCATACTTAGTAATTTATAAAATCATATCATGTACAAAATTAGGCTATCTGTGAAAATTGTTTAAGGACATTTATTTCAAAGTTCCCTCTTTTTATTATGATTGAATAAAATATTCAATTTTATGGAGAATAGTTTTTAATAAAATTGTTGATAATTGATGACATTTGAAATGCAAAATGTCAATTTTTCGCAAGTGCGATAAATACATATCAACTGTGGAAAGGAAAAACGACGTAACCCACACATAGAAAATTTTATAGGAGACGCAAAAAACGTGTTTTGATGATTTTCGGTCATACGCAAATTATGAAATATACACAACCTTAAAGTGCACGTAGACTTCTAAACTGGTGTTTAATTGACATCATTTAATATTAATTAAAGAAATTGTCTAAGAAAAACATTTTTTCAGTCTTTTTTCTTGGTTTCAATTATCACAAGCTCATCTTTTTTCAAACTTAAAAGCTAAATTTAGATACAAAATCGGCATTTGCAGCTTACATCCTTTTGATAGAACGTGTATCAAGTTAGATACATTGTAATTATCGAAAAAAGCTGTTTTGATAAAACTGTGGGTTACGTCCTTTTTCCTTTCCAATACGATATTTTTACTGTAAATACGTTCTAGATCGAAATCGGCGGATTTGGCACAGTTGTACGCTCGAGTTGGAAGTTCCATGTATAACGAAGGAGGACATCTAGTAAAAATCGAAACATTTAAAAAACATCCTAAATACAATAAATTGTGCATGGATTATGATTTTGCTATCGCAAGCATCCAAAAAGGAGTGGAGTTTATTTTTGGTCCTACAATTCAACCCGTTGTTTTGGCTGACAAGCAAAACCTGGACACCAAGGATGTGGTGACTGTTTCAGGATGGGGAGTAACTAATGTAAGTAAAGTATACTAATTTTTATATTGTGTCTTAAAAATAAATAAATATGCAGAAGGCGTTTTTAGCAGAGATGTACAATTTTGAAGATTTTTTTTATGTAAAGGAATTGAGTAATAAAATACCTTACAATTTCACTTGAAAATGCAACTCTTACTAGGTTGATTATTGTACAATATGTGCAAAACACAGTTATTATCTTTATATTTCAAGCTACATTAACTAAGTGAAAGATATCAAAATAATATTTGAAGAATAATTCCTAAATATTTTTTATAGATTGCATTATTATTAATGATATCTTATACTAGAATTTTAAATATTTGATAGAAAAAACTTTGGCAAAAAATAGCACAAGTTTTTCTTGTCAACCTTTATGTAAAAATATAAGGAGCAAACATTAAAAAAGTGATTTGTCACTAATTTTGAAAAATACCGTTTTATATTAATTCTGATAGTCTATAATAAAATCTATGAAAAAAATCACAATTTGTGTTCAGAATTTTTTTTTTCTATAAAATTAAATCATAAAATCGAGACGTTCAAGCAAACCGTGACTTTTCGAACACTTAAATCATCATTTCCCAAGCTCTGTATGTGTATGACAAATCACTTTTTTAATGTTTGCTTCTCACATAACTACGATATTTTCATATTATTTAATTTACAGGAGCATGATAAAGATTCAATTCCAAGAAATTTGAGAGAAGTAGATTTACCAGTTTGGTCTAATTTGAAGTGCAAATTGATTTATATTTTTCTTACTTCGAGGCATATCTGTATTGGAGGACTTGCAAAGGGAGGCAAAAACTCGTGCTTTGTAAGTGTTTCGTATTTTTAACTGTTGTTTTTACTTTAATTACGATAGAAATATTAAAAATGATTTTTTATTTTGCTTAAAAAATGTATATGTATATTCATATTAAAATTGTAGGGTGATTCTGGAAGCCCAGCAGTACAAAATGGTGTACAGTTTGGCATGGTAACTGGTGGAAACAGTTGCTCTAAGCCTAATATTCCTGGGATTTATGGTCGTATTTCAACTGTAAGGCCTTGGATAAAACAACTAACTGGTGTTTAAAGCAAACATTTCATGCTTTATTAATAAAGACAATAGGTACTTAATAATTTAATAACTATGATATACGATACATATTAAGAGTTTGATTACAATTTACATTAATGTAATAAAGTAGTGAAATTTAGACCAATGACTATTTGTTTGAAGTAAAATAATAAACGTTTATTTGTATTCAATACATTGATAAATATTTGGTTTAAAAATATGATTATTAAATGAAAAAAGCTGTAAATTGTTTCATTCATTGTACTTATCCCAAAAATACACATTTTCTGTACATATGTAAAGATACAAATATATTTTTTAAGAAGGTCTTTCTGTTTTTTTTTTTACAAAAAAGCATTCGAAAAATCCTACTTAAAGTATCTATGTTAACAGAAATTCCTAAAATATATTTTTATGTGTCATTGTTTATAACATATACAATAGCAGGAACATAACTGTTGTGCGTCCAAAAGATATACAATCGGAATTAGAACAACAAAAATGCTCTGCTGCATTGACAACTGGTAACGACAAACCACTTTAATTAACAATCTCAGACAAACATCGGAAATGACAGTTAAATCCATCGCAGCCAAATTGCAAACAATTTAGTTGATTATAATATGCTTATCTAATGAAAGTGTGTAAATGTTAATTTTGAAATATGGTGTTTGTAAAATGTGAAACATATGCAATCTTAAAGGCATATACCTATTTAGTAAAAACACAATATTCCTTTGCACTTCATTCCACTTTATTTAATATGTCAGGACCGGTTTCGCTCATTACGAGCATCGTCAACTGATAAGAAATATAATTTTACCATGATATTTATACAAAATTGAACAGTTATAAACAACAATTGGCATTGAAAAGAAATTACCAATTACATTAAAAGTGATTCTAAAATAACACAAAATTAAAATGTTTAACACATCTAATATATAATTAAAAAGTCATCTCAGATTAATAAATTTAGAATGGCGATTGAAAGTAATTACAAACATAATTAAAATTTGTGAAATTTTTGACAAAGTGATAAAATGCTACATTAATAATATACCTATTTAATTGTTTGTACGAAAACTGCTACTTGTTCAACTGCTCGTCCTTTCTTTTTGAAAAAAGAGAAAACCTAGTGGATAGCTACTTCGCCCTACGTCTCACTACGCCCCGTTTTACATATAATAATTTATAGAGGGGCTTCGACGTAAAAATCATCCATCCATTTTAACAGAAGTCCATTACTTGATAAATTGAAAAATAAATCTGCTCGTACTGGAACTTGAACCAGTGAGGACCACGACCGAAACCAACGAAGTTGACGACTCGGTTACAGACCAGAACAAAAAAAAAGTTATTCAATTATTTGTCTGATTTCTATGTTAATATACTGTTACATTATTCAAGCGATAGGCATATGATATATGTTGAAGTACCAGAACTGTGCACGCATATTTTGCGACAGTAAATTATGTGCATACGTGTGAACGCTTTAAATAGTAGGTAGCCGTGATAGCTTATTGCTAATGGCTCTTCATCGTTCTAACAGATTTGTTTACAATGAAGCGATAAGAGATAGACGTTTTCTAAATAAGTGAAGATTTTCCCACATATTGGTAGTCTAGTCAAGGGGTGGGGAACCTTTTCTTCTCTAAAGATCGCATTCATTTTTCTGATTTGACATGAAGGCCGCAGTAAACATTGACTAGGCAATTTTTGGCCGGAAACAATTTCATGCTAATTTCTAAATCCCAGAAATTTGCAGATTTCCCAAAATTACCAGCGTGAAATCTTTTTTTAGGTCTTTCAAAGTTTTAGACATTGAAAATCCAAAGAATTTACGAAATTACAAAAATTTACACAATAAGAGAATTCGACAGAAGGCCTCACCAGAGTAGCCAAAAGGCCGCAGGTTCTCCTTGCCTGGTCTAGTTCCATAAAACAATTAGTTAACAATTGTCTTTTTTGTTATATTTCCTATTATATTCAAATCTATAGCTCTACAAAAGTACAACTATTTATTTTTTTAGTTCCTATAAATATACATATAGTTTTTTTCATTTACGAGACAAGAAACGGTCACATCAGAATATAACTTTGAATATATTGTAGAAGATCGAACATAAAAAATAGAGTTCGCAGATCTATAAAGCGATTGAAAAAGTTTCAAGTGCCTACTCATATGTTTTATATTCAATAGAAAGGTTCAGCGTTTGTTTGTTTTTTATTCGATGTTTTGGATTTCCAGGTTATTTATTGCATACAGTAATAGATAACACGATGATATGAATATGTAAATATAAGAAATTACTAAGAGTTTAATAGAAAATATCACTGCATAGTAAGAAATGTTTTAGTAGTGGAATTAATCATATCGTAACTCGTAAGGTGACTATGGTGGTTTGTTAGTTTTGGATAGCGTCCAAGATGACCTAGTTTCTCTAGATAACAGTTGTAGTATAGCCAACATTTTAAGAATGCAGGCTCGTATCTCAACTGTGTCTCCGTCGATTGAGGGAATTATCGGTGCCTCAATAATGAAAGCAATATTTACTGTGTAGATGAAATAATTTATAAATATAAATAAAGCTTTTTATGTTAAGAAATATTACTTAGACTTACGAACATAAGTCTGGGTGTCATAAGAAAACATGGACAATAGAACATACCTATAACCACAAACAAAAACATTTCTTTTGCAATATAAGGTGTTAATTTTTTTTTCATGTTTTTAAGAGGTTCTAAAAAGCAAATTATAAATAGTAAAAAAAAAATTTACTAACTGATAAATTACATATTATATATCTCTCATATGTCAAAACACACTTGTGATAAGAAAGATGTATATGTATTTTTTAAAATTAATCAACATTCATTATAATATTAATAATTGCATTTAATTTTGTCGAACATTCTTTGAAATATAAATTAAAGGTAAATAATGTTTAAATCAATTAATACTTTGTCGCGTTTTACGTATATATTCCAGCGTTGTGGAGTAGAAATACAAGAGTAGAGTAGAGAGAACAAGAAAGATGACTCCAACAACAAAGAATTTTTTCAATCATTTAATTTTAACTTATATGGATGTATACCATCACATCATCTTTATTCAGCCTAGCATACCGTGGCAATATTATGGACTATTGTGGTTCGAATACACATCATTTAATATTTTTTTAACAAATAGATCTGAGTCGTAAGATTTTTCCTACTCCTACCTTGAGTCTAACTCCGGATTGAGCCCTCTACTCCACGACTCTTAACTCCGACTCCGAATCTACAGCCCTGATATATTTTTAAGCGATAAGAAATAAAAAAATAATTTACAGATATTTGACAGCGAAGAAAAAGGTATTGAAGTTGTTAGGCTTTCTTCAATGCTTTTTCTGGATATTTATGATAATTATGTAGATTTTATAGATAATTATGTTCCTTAATTAAATGAATACCCAGATTATCTATGCTACCCTATTATATTCCTCTGTGAGACCCCTCGTTTGCTTAATGTAATTGATTCTTTTCGACAGTTAGGTCAGACAAAATCTTTGTATTATCAACAGTGTCATATTATCAAAAGGTTATCTGATAAGAGATAGCCTAACAATGTATTTAATCTAGGATCTCTGATCTCTTCTATTTGGCAAAGTAATGCGATATAGGGGTCCATCGCTTAAGTGGTAGTTTTTCCCACTAATGTAGTTACGAAACTTTTAATATTTGAGATAGCAACGAAAAAAACAAAGCAAAGTGACAAATCGATTCAATTGAAAAAGTCCATGCTTAATATTTAGAATATGAATGCTCTAGGTTAATTATTAAGCATACACTTTAAATATATAAAACTTCATCAAATCGATCTTTAGATATAAACAAAAAACATATCTACTTCTCTTGAGAATATATTTTTTTAAGCTTTTTCAACAAGGGTCGGTGGCGGATTACCCTATAAGCAAAAGAGGCGCACGCTTGAAACTTTCAAATCTTAGGGGTCTCAACAATAGCTTATATTACATTACCTACATATTGTTTGCTTAGGTTTTAATATTGTTTAAATATTTTACATGAAATTTGCTAACGTTTTTATGTTAGCCGAAAAAAAAGGCCTCCAAATTTTATTGCGCCTGGGTACTCCCACGAGCTTAATCCATCACTGACAAGGGTTAAAAATGAAAGTAAATAGAGTGATTGTGTGTTTTTTTACCTTTCTCTTTTTTAACCATACTCGCTCCCTTCGTGGAGTACATGGGCGACCCACGGCACCTCAATGTTTCCCAGTCTCCTACCGATAGCATTGTGTCCTTTCATAAATGCCAACGTCCATTTAAACTTAAATATAACTATAAATTATATATATAATACTGAACAACCATTCCTCGTGGGTAGAAATTTTATCGATCAATCAAATATTGCATGTATTTATAATATATTATAAAATTTCACACTTTCGTTATACCAACAAGAGAATTATTCTTAAATTATTTGAGCAAAATATTTTTACAGTGTCTTAAAATACAGGATCTTATCATAAATAGGTGGAGCCCCAAAGTTAATAAGCTTTTAAAGTTTTTCTTTACATGTTAATAAAGTTATAAAGGGTATTTCAAGCACCTCTGGTCCACCAAAAGCGGGTCTTCGTAAAAGTAGGGCTACTTGACGCGAGCAGAAATTTATAGGGTGTGTCTTAGCAGGCATAATTCCGCAAAGTGAATGGATTGCGATACAGTCTGTTAATAATTTAGGAAACTTTACTCGTTAAATTTAACCATTGCAATAAATTGAACATAAGTATGTATAGCGTACGCAGCAAACCACAGGGAAGACTGGAGTTGAAGTAAACAGAAACAAAAGGGTTAATATAAAGTTGGTTGTTGTCGACAAACCGCCGCAAATATCTAGTGTCAAATTTTCCAACGATATCATGCGGATTTGCGAAAAAGATAATCTCAATACGACACTAGTTAATTAACTAACACATATGACACAAATAATTATAACATTAAACATATAAGAAGTAACATTCATATCTTTTTAACTGAGCAAGACATTGTAAATAAAAAATGATTAACGTTAATCTGTTATTGTGAAAAACTACATACCTTACAATAATAATTAAGAGATGAAAAAAATGTTTTTACTGTTTCTGTGTATAATATTTACTTATTGAAATGTTTATTTTACGTCGTAGTTTACTTGGAAACTGCGGTTTAACTCGATTGGATGATAAGTAATTGTGTTTGAGTAAATAATTATTAACAGCGGGGTGTATACATTGTTATTATTTGTTGATAATTTTCTATTTAATCATTTTTAAAACATTCGAAAGCCCAATATTATTAAGTCTTGGTAATATTTTTGTTATTCTACACCAGTGGTAAGGAACCTTTTCATATCTGAAAGCAGCATTCTTATATCAGATATAAACATAAAACCGTAGTCAAGAAAACTTTGACATTCTCCCCCTAAAATGAAAATTTGCTGTCACATTGTAAATAGGTCAAGAATAAACATTCGCAGTTTCAGGTCAGTTATCAGGGATCGTAATTGTGTCGTTATTAGTGTTAACTGAATGGCTACCACAGACAAGATAACTCGTTAAATTTTTCGTGCTCAACACACTAGCGATGAGTTACCTCGTCAAAAACTAATTAAATTAATAATTGAAAATTATAGTCAGCGTGCTAGGTACAAACCTACTGTTTTCTACGGCAGCCAAAAGGCTAAAAACAAAATTGCTGTTTGACTGTTTCGCGCAAATGTACCATGCTTGTTATATGCCAATTTATTTGTCTGATTATAAATATTTTTTAATATCTTATCACATTGCTGTCAAATATGGCGGCAGTGATGGTAAACTTATTCGTACGACAGTTTTTTTTACTATTGCTTTTTTCTCATATTTCTAAGACAGATATTCAAAACTCTAAAATATTTTATAAATTGTACCGTTACAACACGTTTAAAGGTTTTTAGCTTGTTAAGAACCATGGCAGTAGCTTGGTGCAATTTTTAAAGATACTTATTTAATAAAATAAATAATTTCATTGATTTGTGATTTACAGATGAAAGCTAATTTCTCAAAAAATGCTATATGTATATTGTAAACTACGGGCTACTTAATATTTTTTGTAATAATTTCAACAATGTTTGATGGAAATAGTACACGCATTTTATTAGTATTTAATTATGTGTCCGGTGGTAACAATATCATTTAACCGATTTGAAATAAAAATCGTTTGTTTTCTTTTTTCTGTTTTTGAAAGAATTAAAAATTTATTTTTAAACAATTTCATAATTATTGTGTTAGTGTTAGTCAAAAATGCAAGGGAATCTTGCATTTTTTAGCAAAACTAGTAGTCATCCAGAAATTCACTCGCTTTGGAGAAGGTCAATAACAATGATAGAGCTAGAGAACGGCTGGTAGTAAACTACTTGCTGAATCTACAGATTTTTAATAGAAAAGTATAGTGGTGTCGATGGAAAATTTAACCATTAACGCATAATAATTAACAGACGGACCATTTATTGTGTAACCGTGTAAGAAAACATTGACAACTCAGCTTCATGGCATGCAATAAACTATTTGACACAAATTCATTGTGAGCTTTTATATACATGTACAGTCCAAATGATCTGAAAAAATCAATTAATTCTCCAGAGACGAGAGCTTTTTTTCGAATAAAAAAACATTTTAAGCCATATTAAAATCACAATTAACTTTTGTTTCTTATAAAATTAAAAAAAAAAAAACGCAAAGTAGTTGTATAGAAACCCCGCATGACTATATGGTCATGCTCATTCTTATATTACCGTGTCATATTGTATACGGACAGTAGTAAGGACGAGCATGACCGTATGGGCAAACAAACATTCGGGGTTTGAAATATAGCTAAACGTGTTTTTTTTTTTTAAATATTTACAATTTGACCTCCTTAGATCAATATAATCTCAACACAAATATATTTGTAAAAGAACTGTAAATAATTTTATGTTTTGATAAAAAAATAACTAACAGTTTCAAAAAGTCCATTAAAAATAAACGGAAATTCAAAAAATCGCATGTGCTTTTGATGATCGTTTCCGTCCCTGTGATTGATGACTAACAGAAGTATGTATCATTTTTAATCAAATTTAAGTAAACGCAACGATATTCAGATAGAAAAAGGATGAATAGTGGGATCAATAAAAAACGGTGTTTACTGTGACCATATGGTCACGCTCGTCCTTGGAGGGTTTATGTTTCATGTCAAAATGTCTTGAAATATTTTCACAAAATAGTACGTTCTAAGCGCGTATCAGAGGTTTGACATCGTTGCATTATAAGGTAACTTGCTTGCATTACGGAATGCAGTGTATTTGCCTGTTGACATAAAGCATACCATAGGAAATCGCGAATTTGAGGTATGGCTGACTCATGCATGCATGATAACAAGATTATTATCAAATACCTCAAATAACGCGCCGTTGATGAATTTCATTAAGTTAAGAACCTACTTTTATTTGTATTAAATAATGTGTATTGGGTTCAATATTTTTAGATACTTATGTAAGCAATATATTATAATTATAAAATCGTTTTCTTTTGGAAAATGATATGTTTCAACAATATATTTCAATCTTTCAAGATTGCTATTAAGATCATCTGAAACCAAACGGTAAACACTCTGACTCTGTTCTTTTCAATATATTTTTTAGTCTGTAATAAATGCATACATGTTTTTAATGTTTTCATTCCCAATTGTCTACCCACTACTTACTCAAGGAAACCAGACAAAGAGAGAGCGAGTGACTAACGACTTGCTATGTCCTGCAAACAATCATTCAAATAATGCTAAGCCATTTAGAAAGGTTTTAGCTGTATTTCTTTTTCACTTTCAAAGTGTTCACTGTTAATAATTAGTGGAAAGGCATTGCATTCAAAGAATAAAATACTCATCTGTACTAATTCCACTTTTATTTTATATGATCAGGACCAGTTTCTATGCTTTATTTTTTTAATGTACTTGTTAGCACTTTATTTTTTATATAGTTTTCTTGTTTTCTTGTCATTTTAATCAATGACGACAGTGTTTAAAGTTACTAAACAGACGAAATATGAAGCGCCTACTATCAAAACCGGCTAAAACGGTTTCCATGCAATTTTGAGTATGATTGGTATGTTATATATACATATATATATATAAGAAGATATGTATTTCACCTAAATATATACAAGTTTTAGCTTTCAAAAGCGCCAAAAACTCTTAATATTTCTAATCGAAATTTTAGGTTGATTTTAAAAACATCTTAAATAATCAATGTGTGAGTTTGAATAGGTCTTAAAATGTATAAAACAATCAATTCACCCGTTAAAAAACAAGTGATACGTATCCGGAAAAATATTTTACTTTTCATATTTACAAATCACATCACTAATTAGACCAAATTCACTTTTCTATATTTTTCTCGAACTACCAAAAGTTGTTTTAGCCGGTTTTGAAAATAAGTGCTTCATATAATAAAACACGCAAATCATTATTAAATTAAATTACTGCTTACGTTATTAAAATTTACAACATAATTCAAACTCTTCTTCAAGTTAGGCTTATAATTTAATCAATTGCATAACAACTATGTTAACGGCATATGAGAATAAAATATTAACAAACTCAAACCACTAGTGGCGTGTATTGTTTGTTTTAAATAGTTGTATACATAATATGCCTGAAACATTATTTAATAAATTATACACTTGTCCAATTATTACAGGGGTGGGCTGAAGAGGGCTCGGATGGGCTCGCACAATTGCATATTGTTACTTATGATACGTGTATTAAGCAGGGCTGTGGAGTCGTGTAAAAAAATACGACTTTTTCAATAATTTCATTTTAACTTATAAATATGTATACCATCAGATCATCTTTGGTCAGCCAAGCATGAAACGACTATTTGACTATTTTGTTTCATTTTTTTAATCCATGTCCGCTACCAATGTGGAGCATATGTCCTCCTAATGGAGGTACCTCAACAGAAGTTTTTCTACAAGAACTGTTTGTTACTCAGTCGCTCAACCTCACTTTTTTCAAAGTGAGTAGTAGGGATTAGGATTAGAAGTAAGTAGAAGGATTAGGCTAGAACAGGACTAGTGGTTGGCTAATCGCTATTGCTACACCCAGTTATTAAACAATCAGAAGGATGGGAGGAGAGGAAATGATGTGAATTGACATCACAAATACCCAGTCTTCGATCAAAACTTTGAATAGAATAATTCTCAAATTCACTGCGATCTGACCAGGAATCGAACCCAGACCTGCGTGATCGGTAGAGCAAGCTCTAGCCAAATGGGCCACAGCAGGTGACAAATTTTTGTATTTGTTTGAATACAAATTATTAAATATATTTTTCAAAACAAATCGGGCCGTTTATTTTTCACGACTACGACTCCACAGCCCTGCTATTAAGTAACAATCGATTGCTTATTTTAAGAGTGATAAAAAAAATTCACTCCTTTTCCAGAAAACTGTGAATTGTTTTGAGATTAAGTAAGTCCATTGTTAACGTATTGGCAGCCCACTTCTAAGTGTCATATCTTAAAATGATGTGGCATGTTAACAATGTATGTACCTACACGAAACCATTTAAATTTTAAGTATTTTGTTCTCTGAAGTTTTTTCATTTATGCAATATATGTGAAACATTATATGTATGTATACTATAGAAGTAGCCTGTGTTGTATGTTTGGAGTTCTCAAAAGTTTTGGTAATTGAAATTTATACACGAGAGATATGAAAAAAGTTGAAAATAAAACGATGTGATAAAACACGTAACTATATTACCAGCGGAAAGAAATCAGCGCGAAAATGGCTGGCAAGGTGCCTGTGATCCCACTGTTCGGTTGTCAAGGCAGTTTTATACGCGCTGTCGCATCTAGTGTTCCGTCTTCCCATACTATATACGGTAGTAATAGGATTTTTCCAACCATAAGTAATGGTTTTGAACGCCTCGGCGTGAACTATGTATGATCCAGTGATGTGTAGGAAACAAAAAATACTGGCAATGTTTACTTAATATTGTTTGCGGGTAAAGCAACCAATTTGTATCGCATTGTCGAGATATACCAGCCGACAAACTTTCAAGGGAATATTTATGTCCTTTGAAATATTTTTCTATCTTTCTTCAAAAATATTATTATAAAATAAACAGCATGTTTTGAATAAAAAGATATTTACTCACTGTGTTTTATTCTTAGAAAATTAAAGAATATTTTAAACTAATGATACTTACTTGTAAGATAATAAATAACCTTGTTGTAATTAACGTGTCAGGTTTGAACTAACACACAATAAAAAAATCGTCATTCATAAAATAACGAGTAATAAAATAATAGGATGAGAGTATTTTGAATGTCACTTGATGTGGCCGTGTTAGTAAGAGTTCTGTATTTATCTTATAATTAACATTAAAAAACTATAGAATCAACTATATAATGCATAATTAAACTACTTAATACTATTATGATGAACCAGGTTTTTTTTATTGCAAAAATTATTTTAAAAAACGGTCGAAAATCAATGGCCATGAAAACTCCAGCTGGCTCTGTTTGAATGGAGATTATAATACTTTAGCACGTGTAGACAAGATATCTAATGAAACAATATGAAGAGTAAATATGTATTTTACCATTGGTTATAAGAATTAAAGGTAAAATCGATTCATGTTTAGCGAAAAATCCAAAAAAAAAGTTTTTACTTTTCGTAGTCATCTTATACATTTTAAGGCTAAGAGTGACTTACAATTTTTTTATCAAGTTTCTTTCACTTAAAAATTAAATATTGTTAATATTATTTGTATATTCATATATTAAATATTTTTGGCGTATTGTTATAGTTGTAATGCCAAATTTTTTAAAAAAGTGTAAAATTATTAAAATTAATAGTTAAAAGTAGTTTTCTGCGATTAACACTTTTCTCCGGCTTTAATCTAAATCAGTTTTATGGTGACAGACTTTATAAACTCACAAATTTTAAAAAGATATTCCTATCATGAAAGTTAAAACTGTTTTTATTCCTGAACATCCGCCTCTCAAGCACAGATTCATTAATTCAGAGATAAAGTGAAGTCATTACTATAGTATATGTAATATTTTCTATCATGTTATTTTTAATATTAATTAGATATAAAAGCAGAGTTTCTCAAGTACACTCAAACAACAAAAATATTTTTAGCGTAGAAACACAGAAAAAATCTGACACTGGCGAAAAAAATCCAGTATAAAGGTAACACACCTTAAAATTGAAAGTTACCTGAGGGGAAATATCTTAGCGATTTGCCCTGTTATATGTCCCATAAATAAAGCAGCCAGTTTGTGTACGGATCTATAAAGGAAAAAAAATGTGAGAAATTTCTCTTCATTGACTGTTTATTATGACCTAGATTTAATACAAATAATCGTCGGATTTTTTAAAAAAAAATTGCAAAGTGTGTTACTTTTCTAAGTATGTGTTAAAGTTAAATTTATTATATTAAGACAGTTATTATTAAGACAGTTAAAGTTAAATTTTTAGTTGCAATAAATTTGTTTCACGGAACACCATTTGGGTATCGCTTTAATATACACTCCTTAAAGTATACTTGGTTAATTAACTCACGCTATTAGCTCAGTTATAGTATTCATAAAGGATAATTTTATTTATTTATTAAGTTTACTCAACAAGTCGTAAAGCTTTATGGAAAGTTTCTCCTTTAGTTCATTATCTCGCGAGCTCTAACGTTATTCCAATCTACCTTAATCTCGTTGTCGAAAAATACTGCTAGCTTGTATTCGGCGAATAGGTAGGTAGACTTTTGTCTTAGCTAGTAATTTAGATTCAAGCCATTGGATAATTAAGCTTTCTGAGTATTTATTGGCTTTATGCGACAACCAGTATTAGTAAAACTACTAAAAAATTCAATAGTTTTTGTCGTCTGGAGGTTAAATTTTCTTTTTTTGACATGACACTTTCAAGCATGTATACAATTATCACGTACACTCTTATTAATTGATAATTTCATATCGAGCTTATTATCGTGAGAATTGATTTTAACTTTCGCTAATCAAGAATGCGAATACCCATTTCGTTATTCATATGGGTGTAATGATAATAATTCTTACACATTGACTTGTAGTTCTATCAAACGTTATAGATACGCCGATCACGACGTGAAGATAACAGACTGAAGCGAAGTCGCGCATTACATTGGCATTGAACGAGTATATTTACGCGCAACTAAAATATGATATTGATAAAAACCAGTATAAGTAGCGGATGCGCAGAGATATTAACAGCCGTATATTATCATTTTGAAAGTCATAGATAAGGCATATGAGAAACACGGGTCAAATCCGCCATTCCATAGAATAATTTTCAGTCCGAGCGAGAGTAATCAATAGTATCGTTCATGAGCTACAAAATAAGCTCCTCAAGTAATAATCATAATTAAGCTGTATATTCATTAGATTAGCATTAAAACTCTTACGGAATAATGCTATAAATATTCGAAAAGATATTCTTTTAAACAAAGATACATACAGATTTATAAGTAAACAATTAAAAAAAATTTCAGCTGACATTATTTATTCGAGAAAAGCAGGGCTGTGGAGTCGGAGTCGTGAAAAATGAGTGAGATTTTTGTTTGAAAAATATATTTAATAATGTGTATTTAAACAAAATAGTCAAAAGTGTTAACATTTAATGCTTTGCTGAATAAAGACGATCTGATGGTATACATATATATATATAAGTTAAAATGAAATTATTGAAAAAAATTCTCGGAGTCGGAGTCGTTAACTATTTTAAAGCTGTCGGAGTCGTCATTTTTTCACGCGACTCCACAGCTCTGGAAAAAAGATAATATTGAAAAAAATAGCATGAAAAAACGTCTCTGGGATTGTATTTTATAAAAACCTTTAAATTTAATATTTAAAATCACATAAGATGAGATTCAGTGACATTTTTTAAGCCACTCGAGATCAACTAGAAGATAATTGTTCACAAACATCCATGCCCAATATTTCAAATCTTGATGCGGTATTAAATTTGCTTGTAGCTGACGTCAGATTATGTTTTTAGTTACAATACATGGTTTTATATTTGCCTTTAGATAAGTAATACTCTCAAACATATTCAAAACATTTAAACATAAATTGATTAATATTTAATGCAGTCTTATACAAATAGTTAACCGAAAACTAACTCGACAGACAAATTATTATATATTGAATGTAATACAATTAATTAATATTAAGTATACCGTTGCACTCTGGTCCCTAATGGAAATTAGCGTTGTCTTAAAAGAAGTAGAACTAACTTGCTCCCCAAGTTCACTAAATAAATTTGTGTTCAACTAATTCTCGTTAATGTGAAAACCCAAATGGTTTCTTGTCAGGTGAGAATACATATAATGAATCACAATGAGCTTTTTTGGCGAAAAGAGAATTCTTTAACAAACTTTTCCATCGTAAACTTTTTACATGTCTAGTCCCAGTCTTTACAGAATACTTAGTTTGTAAACAATTTAAAAAAAAAACAATGATAAGGGAAATACTGTTTTGTATATTGTGACTATTTTTGTTTATTTAAAAAGAAGCCGTCACATAACACTTCACATTAAATTTTAAAAAAAGTTAATATCTAAATAATTACACAGTATAATAATATAATATATAATGTACGATAGATGGTCGGGTCCATGGATCTGTGTTGAACGTCGTGGGTTTTCGTGCAGGCCCCACTGACTCAAATCTCATTTAGCACAGCATTTATCGATTTCTGTTTGAAGGCATGGATGTTTGATTTGTCTAAAAACCATTCCAATTCTTAGTGATTTATAATTGATTTTTGCATTTTTTTTCACGTTAGTTTATGTCAAATATAAGTTCAAAACTAGAAGTTGTTTATATATCGACTGTGAAAAGGAAAAAGGACGTAACCCACAGTTTTTACAAAACAGTTTTATTTTTTATTTTTATCGCAATGTATCAAACTTGATACACGTTCTATCAAAAGAATGTAAGCTTCAAATGCCGGATTGGTATCTGAGTTTGGCTTTTAAGTTTGAAAAAGATGATCTTGTAAAAAATTAAAATCAAGAAAAAAGACTGAAATAAAAGTTTTTCCTAGATTTATTTAATAAATATTAGGTTATGTCAATTAAACACTAGTTTAGAAGTCTTCGTGCACTTCAAGGTTGTGTATAATTCATAATTTGTATATGGTTCAAAATCATCACGTTTTTTGCACATCCTGTAAAATTTGATATGTGTGTGTTACGTCCTTTTTCCTTTCCAAAGTCGATATTTTATCAAGTATTAATGGGCTAACGTTTATTTTGGATACTATATTTACATCTGCCAAATGTGTATGTACATTGAAAACGAATTCTATTTTTCAGTAGTTACTACACTAGTAAATCACTGGGTGGGATTATGTATACGACAATTTTAAAATTGACATAGAATCGGCCGCGTCCCATTTATTGAAGTGCATGTAAGAGCATTGTAGTTTGAAATATAGTGTTCGTTGTAAAATAAATCTTTTTCAATTCACCGAGACACACGATTTATGGTCGCGACTATCCTTGCAGCGCCGTTAATAAATTCCGGCTTTGCAATATTCGCGCCTATGGCCCTAATAAAATATCGTTCGACCCTATACGATATTATCGCGTAACGCCGTATCGTGTCGAATAAATATTCTTATTGTTTCGGCGACCAACAGGCAGAACACCCGCCACTGTAGTCCTGTGTTTTTTTAATTTAAATTTATAAATATCAAATATTAACAATAAATATTTGGAAGTATTAAATATTCGTTTTTCAAATGAATCAGATGCTGTTTTTATTATTAACTTTCGCGGCTCAGAGACTAGAAAAATACTTCTCATCAGATGGGAATCGTTTAGGGACCCCAGTGGTTTCCTCATTATTGGCCTTATTCTTATGAATTTCAAAAAAAAATAGTCTAAGGGCTTTAAAATATCTCTCTGCATCATTCCTCATACATTTTTTAAAAATAAAAAAGTGTTTTTTTAATAAATAATCATATTTTAAGCTGTGCGTAAAAAAGACGTCATCCCAGCACACATATGAAATTACAACTGACGAGTTTAGCTCAGCTATCTTACGAAAGATCTCTTATCGCGGGCGCTTATCGTTTTATCGCGTTATCGCTTTATTGCGTATTTATATAAACAACAAAAGGTCCAAAAAACTATGATATAAGAAAAACTTAATTTTAAACATTGTATCACCCATATTAAAATAGATGTGGAAATGTGTGTGTAGAAAATGTGGGTATTGGGGTCGCATTTCTTGAGCTTAGAACCGGAAAAGTTAATCAAAAAACATTTGAATTATTCAAATTTTGTATATTTCCACACGTTATATCACTGACGGCGCGAGCTTTGCCGTTCGACATCGTCAGGCGTTCAAGTGCACGGGTTATTAAATTGATCACTACTAAGAAGCTATTGATAGAAGGTATGAAATTAAGCCATTAGTAAAATTAATCAGCTTTGACAGAAATAAATAGCTTTTAACTTAATTAACGATGTCGGGTCCTATGGCACACCGGGTAGCGTTGTTGGCTTTCGTGCCGGATCTCACGGGTTCAAACCCCAGACCAAACAGTATTTTTTTGATCGATTTTTGTTCGAAGGCATGACTGTTTGTGATGTCTGAAAATTCCCTCCCACCCTTGCAATTCTTCAATAAATGGGCGTAGCAAGAGCGATTAGTTAACCACTAGTTATCTTTCTATCCCTACTTCTCTTTTTAGGAAAAGAAAGGATAAACGACAGAGTCACAAACAGTTCTTGTAGAAAAACCCTAAAAGATACCTCCATTAAGAGTTTATATGCTCTACATTGGAAGCGGACATGAATAAAAAAAATATACACGATTCCCTTATTTACCAAGCGCCAGTACAATTTGTCCTTGCACTTTAGCACCTGTAGATGTCAAATAGATAAGAAAAAAGATTTTTTTGTTTAAAGGTATGAAAATCTTATTGAAACAAACTCGGTTGCTATTCCTGCCAACTTTCAATGTCTATAAGCTTTGCTGGTTTTAACATATTTCACAAAATGTTCTTATTTATGACCCTTTTCTATTGAAATTGTTGTTGTATTCAAATAAATTTATAACGATTTATACTATTATGTCAGTCTCTCGACCAATGCTGCGGTAAACATAATTTTACATATTTTAATGCTTATTTACATAAGAGCAAAAGCATTTGTATACCCAGTTTTTACAAATCGTTTTATCAGTGGTATAAAAATAGCCCCTAATGAGAACAGGTACAATGCTTGCCTAGTTTTATATAATTAATGAAACGATTAAGCTACCGTGTTATACTAGATGTATAATTACTGATTCAGGTACTTACATAAAACCTGTGTTAAGTTAAAACGTTAAAACATTTTTTTAAATGTTTTGGGAATTGCAAATTACGGCCATTATTCAACATACTACTAAATTATATTATTTAACTACTTTAAATTAACAAGAGACCGTCTAAAAACGTTAGGTACAATTATGTATGGGACACTATTTGTAAAAGTAATTTATGTTTACGTAAAATCGTGTTTTACCTACATTTAGCTTTTATTTTCATAATTCATTCGGTGCTTATAAAAGACAAAAAATACAATTCCACTCTTAATGATAAAACACAATTTGTTTGTGGTTTTAATCATTAAAATTGTCGAGTTTAATTATATATGAATTACCAGTTGTAAAAATTCTTAAATGAAATGTTAATGCGATAAGGAAAGAGATTTTATAACAATATTATGAATATTATTGAACTTGATTTTTTTCTACCTCTGTAATATTGTTTTTTTAATATTAAAAAACATTATTCACATATTCAAACATTGTTTCATTATTATAATTATACATCTTTTCAAATAAAGATTATGACTAGTTTCGCTCATCACAAGTATTTTAAAGTATTGAAAATATAATTCAATATTGGGTTATTCATATTAAAATCAAAAACTTAATGTTATATACAATGGGCTAAAAAACACGGAATGAATTTATAAATCGAGATACAGATTAAATAAATGAAATGAAATAAAGTGTCTATAGCCTAAATGTTAGAGATATCTTACCAATAAATATTCTTTTTTTGTAATCAAAAGTTAGGCCAAATTGTTGGGAAAATTCGATCCTGATATTTATTTTGTATAATATGCTTTTTTCAAATTTTATTAACTTTATATAAATTTAACACTTTTTAAATAGAATCAAATTTATAAGATTATAATATTACATGTTCGTACTGGGACTAGAACTCTTGAGGTTCGGCACGGAAGCTAATGCTAAAAATGTATTAAAAACTTTTCATTTCATGACAACGGAATGCTTCACCATGGTATTATTGACTGATGAATGTGCTTAAAATTATTTTTTATGAAATCAACGTAATAAAAATTTTCGTTCCACGAGCTTCAAATGGATATATTATATTATTTATTGTGTACACAAGCGATTCTGCGCCATAGGGTTTTCCATAGTAAAATTTTTCTACTGCTTTCCATAAAACCGGTCAAATACAATCAACTCCCGATAATTCCTACCATAATTCAAACTAACAAAATGACAATATCGCCAATATTTGATCTCGTATGTTGCGTGTTGGGGCAGAAACAATTATGTCCTGAAATTTCGGATAGATATCCACAGAACAGCCAGGTAAATAGCATTGTGCATAAACGTCAATAATAAATTTGCAGAAACATTGTAAAAGATAACGAATATTATTATTTTGTAAATATATATTACAAATATTGTGGCTAATTGATCAAATTTTTCTTGTTCAGTACTCTTAAGATCGGACAGTTTGAAAGGCATATTTGCCCATAGGTAATAAAAGTTGGATAAATATTTATTACTATCGATTTTTGATAATGCAATTTTACTATTCATATGAAAAATATCGACACAAACATCGCTATTTTGTTTTATATTTAAATTTTAACTTTTGAAGATTTATTTTTGTAGCAGATTCATCATTTTACTACTTATAAACCCAGATAAATACGTAAACAAGATTTTTTCTTTTCTGTAAATATTTAAATAGTCAGAGAATAAAAAAATGTGTTATTGATTTTTCGACACACGAGGGTGAGTCAATAACTCAATCTTATTTTTGAGGTTAAAGATTAATTGATTTAATTGGTATTTATTTGGTGAAACTCCATTGTAATAAGGTAAAAACATATTGAAGAATTTATGATATGAGAATCTTTTATGAAATAGTTTGCAAATTGAGAGTCTGAGTAAAACTCCTACAATATGCTAATATAACTAATAATAAATAATCAGTCAAACTAAAACTAATTTTCTTTGAATAATCTCATATTTGTTATTGTTCCAAGAAAAACCAAACCCAATTTATTCAATATTATAAAAATATAAATTATGATGTTAAAGTCAATGAGAAGATGTATTGTGTATTATATAAGTGAATATAAGTTTAAACATAGTTTTGATGAGGGCTTAATATTTGTAGAACTTCAATACTTTGATAGTTTTTCACCTTGTGTATTATAGATTAATGTTGATTAAAATATTTCAATTATCGCCAACTATGTTTATGTCAGCGTATTAATATAATTTTTTCTCTGAAATATGCGTAAGGATTGGAAATATAATTTATATGTTATTAATAAAGTTTCCAATCCACATAAGAAAACAAGGAACAGTTATTGCAATGCTGGGTTTCTTTATCTCATTAATAAGTTTATAATACTAAAAACTCATAAGAAATTAACGTTTAGTCAAGCCCTACGGGCTTTGCAATATACAGAAAAAAATTCTCATCAGTGAAAATTGTTATGAACATCATGCTTATTTTATACTTGTAAAGTCTAAAAGATTCCGACGTAGTATCAAGGAAGTTTTTAAGCAAAATATTTTTTTTTATTTATCGATACAATCTTGGTTGAAAAGGTAGTGCGTATGTTAGTCTATAAAATTGTTCTTTTCTAACAAGTGTGTTCTAAAAGCTTTTTGGCCTTACCACGTTTAGATGTTCATATTCAAGAGTAACCGCTCGTTATCAATGTTCTGTGTAAAATAAAAATATGATGACACAAGTGTCTAAGTTTGAACGCGAGCCAGCCGACGATTTAAAATTGCGCTAAGCCAAATCTTTCATGCAGATAATTTATAAGAGCAACTACAAATATAATAATTTCTGGCAGGCGTCATAATGAAATTGAAAATTTCATACCAATATTAATCAAATACTGCCAACACTACCATTATTTTATTACGAACTATAAACCCGAATGGAACGGAACAAATCAAATGAAACTATTTTTTTCATGTTGTAAAAGCTTTTCTACTTAACATAAAATATGTTACAGAACAAATAAAATTATTGCGTATGAGCAAATTTCAATCAGCAGTAAATAAATAATCATTTATTGAGTCAGTACATACAACGTCCCACGCCAATTAAAATAATAGGTGTTGAAATGCGAATTGATGCAAACAATGCTTTATCTAAGCATTGAATTTTTCATTTTATAATTACGTTCTGTTATATGACAGAATGAATATACATTAACTATGAAGTCAAATTAAAAAAAAAAACATTTATATAGTGTCCTCTTTACCATCGCTATTTGTTTAAAACAAATGATTGTTCATCAACATAAGTACCAATTTTCTGTTTTAATCTTTGGTTTATTTAGATTCAAGTGAAGCATATGGATTGACAAAGAATTTCAAAATGATTTTTAACTTCACATAATATTGCACGGTTAAAAAAACAGGGCTGTGGTAATATCAGTTAAAAATATAACGATTCCGATTACAGATTAACATTAAAACCGACTCCAATTTTTATTTTTAATCGTTTCAGTTTAACTAACATATCTGCATACTATCAGGTAATTTACTAGAATAATTCTAGTAGATTTCAACAATCAATAAGGCGAATGGACAAATATTTTTTCAATATATTTAAAATATTTCTTTTTGGATTTTCCGACTCCGACTTAGACCTGGAAAAAAGTAATGAATCGATTTTCACCAGAAATATATATTATATATATACATGATATAAAATTAATAAATAATGTAAAACGCTAGTGTTGTTTGAACTATTTTTTAGATATCGAATTAATGAAACGTTTATTCCTAGGTAACGTAGCGTCGAAATTTTTCGAGTCTCCTTCATTTTATTTGCATTTGAAGGGCATGATCGCTGCAATGATGAGAAATTTACAGTGAAACCAATTCAAGTGAACATAACATGAATTTAAGTGCATTTTATATTAAATATACCTCCCTATATACTATAGACCACGGTTTCTCAACGGTGGGCCATGTGGCCCCCCAGGATGCCACAGTCTGTTCCAAGGGGGCCACAGAGATTTATTTTTGTTTTGGGGAGCCACGGGCAAATTGAGGATTTCAAATTCCTCGGTGAGCTAAAAAAAAATAGGTATGGGAGCCACAGAAAAATAAAGACACTCAAAAGGGGCCACGCTCCCAAAAAGGTTGAGAAACACTGCTACAGACATATGTGTATATATACATATATATGTTCGTAAATTACAGTACATGGAACCGACACCGAGATGAGTCGTTTTTATGATGCTAAGGGTCGTGTTTTCCGTTTTAGACAGTCAGAGTTATAGTTCTATCAAATATGACTTAATTCTCAAACAAATCATACATTTTCTTTTTAAAGCACTATAGTCCAAAGAATTAATCTTTTAACTGCCATAAGCGTTTTAAGGCGCATAATTTTCCGTGGACAAACGCCGGTCATACAAATATTGCGTCTTTAGAGGTTTTGCTTTAAAAAAAAATTTTACTAACCTAAATCAATTATTTTAAACATAAAAATATGTTGAACACACGACAACATTGGCGCAATTTTGATTTATTTGTTAAGTTTTTATAAATAATCTTTAATACATTTTTAATAACGATATATTAAGAATGTTTTATTTTTACAATAAAATTTGCGGCGTGCTTAGTATCGCCATACGTAAGCCTGGCAGCAGTTAAAAAGTTAAATGTATTTTTTTTTAACACTCTAGCCCAGACATTTTTTCATATATATGCCGATATTAAATATATCAATGTTAGCAGTTATTGAAGAAGTAATTTACGATAAAAATATATTCTGTTAATTTATATCCATTTTATCTCATTATGTGACTTTTATTACTTTATTTCTGTAAAAGATACGATGTAATACTTTCGAAATTTAATACTCAATATTCAATCTCAGAATAAATAAACGACGAATTTGTTCATTTTGCTTTTATATAAATGTAAATTATTTTAGCTACTTTTATATTTTATCTACGATACGATTATGCTTTTAACATAATAAAATGATCCATTAACCAAACAGAGAAAACATATTGTGTCTTAGTTTGCCTCAAATATTCAACCCCTCGGTTTTTGAATTTGTCAGAAATGATTCCCAGAGTGGTCTATTTGTACGAGAAAAACAAGGAGTCCTCGAGATGTAAATGGGGGTCCACGAAATCGGAGCGCATCAAAGCTCATTGAATCATCGACAACATTTAGTAGTTAAGAATCTGAGTGCTAGATTGCATAAATCTCTTAAATTCGTAATAACGCAGTAAACAAGATTCGTAGTAATGCGTTGAATTCCAAGTTATTTGCGCATTCAAATAACTAAATTTGTACATTTTAAGACTAAGCCTAACTGACTTGAAGCCAAATATTGAACAACTGCTATCAAAGTTTTAGGTTCTTTCCTCTCGTTAAGAGCATTTATTTTATGTAGAAATTTTACTAGATAATTTGTTTCATTCTCAATCCGAATATTTACTTACATTTTGTGTCAAATTGTAAGCGTTATTCTTTTTTACAATTGTCCAGTCTATGAAAAATCTTAAGGAGCATTATGTCAGCTATACAACTTGCTCCACCACCCGGCATGGCCATACAGTGTCCAACGGACGTTTCCCAAGGCGTAACAAACGTTATGCGTTGTTCAATTTTGTGCTTGGATTGTCTCGGAAACAATTGACAAAGACTTGGTGAATTGCACTTTAGCGTACGAAAAATTTCCCAATAAAAATGTCCAGAGATGTCTTTCTACTTATGACGCCGCAAAAATTTCTGAATGCTAAGTAGTTATAAGTCATTATATTAGCTGTCAAAAACAATTTTAAAGTTATCCACATTAGGAAATTCAATATAATGCTGGCATAGGTAACGGAGTTTACACAGCACGAAAATAGCGGCAACTTGTCTACGAAGCAAAAATAAAATTGGAACCAACGTGTTAAATGGAACATTTTTTAAGTCTAAAAAAATGTCAAAACATTGTTGTGACTTAATTATAAATTGAGTATCTTTAATTAAAATATATATTAGACGTAAATATTATATTTATGGACTGTTTGTAATCGAATATTTTTAATGAATAATAAGGATATCAGTTACAGGCAGCAATATTTTTGCATCCGTATTTGTGTACCTTTTTGTACAAAAACAGCAGAACTTACACAAGCGACATTTTTGCCCTTAGTTTTTTTAGTGTTGTGTACTACTTTTTTTTGACAATGGTTTCTATTTTTTTAGAGATGCTTAAAATGTTTTATTGGGACTGTGTTTGGCGGCGGGTTTCCAATACGTTTACAATGGTTTACCTAATATAGCTTACTCGTGGTGTTTTGGAAAAGGGGTAGATTTTTATTTAAATAAGTATTTAAAACATCATATGCTACATAATTTACTTTATTATATGTAAATACGCGATACACCGTAAAACAAGGGTGTCCAACCTTTTTTGTCCTGGGATCGACTTTTCAATCTTACGTTTTCTCGCGATCGACTTCTAACATGATTCTTATAAGAAATTTAATTCAGGGTTTTTTCCCTTCTTCAATCATAGAAACGTTTATTTTAAATGCGAAATACATATCATTAGATAAGTATGTGCGCACAAAATAATTCAACTTTTGTATATTTTATGTTTAAATTATATGTTTTTTCGAAATTCACGATTCTTGCTTTGAGATCGACCGGTTGATCGCGATCTACCGGTTGGACACCTATGCCGTAACATAATCAATATCAATAGCTTAAAATGTACCACTGTATACTTAAGCCGTTGTAGATAATATTATACATATCAGAAATCGTATAAAGTTTCTGATTTTATTTAGAAAATTGTTTTTTTCTTTATTTAACAAGGCGTCCGCTGACCTTAATTAAATTTAACAAAAAGCGAGCCCCTCCAAGTCTCTTTTAGCACACCCCTAACTAAAGCCCGTTTAAGTTTCATCTATCTATATAATTTAAGATTTCGACTGAAGGTGCTTGGTGGATTTCAATATTAAATTTGAATCGTTCAAAGTATGTACATTCACACAGATTTTGTCACTAACGACTAGTTCAAGTTCGTCCGTGCACTTGAACGCCTGAAGATGCCGAAAGGCGAAACTCGGGTCGTTAGTGACAAAATCTGTGTGAATGTACATAATTTGAACGATTCAAATTTCATCCATCCAGGTTGTAAAAAAACTTCAAACTGAAAAAAATAAAGCATGATATCTGCGATAAACGAACAATGCAGAGTGTACTGAAATAATTAAATGCAACCATAATTTTATCGGACGGACCAGATTATAAAAAAAACTTTTCAAAATGGGCCATTGTTTTCCTGCTTTTGCAGTCCACAGATGTCGTCTACGGCACGTCCGCTAATAAAAGCTGTGGCTGGAGTTGGAATGACCGTTCTCTATAAGCGTTTAATAGATTGCCACAGAGCTTTTTATTTATTAGTTTTCGGAACCGCAAACGGGTGATTTTGTCCTAACACATGAATTAAAACAGACGAACAAGTTGTGACAGTCACATGGAAATGAAATTTTATTTCAAAAAACAATCGTTATTCGAATTTATTTATGTAGAATTATTTATTCGATCCTAGTAGAATTTATGACTTTCGAAAAAAAATAAAGCTATAATATAAATTAAGTATACAGAGTAAATTACCTATTTTGTGATTTTGCATATTTAATACCAAAGCTTTTCAAAGACAAAAAACATTAAATAAAACATAATATTTCAGAACAACGCACGTGTCATTTTTTTAAACAAAGTGTATTATTACCTCACTTGTTAATTTTGGAATAATTTGATTTGTACGACAAAAGCTTGAGTTTTTTTTTCAATAAAATAATAATAAAAAAAGTATTTACACTTACACGAATTATGAAATTCAATTATGGCATAGCCAACGTCACAAATATTATAATGTACCAATTTTTTGTAAAATATTTTACAATGAACATTTTAAAAATCACTCTTTTTTTTACAAAAGTTAGAAGTTTTAAAACAATATACAAATGTTTGTTTTATATACAATATACGCATTTTATTTCTAAATATACATAACTCTTTAAATGTTTCTACACAATTGTTCTAAAAGAGCTAACCATATAAATATGTAAGATTTTTTTTATCTAGTTTCTAATCTCAGCGAAAAAACAGACTTCATAAAGAGCCTATAAAATATTTTTGCTGATTTTACAAGAATTTCATCATGTCGTGTAAGATTTTAATAATGATATTTATAGGTTCATGTATTTTCATTTTAAGGATTTAACAAAAACAAACAGCTATATTTTTAAGATATGATGATTCAACCATGATATGCGAGTGTTTTAATTATTCATTACCTAATATTTCGATTAACCAGATGATTTACTAGGGTCGTAACAGTGACGTAACTAATTAATTAAACTACCGATATGAAGACCACTCTGCAAACTTGCCCGTAGGTTTTATGATAAAACACGCTTTCAAAATTTCCATGCGTTAATTTGCAATAATAGTTGTGCAATCTTTACTATCGCTGTACCTATTATCATTACATTTTCGTTTCGGAGATATGTGGGGAAAAGTATACCAAATAGAGGATTTCAAATTCCTCGGTGAGCTAAAAAAAAGAGTATACCATAAATATTCCGGCCCACGTAGAGAAGTAAATATCGGAATGCGGCCCGGAGGAAAAAAAGGTTGAATATGGCTGATCTACACGCACTGTTTGAAAATAAAACGGAAGATCATAGCGTTGAATACAAGGAATAGATTGATAGTCCATTCAGAAAATAGAACCGTTGACCGCACAGCAGGATGAAAGTTCTTCAGCGATACAACTTCATTACGAAGTTTGCTTTCATTTCGAACTTTATCAAATAACATTATATCATAAAAAAAGTTATTTTTCATTCATAGTTAAAAATATATTTGTTTGTGAAAATGTACGGTGTTATACCGTACCATTAAATTAAATAAAAAAAATCCATTAAAAACTTCACGCATTTTCTTTAAATTTCCTTGATTTTGAAAATACCGCTGCCAATTTTCGGATATTGTAAAACCATGAGCATGTTCACATTGCATTTTTTTCGTCACGGTTTGCTATGCATAACAGCTCTGCAGAAAATTCATTTAATATTCGTAACTTTAAAGGTTTTTTTCCTTTACAAATAACTGATAACTGAGTAGTAACCCCTCTAACACCCGATATGGATTAACAGCGGGAAGTTAGACTAATTTGAATAACTCTTCTTCTTTAGAGATTGTGAAATTTATTATAAGTGTTTTTTATATTATTAGTGAGTTTGTATTATGCCTCAAAATTGTTCATTTATAATCATTGAAAATTATGAAAGAATCGGTCTTGGTGTAAGTACACCAAATAAGTATTATTTATTAAGCAATCTTTAAGATTACGACACCGGTATTATTATAATAATACCAAAATAATAAAAGTTTAAGTAATGCAAAAATGGTACCAATATGGATCGTTATACCGGGTGAGTTAATAAAAATCGGTAATTTGATATTTCACATACAATAGCGTTGTAAAAACATTTGATGGTCGATATCAATATAACTATAAAATGTAATTATTGATATGATATGATTATAACATAGTTCAATAACACATAGTTAAATAGTTTTTTAACAGTATGACATGATTATTGTAAAATTGAACATTGATTTATCAATTGAATAACGAATTTCTGTCAGAAGGTATGAAATGTTTTCTGAAATTTCCTCCCAACATTCTTATACAAAAAATACAAAACGCAACGAGAGTTAAAAACTTACGACTAGTCTTGTATTAGCCCTGTATTTATATCCCCTTCAATTTCCAAAAAAGAGAGGTTGAAGAACTGACTAACAATTAGTTTCGTTGAGGTAAGCTACAATATAATTCAAAATACTCCACATTGAGAGAGGACGTTGTTAAAAAAAAATGTATTTTCAATTAACACATATTATTGTACTCAATTTTTGTATATAAAATGATATGAAATAAAGCATATTTGTAATAAAGTTTTGATTGAACATGCATAAAAAGTTAAAAAGAAAACCTACATGTAAATATTTTATTCCATAAATGATTGATAAACCGCTTTGAATGGTCAAAAAAAAATAAAAATACGTTATTCTTATAAAACATGTTGATGGGCAATAAAGATTTTAACGTTTTAATGTCCCTCGCTTAAGCACCGGTGATGATGTCAAGATAGTAAATCATTTTTATAACAATTGAAACAAATATTTTCTGACATATCAGCCTTGTTCATCGCTCTTGTGTAATTTTCCTAATTTCATTTAAAATAATATGAGCACGCGACCATAACGATTTTTCGACCCCGTACGTAACACCGTTTACCGGTTCCTTTCACTGTGTCCTATTTTAATTTGTAGAAAATATGTGTGACAAAAATTAAACAAGAAATGAGTTTTTTTGTATTGTTTTTCGTTTTTATTAATTGTAACATTTTTTCTTCTTCAACACACCGAGACTAGAAATTGCAATACTGGAAAAATATACCAATACTGGTTTAACAATACAAAAACACGGCCAATTAATAATTTCAGAATATTTAAAATACAGTCATTAAAAAAAATACATATTTTTAAAATCATTCCTAATGTAATATATGGCTATATGGAGTTATCTCAACATATTTTTTTACGAGAACTGTTTGATACTCATTTACTCAACTTCTTTTTTGTAAAGAGAGTAGTAGGGATGGTAAGACAAGGCTAGGACAGGACTCGTGGTTAACTATGCCCAGTAAGAGTGGGAGGAAATTTAAAATCGTTAAAATTGATCGAAAAAATGCTGATTGGACTAGGATTCGAACCCGTGAGATCCGACGCGGAAGCCAACGACTCTTATGGGTGTGCTGTAAAACCAGACAATAAAAAATGTACACATTGATAAAATATGATTTTCTTAAACAATTTACTGTTTCTTAAAATAACCCACAAATTTTCAAAACCGCTATTTCGGTATTGATAAAACACCATGAATACCGAGATCTCGGTTTCGGTAATACCAGTATTTTGATCCCTAAATAATTATTCATTAATTTCAAGTCGTTTCCCAACCCTATATAGCCTTATCATTTCTTGTGAGAGAGGTTGAGCGAATGGTTTAAGAGAGTAATATTTCCAAAAAACAGATTAGGTAAGAAATTTTTCCCAATCACATAAAACACTGTTTTATTACGCTCAAATTACTGTGCATAAGCTAATTTTTGTGAAAAACAAAAACCTTATTTGGTTTATACCCCTTTATTATGCACTTTGTCGTAAAGACTAATAATTACATTATTCACAATATTTATAATGTTTCGTGACATCTTTTTTGGGGAAAAAATGGTTTATCTTATTATGTACAACATTCATACTATGAAAGATAAACGAAAATTAATCTTGAACTCATACTGTTTAATAAATATTGATGACTGTTTTATTAAGCTTGTTTAAAACGCATTAACACAGTTATTCATTGTGTTTTTTTATTTAAAGTGAATATACCTTAAAATTGCCACTAAATACATTAAAAATGTCAATGAAATCTTTTCAAACCGTATTCCCCCTAAAATGTTGTATTTCGAGTCCTAACGATGCAATAGTGATTTAATATTCTAAACAAAGTCACTCTATAGGACATGTTTTTGAAAAAGGTTACAAAGAATTTTTCAAACGAGAATTTAATTATATCGTAGGGCTTTTTTTAGCTAATTATTAACTGAGCTCTGTTTCAAAATGTGGGTAACGACGAAAAATACCAAAACACAGTAGACCGCGTTACGAATTCTTTAATTATGTAATTTTAACGGCTCGATGTGATTTGAAAAAGAGTGAATTGTTATAATTTGACTATCTTTTTTAACGTGAAATGCTGAGTACAAAACTCAGTCTCATTTAACTACAATCAAAACGAACGTACTAGATATTTTTCCTTTAAAAGCTATTTTTATTCGGTATAAAATAAAGCGTAGAAAAGAATAATTAATAAACGGGTAATTGAATTATTAATTCTTTTCTGTTATATTCACAACATAATATTTTATTTTATTTCGTTTTGCTGAATGATAGAAAAATGTGGATTAGGTTCATAATTGTTTTTCATATAAACAGTTTATTGTGATAAATTAACGAAAAAAAACTTATACATAGTAATTTGTTTTTTGTAAATTGAAAACTTGTGCATATATATGTAAGTGTGCTAGATGAAAGCACTTCTACGTGTATTAATTTGAAATTATTAATATTATGTGGTCGCCTTTGTGGCCGAGCGGTCAGCATTGTTGGCTTCGGTTACGGAGGGGACGGGTTCAAATCCCGGTACGGACAGTTTTATAAATTGATTTTTCAATCGATTTATGAATTTCTGTTCGAAGGCATAGATGTCCTAGTTCTATCCTTCTATCCCTACTCTCTTTGGAAAAAGAGAGGTTGAGCAACTGAGTACCAAGCAGTTCTCGTAGAAACACTTCAGTTGAGATAAACTCCATTAGGAGTCCATATGCTCCACATTGGGAGCGGACATGGTTAAAAAAAAAAATATATACATTATGGCAGCTATCAATTCAAAGACTATTCGCTCACATATGATCAATAAGTTAAAAGTGTCGCAGAGAACGGTAGAATGATAGCTAATTAAATATTTTTGTCGATTTGTTTAAATTATATATTGAAAAATGAGTTATTATACATAGATGACATAGACCGATTTCCTAAAATATTTAAAATAAAAGGTATTTTTTTCTCGATATTATTTGAACCATACGATATATATTCATCTTTTTTTTGTTTGTTAATTTGTAATTTAGTATTATATCAACATATTTTTTTTTTGGTAGGCTAATATAAAAATATTACTTTTACAATACGACAGCCATATTTTATACAAATATGGCTGTCGTATTGATGTACGTATGTATGTACATAACAATGTCAGTTCAAGTATATTCTCGTACTTGAAAAGCCTGAAGATGCTGAAAGGCAAATCCCGGGTCGTTAGCGACAAGATTAATGGAAGAGTACAGGATTCAGACAATTCAAATCAGACTTTAATGTTTTAAGACGTGTTTCGATTTTTTTATATACACAGGGGAATCTTTTTTTGCACTACCAAAAGCAAAAGTAGTACGCAAAATAATGAAGATAACAGCTAAATATGGGTGGTTTTTTAATTGCTTTCGATATATTTTTATCAGTAAAAAATTGTGTTGACCCTACTCTTTCAGTAGCATTTATATCATGCTCTTGTTAATGTCTATCTCGTAACCGCTTAGTATCCACATTAGGATACCAGTAAAAGATATTAATTCCCAATCGATTGACCGCGTGGTGAGTTTAAGTGCAGTGTCGTCCTGGACCGATAGCAAACAAATTCCATACACACGCGTTAATTTAAATAGATACTTATGAAGTCGGTCAATATTATATAAAATAATATTATGATTCATATCTATCTCATTGTATACTTTCAGCATAATTATGTTTAAACTTAAATTAACTCAGCTATACCCACAGACGTAAAAGAGATTCCCAATAAATTATCATCTCATCCACTCTAACATCCTATTTTTTTAAAAAAATATAGTATTGTTTTTAATAAATTGCGTGTAGTGTTTTTTAAAACCATAACAAATATATAGTTTTTTCAAGCAAATTAGTTTAAATTTAATTGATTATTAGTAACATTAGCGTCATGTAAGCGTTGGGTCGTTCAATATAACTTCGGGTTGGAAAATTCAGCGAAATACAGCGGAAAACATTTGACTTCTACGAGCGGGGCAACTTGATTTTTCCATGTTGTATAAGTTACTATTATTTATTTTGAGTCTCAAATTTTTCGGCGTAAATTTTTTTAAAGACTAAATAATATTTTTGGTATGAAATGAAGAAAATATTGCTTTCAGCAAATTAAACGTTGTTAAACATTTATTATTTCTAGTTTAGCTTAGTTTAGTATTACTAGATGTTTAAAAATAAAAAAGTTATTGTAATGACTACTACTTAAAGTTGAAGATTTTTTTAAATATTGATTTACAATGATGAAACAATATTTGGTATATAAATTAAATCATTAAAAACTTGTTTCTGTTTGTTTATTTTGGTCGTTTTTTATAAAATATAAATTAATTTACCTTCAATCTTTTCCAACGTATGTTCTGTAATCTAAAAATATTGATCAATTATTAAGACTATAACAAAATAAGAACCTACTGATACACTGGGTCTAATACGCTATTTTACTGTTGACTGAGTGCGCTACTGTTTCCACCCTTCCGGAAGTCCTAAAAGGGATGCTTTCATCGCTCGACGGGGGATGTCGCTAGAATACCCGAGACCGCGTGTCGAGACAGCGCACGCGCCCTGGAAACCGGCCTTATTCCTTGTACGAATATCCCGGCAAATGTGTCAGTCGATAAGCGCCTTTCTCGGGCGACGTACAACCCTGAAGAAGCGCTCATTCATCCCTTAAAGCTTCCGCCGAACATCGCGAGCTTAATACGTAAACGAACGAAATGAGGAAATCGAAATTAAGCCTCAATTGAATTTTTAAGCTAAAACGTTTCCGTGTTTAAAACTTTTTAATGGAAATCAGTTAAATAAACATTTTTGTATAAGTAACGTTTACTATTTTTGTTGATTAGGGAAAAAGAATAACTTAACATGAAAAAAGTACGCAAACGTTTCAAATATAAGTCATTATTTGATTGAGATTAATTTAAGTTATGTATAAACAATTACAACGATTCGTCGTTGCTCAAAAGTATACAAAATGTTTTATTACGAATGATTGTAATTTTATACGCCCATTTCGTTTTGTAGAACAAAGTGTTTAAGTTATATATTGGGTAGTGAATGTGTGTCACATTTGACACTTTATGGTAAAACTCAATTCTTTGCAACCCCTTAATATTTAGTGTCAATATCTGCACTGCGGAAAAGTAGCATCTGCAAAGTGTTTACCTGTATCTAGTGAATTTAAGGTAAGCAAACATTTCCTATGATATCAATAAAGCCAAATTTTATCATAAAGAAAAAAACATTTTAATGTTAACTTATGAATTCAACAATGATATGTTTACAATAATTAACAAAAAAAAAAAACAGTTCATATATTGATTAACATACGAATATTTGATAGGAAAGAATCACTTGAAAAATATTTCAAATACATCGGAATACGTGTACAAATATAGTGGTAATTTTTTTTTGATGAAAATGTTTGTATGGAAGAAAATATAATTTAATATTTTTTAATTTGATAATAAAAACTGCAATCAATTTATTATTATTGACGATTACTTTGTAAAGCAACACAATGAAAATATTTCGTTCACTGCCTTTGAAGTATTGTTATGAAAATAATTATAACATAAAAAATCCGACATATTTTACGGAACAAGAATGAAAACGTCATTAACGTTTGGTACGATTATTATAAAGCAATTCAGAAGTAAGCGTGCCTCATTTCGTATTTTAACCAATACATTTATTTTTTACATGGCGCTCGAAACCTTTTTATTTAAAGAAATGTAACAATTGTAATCAATGTTTATAAAAAAGAGTTGTACACCAATATTCATTAAATGAAAATAATAATATATTATGTATGAATATTATATAATATGTAAAGTATTAAAATAAGAGTGATAAGTAGCCTTTGATAAAATATAATATACTTGTGACATAGTTGCCCTACGACTCTTTCCGACACGTGAGTATTACGTTACTTGCTACGGAACATAACTTAAAAAGTTAAATTATGTTATATAGTGTAAGGATGAAATATAATTTGTTGTTGTTTTTTTAATGTTACACAATGACAGCTTTGTGAGATTTTATATTTTTTGAGTGTTAGCAAGCTTCTTTTTAATGTGATTAAATTAAAATATTTTTTAAATAGCTAATATGTTGACATACTTGTTGCTTTAAAAAACAGGTGTACTGTGTTTAAGCGAAAACTGGTTTAGATTGTAATAGAAAGATGTTTTAACAAAATAATAGTTTTTGTGTTGTGCATTTAATTGCTAATGCAGTTTTCGCTATATATATAATTTAGTTTTATGTGTAAAAATAATATCTTATATCATGAAACTAGAGAAAACCCTTGTCGGGTTGCGCAGCGGTTAGCGTTGTTGGCTTCCGTGCCGGACCTCACTGGTTTGAGTCCCAGTACGAAAAGCATTTTTTCGATCGATTTATCGATTTCTGTTCGAAGGCATGGGTGATTTTAATGTTTAAAAATTCCCTCCCACTCTTTCGATCCTTCAATAACTGGCGGTAGCTAAAGCGATTAGTTAAGCACTAGTTCCGTCCATATCTTTCTATCCCTATATATATATATTGAATAAGAGAGGTTGAGCGACTGAGTAACAGTTCTCGTAGAAAGAACCTGTTAAGATACCTCCATTAAGAGGTTATATGATCCACATTGGGATATGGCAGACATGGATAAAACAAAATAAAAAAGTTAACACAAATTTGATAACTTTTATAATTTAGGCACAATTTTACATATATTATAGTTTTGAATACCGTTTATCGAAATTTAATTGCCGTTTGATAAATCGGGCCATTTATTTTTGCTTATCGCGAATGCTGGTAATACAACTAAGCAATAATAAAAAAAAAACACGTAGGCTGGCTATAGAATTTGAAGCAATGTTTCATTGGAATGGCTCCATGGGCACGTTATCTGTGTGCACTGCATGCAATTTTGTACAATTAAGCATAATCGATACATAGAATTTTGGCAGTTTGCCGAGGGTGTTTAAAGCCTCGGTAATAAATTTACTTTTAGGAATTGTTTTCGCGTTGCCGATTGCACGATAAATATACGAAAACGTTTCCATGGTACGGCAACATTAGAAAACTGGTTTTCGACTGTATGTGCCATGATACGCCAAACGTGAACCAATTTCCGTTTTATTTGATATCACACGCTGGAAAAGAAACATTTTCATATTTTCGTATATGTGGCAGTAGAGTTTTAGGCACTGGCAAATAATTTGCATAAGAAAAGGCTACAAACTGACTCAATTTTTCCCGCATTTTATGATTTTCGACTTCAATTTTTTTACGGGATTTTTCTACAAAGAATAGTTATAATTTTGATGTGGTTTTCAAAACGAATATTAATACTTAAAACTGTTTCAAAGTTATCTTATGAATCACTATTTCATAAGTATTCTTATGACAATATACGACATTTTTATACTTTAACGAGAAATATCATTTTTAAAACAACATGAATTATTTATAATTTTATTGTGTACTTAGAAAATATATACATTTATCGAAAGACAAAAAAATCCAAAGTCCACACTCTTTGTGGTAAATAAAAATTACTGTTGCCTCTATTAAAATATAAAATTGTTGCGAACCAATTACTTTTATTGTGAGAAAACAGATACATTGTAAAAGGAACCATATGAATAATACAGTGGCTCATTTCATCCTTACATATTGTATTGAAATGAATATGTCAAATTAAACTTATATCATGGTTTTAAAAACAGCCTAAAATAATATTTTATTTTATAAAAAGTTGAATCTTTTACCCTTTAATTCAATGGTATTCAAAAATGTTACTAATTTTGAGTATTCAATAATAAAAGATAGAAAAACAACCTAAAAAAACAGTAAAAAGAGGTATTACAATTTTATTAAATTCCGTCTGATATTTAAACGTTCTTCTAAAAGAATATTTTAGTATTTAAATGTTAAACTAATAAATTTATTATGTAATCGGTATAACAAACTACTAAAGAACTGGATGGCTATAAACATTAAAAAATATTTTTAATATCATATGCCAAATCAAATACTGATACTCTATTAATGAATAATTCGTTCATTTTAAATATTAAATTGACTCGTGCAAAATAGGCCTCAAATATTTGTTTAATGTAGTGATACATTGAGTTCATTTATTAAACCAACAGAACATCCGATTTTTAACCCATGCATGTGTTATATATACTAAATGCAATCGTTATGTCATAAAATAAGGAAATATTTATAACAGTATTCATTGAACCATTATTACTGTTAACCAAATTTAATCGACAAATCCAAAAAAAAAACATTTTTTTTTAAAGTTTAACATTCAAATAAAATAAAAATATTAAAAAGCATTTATGTTTGACACTACAGCTAATGCCAATTTGCCAAATATTTTTGTATTAAAAAATCATATGATGTCTTCTATATGGAAGTATTTAAAGATCAACTGGAGGAGAAGAGGCATCACAACAAGCCATAATTTAAATATAAAAAAATCTAAACTTGATAAAAAATTTATTTTTAACTGAGCCTATATCAGCCTGATGAATGGGGCAAAGTTATGGTCAACAATTTTTAGATAAAAAAACATGTCTTATTAAAATATATTTTGGTCTTTGTAGCTTACTTATTTAATCCGTAACATGCCACCCTAAAAAATCACGTTCCCTGCCATGATGGCATCTCAGTTTCACTGTTTATTGACAGTATTTAAATCTATGTAAGAAGCTAAAAAATAATTTTAAAAATGTATATATGCTAAAATACCTCAAATGATAAATACTTACTGACAATATTAAGAGAAATATTGAATGATTTAATGGCTCAACTATTTACGACTACATCATGGGCATGGAGGTGTTATGCAATTGGAAAGATTGGGATTTGATTAACGGCAATATCAAACAATAAATTTTTACTATATGTTCAATGTAAAAATAAAAAAATAAACTTGAAATCCACATCATAGGTGTTTTGGGTTGTATTTTCAATACGAATATTCAGTTGGATTTTATCGATTAAATGCATGGGTAGGGTCCATTTGGTGAAAAAACACTTTTATACGAATAGTTTATCCAGTTTCCCGTTTTGTCTAAAAGCAGTATAACTCAACAAATAATAAAAAAACATTAATTTTTAATATATAAAAAAAAAACCGATGGATGAGATTATCCATGTTAACAGCATGTGAAAAACTTTTATTGTTTCACGCTAACAAAATTGCACATTGCACATAATAATTATCGATCGGTTAAAGTTCTAAATCTCTAATATTTTATTCAATGAGTAGATCACGGCTTTCATAGAAGAGACACATTGTCACACTGCTGAACAATAACATTAATAAAGTCATTAGAAGCCAGTCTCAAACCATATCGACTGTGGAAAGGAAAAAGGACGTAGTCCACACATTTAATCATTATATCAAATTTTACAGGAGGCGCTAAAAACGTGTTCTGATGATTTTGTGACATATGCAAATTGTGAATAATACACAACCTTGAAGTGCACGGAGACTTCTAAACTGGTGTTTAATTAACATAATCTAATATTAATTAAAGAAATTGTCTAGGACTTTTTTTTATTTCAGTATTTTTTCCTGGTTTAATTTTTTTACAAGGTCATCTTTTTGAAACTTAGAAGCTAATCCTTTTGATAGAACGTCTATCAATTTTGATACATTGTGATTATCGAAAAAAACCTGTTTTAAAAAAACTGTGAGTTACGTCCTTTTTCTTTCCACAGTCGATATATCAATAAGCAATTACTAAGCAATGTCTCTCCTTTCTTTTAGTCTTACATAGTGACAAAAGTTAATAAAGACAGAGCGTAGAATTTATCACTTGTTATTTCATTTCATTCAGCCCCAAAATAAAGTTCTGATTTTCATTTGCCAACATTAGAAACTCTTTTATTATTACATCCCATTTAACAAATGATTTTGATTCGGGCACATCAGAATCCAAACGGCCACAACTATGAAATATAGCCCGTATGAAAATGAAATATGACCGCGCTGAAATTCTATGACACATTATTTTTCTCATCCCGGGAAAAATCATGTCTCGTTCATATTTCTGGTAGACTCTCTCCCGGGGTGTAATATTTAGGATGCCTTTACTTTCACCAGCCTCCACTAAATGTCAACGTATCTCATATTTTATTTGTGTAGATGAAATATTTTACTTAAATTATAAATGACTTTCAGAGTGTAATAGGTTGTCATAATATCACAATAGTCATTTCGAAAACATTCGTATTACATCAGGCTCAGTTTGTTGTGTGAGAGATTTTCATTAAACCAATTATTTCTCACTATTATATTAATCTTTTGTGAAAACATTTTAAGTGAAAAAAATATGAACTAATCTGTTTGCAGACTAATTTAAGATGACAATTCTCGTTATCTGAGAAAACAAGCTATTTTAAAATAGAAACATGTGATAACTACATATTTTTTACAGTATATATATATATCAAAATTATCTAATAAAACATTTGATACTACATTACAGAATAGATGTTGAAAATGAATTAATAACTAAATTAGTGTAGGACGATATGAGTCGTCTGGTACCAAAAGCAGAACTATACCATATATGTAGAAATTAAACTAATGCTGTCACATTACTCTGCTGGTTGTTGTGTATGATTAGAAATTAAAAAAATGTTTAAAAATCAAATAAATATGGTAAAAAAACACAAAAAAAATGACGCTTGCTATCAAAAGCAGAACTGTCCACGACGTTGGAAACAAAAGTAGAACAGTTTGGTAAATCAGGATTTCGACTAATCACACAGTTACTTTAAGTGATGCCCCATACAAATTTTAAGTTGCACTCTTTGATGAGCTATGTTTAAAAATGAGTTTAAATTGATAAAGCTCAAAAAGCCAACAATACGTTTTTCGTGTTTTTCTCGCAACTTGGAAAAATGGATAGTTCTACTTTTGATACTATACGACTCATATGTTATGTTATCAAATCTCAATTGAAAACAAGAAAAAGAAAAAAAGAACTACTGTATTGAATAGTAGGAAATCATTTAAAATATGTTAAATAAATCAAAAAGCCAGTCAGAATATTGATTTTCATTTTTTTCTGAATACCAACTGTAACTGTTACGCTTCATATGCGTCATATTTATATATAAAAAAAACAAAGTTTCCATAATTCCATGTGTGTAACGGACCTAGCCCCTTTTGTTCGAGGAATACATATTCTCACAATGACAATGTAGCTTGGGCGACATTGTTTTAAAACACGGGTCGCCAAACCGTAGCGCATTGCATCCTTGCGCCAACTTACTATTTTGAAGTTACGTAAGAAGGTAAAAAAAAGTACTTGAGTTGTATGGCGCATTTTAACTCATCAACTACAAATTAGCGCATGTTTGCAAAAGTTTGTCCACCACTGTCTTAAAATAATTGTGCAGGTTTTTTTTTAATTAGATGTCCATTCCCATTGTTAAACATAATGAAGGTATCACACCAGAAATTTTTCTACGAAAACTGCTTGTTAGTCAGTTGCTTAAGCTCTCTTTTTTATAAAATAGTAGGGATATAAATATAAAGGATAGTTAATTCTAGGATAAGACTACTGGTAGTGGTGAATTAACCACATGAGAGGCCCCCGGCGCAAAAAAATTTGGAGGCCCTGTTTTTCGGATAGCATAAGAACGTCAAAAAATCCCATGAACAATACTAAAAATTTAAACAAAAAATATATATGTAGGTAAGATAAACATAGACTCTCACTTATAAGATAATCCGCCCTATTACTGGTAAGCATTGGAAAGGTGAAAGTGAATTATTAGACATTAAAAAATACATGCCTTCGAAAAAGTTCGTTAAATCGATTGAAAGAAAACTATTCGTATAGGGACTTGACCCGTGAGATGCGTCACAATTTCAATTCATTATTCACTTTGTAGTTATTATGACATACATATACACTTAAAAAAACTTGTAAAAATAAATTTGCACAACCCTCTTCGTTGTGGCTGCACGCCATTTGCTGAGTTGTATAAAATACTATTTTTTTATACTTCCTACTATAACTTTAAAGGCAGTGAAAATTGAAAGCATAAACAAAATATTTTTCCAAGTCGTTTTATGGATCTGCTTGCTTATTGATTATACTAAATAATCATATCTAACATTATGTCTCAAATAATATTGATGGACTTTTTTTTCATTCCTCTTTTGTTATAAAATAAAAGCTATGGTTTATGAATAAAAAAATGTCTCGCCAGTGAAATATGGGCGAAAAAAAGTTTTCGACGTGCGTTTAAAAAGTTGTTTTGATAGTCTGACGGCGTAATCTGAGTACCGGCGCACAGTGAACGTTTGTATCGCCCACAATGCGATGTAAACCATTTCGTATTCCTTTTCCTCGCAACTATATTGGCTCATTTGCCCATTGACCCTTGCGGTATAAAACACTCGAATCGTACTATAACTGAGTGCGTAACTTAAACTCGATAAAAGTCTTTTTGGGTTGTGCATATTCGACAATCATAGTTTAAATGATCGTAAGCGACAGTACACACAAAAGACATATTTTATATTTCCAATGAAGATAATAACGAAATAATCCTTATTTAAGATATCTACTGAGAGTAATCGATCGAACTTCCGTATAAAATTAGAATTGTTAAAGGTTGAAGTAAACCATTTACAATTACTAAAATGGTAAACTTTATTTAACCCTTAAATGCATACTGTACTACGAAAAGTACAAATCGATTTAAAAAAAGATTTATATACTCAATGGTAAAAAAAAATCACGCTTTGAAATTTTCTAATAGATCTAGTAGTGGCAAGAAGTTTTTGGTTCTAATCTGCAATGAAAGAACGGGAGCCGGAAATCTTGATTTAAGCCAATATTTAAATTCACTTTAAGTTAAATTTGCATCGTTCAAATTATGTACACTCCCACAGATTTTGTCACTAACGAGTTCTGAACTGTCAGACAGAACTGTCAGTTCAAGTTCATCCGTGCACTTGAACGCCTGAAGATGCCGAAAGGCAAAACCCGGGTCGTTAGTGACAAAATCTGTGGGAGTGTACATAATTTGAACGATTCAAATTTAATATTGAAATTCCACCAAGCACCTTCAGTCGAAATCTTAAATCACTTGAAGTTGTTAAGAAATTTGATTTTCGCCAGGAGAAAAATATTACTTTATATACACATGTATTGATTATTAACGATACAAAAACTTTCAAAATAATTTTGATTTTACAAAATGTTGCAATTAATGTGTCTCCAATCCTGAGATCCTGTCTAATTTACATTTACTGGTGAAAATTTCAGTTTTTATAAAACTGATAATATTCATGTTTACAAAAGATCGAAAGTAAAAACATGGATTTTACTTTTAAAAATAAGCAACAGAGTGTACCTGTCTTGAATTGAAAATTGTCTGCTCAGGTAAGTTCGTTGATCAGAAGTGTAGTATGCTTCGTGTTTTTTTTATTGTGATGACATTTTTCCCAAATTTTATTAACGATTATATGTTCATTAGTTGAATAATAAGTAAAAAAAACTTTTTAGTTTCATTGCAATTGCTCACGGTATTTATTATTGATTACTTTTGCGACCTAAAATTCAAAATTAAAGATGTAAAATGTTCTCTGTGTTGTTGACGTCTGCTGTGATTTTATTTTGACATTAATTTTTAAAAATTCTCTTAAAATAAAGCAGCAAAATAAACACTTTTAACACAGATAATAAATAAAATAATATTAATACTGCTGCAATGGACTCCAAAATCAGGGCTGATACTACGTATCTGGCTGATGTTTTAACGTGTTAAACATTTTAAGAAATGCTGAAATGCACGATTTTGTAAAACTTCAGATAGTTGTTCTATCAAGATGAATTACTGCACTTTAATATTTACCGCTCAGTTTAAAAGCAGTCATTAAATACGGACAAGAAACCGTTCTGAAGACTTTCCATCGCGGCTCTTGTGAGTGACGATATAATAAACTAGCGGGGAAAGGTGTTAAGCATTTACTAGGGGCAAAAGTCTCCTGTCAAAGTGCTTTAGTTTAAGTAATAAAGTGGTTGCGCAGGCGAGGGAGAGGTTCTTGAAAACTAACAGTCGATATAGTTGACGGGGTAACGTGTGAGGTTTGGATTAAGGTACAGTGGTTTGGATATCTATAGGAAACCCGTAAAGGTAACGTTGAACAGAAATATATTCCAAAACCTAAGAATTTAATGACGTTTTCAAAACAAAGTTTTATATTACTGATTGGTTCTGCTCTCTCTCTCGTGGAATAGTGTCGATAATATAAAACAAACTTATATCCATTCCATAAAACATAATTTTGTACCTATCTCGTTTGAAACAGGATTATTTGATATGCGATTTATGGTATGTGGACAACAAAATATTCAATTGAAGCTGATAAAGTAGTGCCTAAAATGGTTTAATAAGTAGAGTTTAAATGCCAAACTTCTCTGAAATTCTCAACGATACATTAAGGTAATCCCCGTTATAACGTGGTTTACACTCAGAAAAGAGTGCTTCCTACCTTTTATACTTTACACACTTGTCAGCTTAAGAAACGTCTTTATTTTTCTTAGTTCTCCAAAAAAACCACCAAGTCATCAGAAAAAAGTAAATACATGCTTTCTATGAAAATCAGCTCGAATCGTATTTTCATAAATTTATCGCCTGAAACATGCAAAGTTATTTTCTGTTACGAACTAGGCAAACTAGGCTTTGAAAACTACGTCCCATTTAAGATAAATAAATAAAAAAATATTGATTACATATGAAACAGTTTGAAATATTGATTTTATATATTTAATACACATTTGTCACCACAAATATGTATTTCATTAAATTAATCGCATTGCTAAGACTTTCTTGTAGTTTGTAAAATACATTAAAAAAAGAAAACAACCAGTATTTGTGTACTAAATGGAAAATTAATAAATAAATTTATACTTAACATGATAAAGATTAAATGAAAAAATAGCATCTTCTTGTGTGAGTACTACATAAAACGAAGAGGAAATGTAAGATATTTTTTTAATCAAACAAACATCATGAAATAGAATATGAAATTGTATGAAAGCTCACATTATTTTTCTCAGCAAACCTAAAAGCTTCTTATGCTCAAACATTTCTTGTATATTTTTAGTACGTGATCTTTTCGTATTTCACAAGTTTAAAGAATAATGAAAAGCATTTTCCAACCGTTCATAAATACCATTTTCAAGAAAATATTATTTCACTTCGGTACTATGGGCATTCAGTCTGGAATTTCTGACTTTCATAGAAAAGGACATTGTAAATTCGTGACTTTCCTTGCTTACTTTATTCCTTTGATGTTTACTTGACCGCTTGTACAGTACCTGTATCTAGTGATTGTTTCCTATTGTAAAAGAGACTTCGTGACAAATCGGAAAACTTCAGGATTAAGAAGACGGGGATGGTTTTCGTGCTGTGAAAAATAAAGATTCCTTTCATGTTTACAAAGATCAAATCTCTTTATAAGTTCCCTCTTCGTAAATGTATTCAGCAGTTAATATTCAAATATTAACAAAAATTGTACATTTTTGTCCTAAATACAACCGAAATTTTGTCATTTTATATCCCAATCACGGTTTATAAAATCTGATGATATATTTCATGTGAAAAAAATAGTCGAAATTGTTGTTGTGAATTAAAATTCAAAGATTTTTCATCTTAATATATTTATATCACTTATAATAGATTTCAATAACATACCATAGAACCTACATTTGAAAAAATGCATTTTTACGTTTAATTAATAGTTAACATACTTTTTCCCATGTATTAAAGATATGAAATTTTAAAATTCTGGGAATTCCCAAAATTCTGGGAAGAGTTAAAAAAAAAGGTCTCGTGTCATTAAATTTGGAACCTAAAAATGAAAGATGTACAACTAAATGACCAACGTGTCAGCAAATTTATATGGTTAATCCAAAATAAAAAAAAATACATCTTAATTGTCCAATTCGTGGCACCAATACAAATACAAAATTAGCTAATAAAAATCAGAAGTCTGTTCATTAAAATTATTTCAATGCTTCAAAACTGTATACTTATTTATAAATATATATGTAGGGCCTAGTCTTAATAGTTTTGCAAAGGTTGAACGACAAATCGTCGGCTTAATTTCAACATCACGAAAGTATTTTTTTTATTTAATGATTAAGCGATTTCAGTTAAAAAGCATATTAACGCATCTCTTTCATTCGTTTAATATCCAAATTTAAGAATGGAAGGAGATCGAAAATTAAACAACACAATATTACGTATTTCTTATTATGTTTATGTATTCTAATATAAGTAAGTTCTCCAAATTAAGTAAAAAAAACGCATTATTAGAAATAGTAATATATTCTACTCCAAAATAATAATAATTTGTTCCTGTAAGTTGAAATATTCAATTTTAACTGTCTCATGAACACTTAAACTGGCTTATGTGATGTTAGAATTAAGCCGACGAAATATTTAATAGTTTAAGAAATACATTATATACTTATTGATCTACCAGTATAGTAGTACAAGACAGAATAATAGGAATGGATTTACGTTGCAGTCAAACATTTGCACAAGTGGTCGATAGGTAAGTTCTGTTCGGTCAAATCCATTGTTTGAACACAAAGTAGCCCTTTATAGCTAATCTCTCGTTAAACAGTTGCAGTGTCAGCGTATTGCACGAGTTGGTTTACGCTGGTGGTATTATTTGAGAATCACCATTATAAACATACTATTCGAGTGTATACATTGATCGTAGTATACTGATAGTAGATAGGTAGATTGGTAATCAATACTGTGTGAGCTTCAATTTTACTGGCGTAAAAAAGCTTCAGTAACTCAAAAGAACTTTTTTATCAAAAAGATTTCAATCTATGTATGAATTATATTTAAAGGTATGCATGTATGTAGTTTATAACTTTATCTCTATCTGATTTTAAATAAAGAGAACATCACAAATATTTAATGAATGTCTTTTTCCTGGTCCAATCGTTTAATAAATGATAAAATTGTATTTTCGTAGTTAAAAGCAATTATTAAAATTATAATCAATACCGAAGTATTGATTTTAACGAGAACTATATATCATACAGTTGAAAGCTGGGTTGACATCATGTTTAATTCAATGCCTTTCTAAAATATTTTTTTTAATAAATAACTAACGATAGGTTTTTTGCTAAAAACAAAGTATGAAAGTATTCAAAATGAGCCTAGGTTAAATGTGGGCATGAGTAAATTTTAACAAACAACGCTTAAGCTATTCAAAATATTCAAGGGCTGGAATTAGTGTATATTAATTTTATGTAAATTACGTTACTGTTCCGAGCTTATAAGAATATAATTAAAATGACCATACGTTTTTAAGTCGTCATTGAATAAAAGTAAATGTAATAAAATATTTTTTTTGATTTCTGAATCAACACGCAACTAAAATCGAGGGGTGCTTGTTAAGTGTAATACAGTTTTAAAAATTCAATGTATTAAAAGAGAGTACGCAACACAATTACCAGTTAAAATCACAAGCACCTTCCATAACGCAAAAATGATTTAGGAAAACACGTGAGTCTACATTTAATACCGAAAAAAAAATTGTTTTTAGTTCGAATAAAAAACTTGTCCGATGAAAAAAATTAACCATGTTTGATAACTTTATGAATATAAAAACAACAGAAGTTTCAAGATATTGAAATTTATTCGAATTGCACGTAGAAAAATAAATAATCAAAAAATCTTAATTTAAATACAATTATTTTTCCAAAGTTTTATATATTCGCTCTAAATATATGTTAATCAAATGCAGAATACCCCAAGACAAGGTGTTATGTAAAAACTGCTTGTAACTCAGTCGCTTAATATACCTTTTTCTTATTTCGGTAACGATGGAAGGGTATAGTTACGAAAACACAACATGTTTGCTAATCGTTTTCGCTACGTTCTGTTTTTTAGAGTCGTATGAGTGAGAGAAAACGTAGACATTTTAGACACCTGATAACTTCAAAAACGAATACAAAAGCCGATGAAAAAAACAATTTACGAAGATTTTAATTTTATTATTCGAACATGTGAAAAATACTACCAAATAAAATATCTTTAGTCATTCTCCTACACGCCCGATTAATTTTATTTAAAAATTTAAATTCTCAGTAAAAACATTTTATTTGAATGCTAAACTATTCCTTTAATAATCTGGCAAAATCAATTTCAGTACACCAATGTTTTATTTATGTGCAATGAAACTAAAGTTTGACCGAGTTTAATTAGGAAAAGAGTAACCGCTGTGCTGTATCTCTTAATCTCATCCATAAATCTAAGTCGGAGAGAAAACAGTGTAATAAGCATAAATATGTAGTTTATAATTAAAGTGGACCGAGCGCTGTCTAAAAATGTCGAATGCGGTCACTTGAATATTTTAGCATGTGCCCAAAGTCGGTAAGCGAAACGTTTGACCTCGGCTGTCGCTCGCTACAAGGCTAATGGACATTAGAGACCTATTCGGTGTAGGACCATCGCTAATAAATTAACTATTCTAGGGTTAAATGAATGGGTCTAAACTTGGTCCAACAGTTAACACAAAAAATATGTTTACTTTTTAAAATGTGAACACACGAATTTTTTTAATTATTTGACAAATGCTCAATCAAAGTGGGGAAAATTTTTATATATGATCGAAAATAATATCTTGATGTTCTGAAAGATTATTTTTTAAAATAAATCCACCTTTTTTTCTTTTGATGTAGAAGCTCATCTTAAAACAAGTTTTGCTATAAAAAATAAAACACTTTTTTATACTATTCCGAAAAATTCGTAAATTTTATAGTAATCCGTAAATTCCTGGGATTTTTGATTAAAAAATTTAAGAAGAGCTAAAAAAAGCGCTCACGACGTTTCGTTTTTGAAAATCCGCAAATGTTTGAAAAATCTCAGGATTTCAAAATTGTCGAGAAGGAATTCTCAATCCCAAATTCTAATTTATACACGAATTTAATAATTAATATTCTATCGAAGGATTGGAAAAATTGTCAATCCCGAAATCTTGGGATCACAAAATGGATGCCCTACTACACAGGTTCCCAAACTGGGGGTCGTGAAGGGTTTTCTGGGGGGTCGCCAACTTTATTAGATTTTGGAAATTTGAACAGTATAGCAAATCAAGGATTTCAAATTCCTCGAGAGGAGGAGGGGGGTTCGCTAGTCACATGGCTTTTATAAAAAAGGATCGCCACCCGAAAATGATTGGGAACCTATGCCCTACTAGATACGAATGCAAAACAAAATCACGATTAGCATAATCATATCAAGTGTAAACTAAAAAGACATGAGAATGTAAAATAGTTTGAAGATTATTATCAATGAAAATGCATATATGTACACAGAAAAACAAGGTTGAAAACAAGAAAAACTTGCGAGATGTCTGAATGGATACCGTTATTAAATCAGAAAAATAGAACTATGAAATAATAAGAAACTTTTCACAAACCGAATCCATCTTTCAAATGCATTGCATTGACAAGTTAAATAAATAAACACATAACCGTTTGCTATTCTTTTTAATTATAAAAGTGCATGCCTTAAGTACCAGTATCGTGCAGTTTTAAATCAGATAAAAATAAAAAAGGTAAGTTAAAATAAAATTGAGCTTTGGGAGTAAATTGTTTTAAAGCGAATCCTTATGATAGAGCTAAGGCTAGTGGAAGTATTTAATTGTATAAATACACACGCCATTTAAAACAAAGGGTTGTTTTTTCGGTTTTTAATATATTTACTTAATGTTTGTATTTGATGTTATCATTGGTATTATTGCATATTCAAAGGTTAACAAATATAACGGTTGAAACGACTCATTGAGTTTGTATGCCTGGAAAAATCTGACTAGAGTGCTGAGATTTCCTTTTCTCCAGATGTAATGAATTTATAATATTTTAATGAAGCACGTTCTGGAGAAAAAAATAATTAAGACTTTGAGTGGTTTTGCAAAGCTAGTAAGAGCCCTAAGTGAAGATTTGTTCACCAGTTCTGAATTCAATTATTTTTTTAATAAAACTCGTTTTAATTTGTTTATATTATTATTCGATTTCTAGAAAATTTGGTTCTTTTGAAAAATATACAAAAAAGGTGTACAAAAAAAAAGAAGTTTGTCTTCCACAAAAAACATAAATACAGGAAGTGTAAATCAGTCTACAAAATAAAGATGAATACAACTAATTGAAACCTAATTTTCATCACGCTTTAGAAGAGAATTGTGTATAAAAAATAAAAATAATTTTAAAGAAACACGTTTACGACTGCAACTTCTTTTAAGACTAAATGTTTTATATTTTTCTTTCTATGGAAATTTACAAATAGTGTAAATTAATTTATAAAAATCAATATTAAAAACAACAATATCAATCTATGATTCAGAATTGAAAGTTATTGGTAGAGCTTTAGAGTCGGAGTCGGAGTTGGAGTCGTGAAGTCGCTGTGTTTTGGCCGGAGTCGGAGTCGTGAAAAATGAACGGCTTGAAACATTAAAAAAAAAAAAAATTATGTGTATTTAAACTACAATAGTACATAGTGTTGACATTGCATACTTGGTTGACTATAGGTGGTCTGATGGAAACATGTTATATATATATCAAGTGTGGGCGTGAGTGAGGACGTAACCCACACATACCAAATTTAGCAGGAGGCGCAGAAAAACTTTTATGATGATTTTGGGCTATAGGAAAATTATGTAATATACACAAACTTGAAGTGCACAAAGATTTGTAAACTGGTGTTTAAGTGACGTAACCTAACAATAATTTAATAAATTATTTAAGAATAACCTTTTTTTAAGTCTATTTTACTGTTTGCAAGTTTGACAGGCCCAACTTTTTTTCAAACTTAAAAGTTAAATTTAGGTTCTAATTCGGCATTTTCAGTTTACATCCTTTTGATAGAACGTGTATCAAGTCGTATAAATTGTGATTATTGAAAAGAAGCTGTTTTGAAAAAACTGTGGGCTACGTCTTTTTTTTCTTTCCACAGTCGATATATATATAAGTTAAAATTAAATTATTGAAAAACTCTTCGGAGACGGAGTCATCTTTTTTTAAACGACTCCACAGCCCTGGTTATTGGATGTTTAAGTGACTGTACTGTTAAAAAATAGTATGAGTACTGAATAGTTGAATGCATCAAATAAGGATCAATCAACAGCCGTCTTCAGAAAATATATTTAAAACGAATAAAACTTACTGCAAGAGGGTTCGTTGCGTTTTTTTATCGCAACCCTCTTCTGGTTCAGTCTACTAAATGCCCGTAAAAATACGTTTTATCCAGAGCCCTAATGGACAGAAAGGCTGATCAAACGGACATCTGCCAGATAGTTCGTTTAATACGGTTAGCGCAGAGTCCGTGACGTGATAGGTGGCTATCTACTTTATCCAACTTGAAAAAAGTCATTTTTTCTTTGATGCAGAAATAAATATGCAAGAAAATGTTTTATTTTTATTTATTACTGAATTTATATAAAAATATAATGAGATTTCACTCAAGGATGAAAACATGATAAAAATAGCTAACTCTTAAAGATAATAATGTCTTTGAATAAGAGTATTGTAACTTACATACTCCAGTTTATTTATTTTTCTAAATGTTATGCATATTATTTATTGATTTGGCATTTACTCGGTAGAACTACATTTTAATAGGTTTAAAATATCAAGGTATTTCAGTTCTACAATTATTTATATGTTATATATTGATAGCTATTTCGGCTTTCGCCATCGATATTTTTCACAGTTGAGTATTATATATTACAGATAAAAAATATTTATTAAATAACCATTGTGCATTAATCATAAGACTCTTGAATAAATGATAAGCAATCAGCTCTCTCTCCCCCTCGTGAGATAGCCAGAAAGGCTTGAATTGTTTTTAGTATATTTTCAGACAGCAAAATCATCGTATGAAAGCGTAAATTTGAAGATTTGAATATTTGAAAGCACAACCGTGATAAATGAAAGATCTATAGTGCAATGCCACTACTCGAATATGTTGATTGATAAATTATAGATTTTACCTGATTTTACAACATTATTTTATATCCTGTACCGATTGTGTAATTGGTAACATTGTTTCAACTAAATGAACAAAAAAACCTATTTTTTTATACAAAGTTACTAATCAAATTGTCAATAACAGAAATGGCAAATTCTCTCACTGTAAATGAATTTTATGTTACCATGGACGCAAAACAATAAAACGTTGAATGCATCTCTGTAAAATTTAGTTCATCAATTTTAAAATGAAAATGAAAATATAATAACTTTAAAATAAAAGCCCAATACTATTCGGTTACGAAACGTAGACAAAATTGTACATCCCAAAAATAGTAATTCACATAAATGATTATTCAACAAAAATGAACGAATACGGCAATTACGATTAATATTTTATTTTATGACATAAATAAGTAATATAAAATAAATTTGTCTTAACAGAAAACCCAGGAATTTCATTTTTTTTATCACATGAGATAACTTCGTAAATAAACTTTTTTTATTTTTTATCAAAGAAAAGACATCTAAAATTAGGCACTCAAGATCTCAAATGTTCAATTGAATATGGAAAATATTAATTAAAAATGATGTTTTTACTTGAACCCAGCAGTCTCTGATTTCTAATGCTAAGCTTTTTCAACAAGACCAAGGAAGCGTACATTCTTCGGATATATAGATTCTTGTAAATTCTATAAATATCGCATATTTTATATGCAGAGGAAAAACTTTTCAGATATATTTTATAACATTAATAAAGTTATCAAAGTTTCACAGTTATATTTTCAAATTAAATTATAATAGTATATTATATAAAGCGCTTACAAACGCACCTTTCAATCAAAATGTTTAATTAACAAAATCAACAGCTCAAATGATTATAATTTAGTATGAAGGAAATTCATTTTTAATTACTATTCTGTTTACCTTTGCCAACTATTTTATATACAACAAAGGGCACGTTATCCCTAAAAAGGTAAAATTTATTAGTAGACCAGGTCTATGGCAAAGCCGGATAGCTTAACATTTTGTTATATGATACATTTTGTGCTCTGGGGACAGTAAAATATGTAAACAGAATGCCATAAAAATGTTAGGAATACGGAGGAGTATAAGTCACGTTTCCATTTTATTACCCTTCATACTTTCTGTGCGTTGACATGTAAGCAGAATAAAAATAAATGTTTAATGCATGCGCCGTAACTATTACTTAGAAAATGGCAAATTTCTTTTCCGTCCAGTGGGACAACGTCTAAGCCTCGGCGTAATAAATTGTGATACAAGCCAGATCTAACCGTACCTTCTAGTTTGTAGACAGTCAAAGTACACGTAAATAATGCTTTTTATATTCTTATATTATCGTAAACGTTTGATTATTAAACATTATTTCAATTAATGCATTTGAGTATTTAATGATTTTTATTGATATATTGACTTTTCGTTATAAATTGTTCAATAATAGAATAATTGAAGTCTAAGACCTATATAGTAAACATACTCATGAAAAAGTGTCGATGAGATGAAATACAACCTAACAACCAAGAATCAATTATAAACAGCAGCTAACCCAATTCATGCGCACTTTAGTAATGTGTTCGTTTGAAAGTTAAAATTCCATCAGGTTCTGGTTTTGAAGTTAAGTGGTAGAGTTATTTTGTAATTGTTTGATTTTTACAAAAGTAACAGTAACAATGCTAACGTATAATAATAACTGAGCTTATTTACTTTTCAATATTGCCTCTACGTGCCGTCTAATTTGATAAATAATAAAACAATATTACAAATAATCATATTACTTTAGAAGTTAATTGAATAAAAATATTTATGCTTCCCAATTTAAAGCGTAACATTTCTTGAAAAAGATATTTATTTTTTTTACTCTAATTCAACCCGAGCATTATGATGAAGAAGTAAATGATAATAATCCAATCTTTATTTAAAAAATTGTAAAAAAAGCGTTTTACTTTTTATTATAGTGCTTTTCTACTAATAATTTATTAACTTTTCCGGTTCTAAGCTCAAGAATTGCGACCCCAATACCCACATTTTCTTAAATATCTATTTTAATATAGGTGATACAATGTTTATAATTAAGGTATTCTTATATCATAGTTTTTTGGACCTTTTGTAGTTGATATAAATACGCGATAACGAGATAAGCGATCGTTCGTAAGATAGCTGGGCTAAACTCGTCAGTTGCAATTTCATATGTGTTCTGGGATGACGTCTTTTCTGCGCGCAACTTAAAATATGATTATGTATTAAAAAATCACGGATTTTTATAAAAAAAATATATGAGGAATGATGCAGAGAGATATTTTAAAGCCTTTAGACTGTTTTTTTTTTGAAATTCATAAGAATAAGGCCAATAATGAGGAAACACTGGGGTCCCTGAACGATCCCCATCGGATGAGAAGTATTTTTCTAGTCTCCGAGCCGCGAGAGTTAATAGTGGTAGCCAAGTGAGTGATGTATATTTTTTTTTAAAACAAAAAATGGAATTAATCACGTGACATATTTATTAAGATGAATGTTATATATACACCTCACAAATATTACAACGTGTATATTTTAGAAATATGTTTGTTTTTAAAATTGAATGATATAATATTGTTAGGATGACAATATATAACTTAATACTCCAAATCTGTACCCGGAATAGGATTCTATGTCTACTAGACGATTATAATACTGTTTGATATAATATATAGTAATATGTTTAGTTAAGGTATTTAGTTAAATGATAATATATATTGATATTGCGTAGGAAGAACACGTCATTGTTTGCGTAAAATTATTATTCAAAATGAATGGGGCTAGAATCATACCTGCTTTAAAATATTGAAAAATTATACGAACTGAAAATGTTCATGAAAAATTGTTTGTGATATAAAAGAAAAATCAGTCTATTACGTTGAATAAACAACAAGGTGTCGACAAAGTATGCATATTTTACTAGAAAGATAAATATCATATCTGAATACAGATCGTTTCTAAAAGAAGACAAAATAATTTTATTAAAATACTTACGTTTGTATGTGGATGTATTTCTGATATTCTATTAAAATGTTAGGTCGCATAACATGTATATTTCATTCGTAAAATCTGTAAAATATAATGTTCATCTTAGAAATAGGATATTAAGTTCATATTGTTTAAATCAATACAAAGTACATGCTTGACCGCAGTACGGCTTACAATTTATTTGTTACATAAAACAAACACATTAAATTAAAATACGAGGGTGAAATATCTCAATCTTCACTCGATGGAAATAATGGAAAAATTCTGTCAAACCATTAGATTTTTGTATGTAACGACAGTGAGAAATAATAAATTCATACTTACAATAAATAAATCATGATGAATAACATAATACATTATTATAGTGTGAAAAGAAGACGGTTTGTTGCTTTTTAGATTTTAAGATTTTTTGTTGAAAAATATGTGATCAAATATGAAAAGCAAATATACTTAAATACTATTAAACAAATTAGAAATATATGTTTTTAAATTGTTGTGTCACAACGCGTTATAATACAAATTTACGAGTTATATTTATTTGGCAAATAAATAAATAAGCAACGACATTTGCCAGTTGTAAAACACTTTTTACGAGACAGACCAACTCGCAAAACAACCATATAATTAACTGTTAGTATAAAATTTTTGGGTTCAAATATTTAATACTAAAATATGCAAATTAAATAGAGCCGATATAATTTGACCGCCCAAAATTGACTCTAATTACGGTAATTAAATAGTGTTACGGTATAAACTTTACCACAATATCTGATAACTAATGAATGGAACTGATTTATCTCTAGCGAACCGTCGACTACTCGCAAAAAGTTTTACCGAATTTAGACAAGGTTAAGCGATGGAAATCCTATTCTCTCAGAAATACTGACAACTCGTCCAATACGGAATGAAATTCATGTTAGATTGTTTCATTATTCATTAAATTATTTTTAAAATATAAAAGTATTAACTGATAGAATTAGCATTTACTTGGCAGAACTCCATTGTAATAGGGTAAAAATATCAATGTATATAGTTCTACAGTTTTTTTATAATATTAGTTTACAGCTATTTCGGTGCGCGCCATCGTCAGAACTATGTTTAAGCCTGCATTTGATCTGATATATATACTGGCTTAGAAGAGATACACAATACATCTTGTTATTTACTCTAACATCCTAATTTATATTAAAATTTAAGTATTACATTTATTTAATATGACATGGAATTTTTTAAGTAAATTAAACTGATATTTATTATTAGTTACATTGAAGGTTTTAGTAACAGTGATGGATTGATATTTGTTAGTTCATTTTAGATGTCTTAATTATAGCTATTAATTTCTAGTTGTTAAAGTGCATTAAGATTTGGGCCTTTGTTACAAAGGTGTTAGCAGGTTGATGTTGAATTTAAATTGATGTCATGAGATTCTGTGTTAAAATGGTTTGCAAATTGTGAGTCTGATTTCTTTATTGTTGTATTATAATTAAGTAAATAATAAGATGTATGTATAGTGTATCTCTTCTAAGCCAGTATATATATAACTGAGCAAATGCAGGTTTAAACATAGTTCCAACGATGGTGCGCACCGAAATAGCTATAAACTATAACTATATTATTAAAAAATGTATAACTTAATACGTTGATATTTTCCCCTATTTGAAGTAAAAACTTGAAAGATGTCCGTTACTAATTTGGAACATTTAAACTCATAACGGAGCTTACTTCAAGAGAAGTTTTCTACTAGACCAGCTGCAGAGTTCCTCAGTTGATCAACCTCGCTTCTTCGTGGAAAGTATACGATAGACTGATAGGCCAAGGACAGGACTAATTGATACCTAATCGCTCTCAATAGGCCCCATTTTTAGAATCAGATGGTTGAGATTGAATTTCAGACATTGGAGACATCCATGCCTTCGAACAGAAATCCATTAATCGACTGAAAAATCAATTTGTAAGAACTATTTGTACTGGGATTTGAGTACGTAAGTGCTGTTACTGTAGCCTAAAAAACCGACAAAAATTGTAATATATACAATTGTTCGTCGAAATCTTTACACATACATACTTTTAAATTAAATATCACGATATTGTTCATTGAATTACTTTTTTCTACACATTAATATTAACTATTGTCAAACATTTAAAAAAATATATAATTTACGTGGGATCGTTCCTTTTCGACATAGAAGGATTTAAAACAAATCAAAATAGGAGAATATTGCTGTTTACGTCACGTGCTGTGTGGCGCTTTGTTTATGAATAATTTTTCAATTATCTTAGACGTTTCAATTAAATTTTCATTATAAATGAAAAATAAAATAAATTTAAATCATATTTAATTAAAAATTTAAAAGAAGTACTACATAAGAGTTTTAAGAAACTTGTACCGCGTATTTATATAATATTATTTTTCAATCACATATTGTAAGAATTCGGAATGCATTCCAGATTATTACTACATAGTTAAATAACATTTGAACAGGAATAAAACATTTTTTTGCTGCATAAGTTTTAAAATATTTAATAAAAAATACGGGTTGCAGCTTTAATGACACTGTTTGAAGTAATGTTAATAAGTATATATGAAGTTTAAATATATTATTTTGAAATTTACAGACACACTTTTGCCGAACTGCATGAGTATGATTTTACCATGAAACGACCCCATCTATGGGTCACTCGATTAAGCACTGTATGCATATAGAAACCTCTGAATAACCCGGTTGTTTGTATATAAATAACCTAAACTAATTTGAGTTCGGGGTTAATAAGGTTTTGCTGGGGCTTTTATATGATTTGCTAGTTATAAAGTAAATCGCATTCAGATTTGAAATTATTTTGATCAACGCTAATAAATCATCAAATTTCGATAGAAAATAATTGATCAGAAATATTTGTTTTGTGGTAATATTATTATAAACATGCATATTTACTTGGGATGAAACCTTTTGATTTGTGATGATGGTCAAATGTTTTAAATCGTTGCAGATTTTATTTCAAACGTTTTTGAGCATTAATTATGCATGAATGATAAGTTTATGTTATCGAACACTGTTATTAGAAATATTGATAGATCTTGACTCGAGCTGATGTTAAATTTATATCAATAGGAAATAAAATTAAAATTAAGACTGTTACATACAAGCTAGTATTAAGCTAGCTTTAATAAAGCTTACCAGTAATCCTAAGTGAAAAAACTTGTAAACAGGGGTAAATAATCTATGTAAAGTAAATATTTCATGATATTCATTTAAACGACCGGACTTTTTTCGCTTGCTTTTCAAACATTTTAAACTGCCAGAACAAAATAATGAGCTTAAAATTTTATAAAATGGTGAGATTCATTATAGTAAAAAAATAAATTGGAACTTGTTTTATCAACAAAAATCGTGATTTTTTTAAAGCTACATATGTCCATTTCTAATGTGGAGCATATTGCTTTCTATTGGAAGAAACAAAGTTTTTAAAATGAGAACTGCTTCTTACCCTGTTGCCCAAACACTCTTTTTGTTGAGAAAAGTATGAATAGAAAATATATGGCTAGCACAAGACTAGTGGAAAGATGAGAAGAAATTTTAAAATATCACAAACATCCATGCTTTCGAACAGAAAAAAATGTTGTTCTTACCGGGAATTGAAGCTGTGAGATCCATCACAAACCCGGCATGATATATTTTTATATTTATTTTATTCATACTCACTCCCAATGTAGAGCATATTACCTTTTAATGAAGTTATCTCAACAAGAGTTTTTCCACAACAACTGTTGGTTACTCAGTTGCCCAACCTCTCTTTTTCGAATAGAGTAGGAATAGAAAGGATATGGCAGGACAAAACTAGTGGTTGGCCTATAACTCACACTATTCTCTGTAATTTAGGATTGAAAGGGTGAGAAGGAATTTTTAGATATCACAGACATCCATGCCTTCAAACAGAAAAAAACCAGTAGCCGACATGGTATAGCTATATCTTTTATACCTGATATTTTTATAATAATTTGTTTGTTTATAGCATATACAATTGATTAAACGTTAAAGTTTTTTATTATGGACAAGTAGAATAAAATAAGTGTTAATTATTAAAATAATCTGGACAGTTTCTAAACAAACAATATTGTGAACTTTGCACAAAAATAAATGAATTAAAACTTTCATATAGTAACATTTTCATAAACGTTTTACTCTTACTTAAAACTGTACATAATAGAATGAAGTTTAATTCTACAAAGTGGCGAAGCGGCAGGGATTTGGTTGGCATAGACAGTTGGTTTCTAAAACACTGTGATTATTTATCTTGATGCAAATGCTCTCGGCGGAATTATTCCGTTCTGGAATAACTACCATCATCTTTGTAATTAGACAATTTCTGTACTGGTTCCAACTTTTTGGGTGGACTGTCTTTGAAAGCAACGGCAATAAAAGTATTAGGTAACACTTTGTTGACTAATTTGATACCATTACTGTATCATTAAGATACTGAACGCAATTATAATTTAACTATTAAATGCATACTGTCCAACGAAAAGTACAAACTTTTGTTTATTTTTCGTCGATTTTAACATTGATTTTTATACCCAGTGGTAAAATAAAAAACAAAATTACATTTTTAATGGATATTATCGTGGCAACAGACTTAGTTCTAATCTCTAATCAAAAAGATTAAAATAATAAAAAGTAGAAAATCATACATTTAAGGGTTAGATGATACAGTTATTATATCATATAAATATTATCTGTTTATTGAATAAAAATTATAAAGAAAATTGAACATGCAAACAATGTCGAAGTTTTTATCATACAATGGCGTGTCCTAATTTAATATGCAAATCATTTAAATATTAGTAAAACATGTTGAACAACTAATATCAATTTTGAAAAAAGATTTCAGATGCTCAACGATATTTCGTAACATTTTATATTTGTCAACACTACACATCTTAATGATTGTATAAAAATGGTTGAATGAGAAAAACAATTTTACTACTTTTTTAATAGTGTAATAAATCTTCTGATGATAGTTAAAAGAAAATTATGTTTTTATCTGGAGCATGTTCAGCGCGTATAAAAATGTAAATACGGTGGCACTTTATACACCATATTTTCTCTCACTTTGCGCATGCAAATCCCAAAAATAATGTGACACACTATAACTTTGAATGATTTAAACAATACGCAAAAAATCATTTCAAGCGAAGGTAGTTTGTCCAAAATATATTGCTTCTCGTAAGTTTAATATAAAAAACATAACGTTTTTATGGTGCCCGTATAAGAGGCCGAAAAAATATTTTCGTGTTTTGCAAAGCTTTGAAACGTAAAACCGCAAGAAGCGTAACATTTTATGCACAAACACTCACATATCACTTAACTTACCTCCTTTTGCATTCATGTATTCGCACAAAAACGTGTCAACAAAAGAGGGAAAAATAACTATCTACAGTTTCGTGGGTTTTTGCTGCGGGTAAGAAAGCTCGTCGCGTGACGTTCGGGAACTTTCCTTAGGAAGGAAAAACATTCTTTACACGGTGGCCCGGTCCCTAGCGGTCACACTCTTACATCCTATTACAATCAAGTACCTACCGCATTCAATTCAAACCGTATCACGGTAGGTAGAATTTGAAAAGAGTTTCTTTTTTACAGGGAGAGCTGTATTTCTTGCGCTGACAACTTTTCCTTTTGTTAGATTTTTAAAATTGATTACGCAGACAAAAACGCGCCGCGCAATTTTTGAATTTATCCTTTACTCACACAATATTGTGAAAATGAAACCTTCTCGTAAATGTCAAAAACGTTTCACGGTCACCTTGGATACACTGTAAAAAACAGACTCTTGGGATATCAATCAAAATATCAAAAATAGGTTAGAGAGCTTAGGCTAATTTATTTTATTTTAATTCAAGCACTGGTGTCGCTTATCAAAGAAAATTTTAATATCCAATCTATCCAGTAAAATGATCTACCCGTTTTTACATATATTTATATAAAGCCTATTTTATTTCAACACTAGTTCATTTTATAATCACAGAATTTTCACACTTAAATAATGGCTTTCTTTCTTAATATATGTAATATACTGTCAAAGGTCTTTTTTCATAAATATATATTGTAAATGTTTGAAATTAAAAACTGTTGAAATCAGCTTATACACAAAGACTTACTGCAAAATATATACACAATTTTTAAATTACCGAAATAAGTCGTTAAATTTGATTATATTCTTACATAATCCACTTGTTGTATAACACACATATTATAGAAAACAAAAAGTGAAGGAACAAAGTAATCAAATTGAATTTTGTATTTAGTTTCATATTATTTATCACGGCCAGTAAAATTTATTTTTGTATAAATAGCTCTGTATCAGTTCAAAACTAACCCTGATATTTAATAAATATGTATAATTAGTTGAACAAAAAAATTAAATTTTGTTGTGTGTTATTATCCAATTTTTTTTTCAATATTTAAAATTTATGTAGTGATCTATTTAATTAAAAAACTGATCGCTTAATGATTCAACGATTTGATATGTCATTTTTAAGATATCGGTATCCTTGGCCTGCATTTTGTAATTATAATATTCATATCGGCTAAATTGATAAAAGTTGCTTCAAAACTATTCATAAAAAATATAAAGGCAGTCATGTGATGTTTCGTTGTACTAAGCTTAAACTATTTTTATTGAGATTTTATTTTTTGAATATAGTGCCTTTGCACCAAGTTTTTTCAGTGAACACCCAAAAAGTGTGATGTCATCTAACCGTATCATTTATGTAAGAATGAAACTGACTAAATATCGCACACGTATTTTTTATAAATGTTCCTTGCAAAAAATATGTACATATGTAAGAAAAACCGTACGATTTAGAAAGATATGCTTATTATAAGTGACGGTAATAATTATTTTGTAGCATTTAGAGTATATAACTACTGTTGGAATAGGCCTCTCATATTTTAGGAAAGAAAAGAAAAAAAAAATAATAAAGACAGGTCGGGTCGTTGACTTCCGTGGCGGATATCACAGATTCAAGTCCCGGTACGAACATAATTTTTTCAATCGATATTTGTTGGAAGCCATGTTTGAGATGTCCTCAAATTCACTACCGTCCTTCCGATCATGTAATAACGGGGCATAGTGATATCGAATAGATAACCACTAGTGCTGTTATAGACTTATCCTTTGCTCGTAAGTTGAGTAACGAATAGAAGAAAAATCTGTTAATATACCTCCATTAGAAGGCTTTATGATCCACATTGGGAGCAGACATGGACTTAAAAAAATCCGTCGGTAAACGTATCATTCATAAAAATATAACACCAACATCGGAAGTTGTAATATATATTAGACAAGAAAAGCTTAACTGTGTCTTAATATTTAATAAAGATCACTTTCAAATATACCTACTGAGGCCTTAAATCCCGGGATCCCGTCCGATTTTGTGATCCCGAAATCCTGGGATTGTGGTAGTACTAATCCCGCGATTTCGGGATTGAGAAAATTTGACAAAGTTGCTCGAGGGCTTAAAAAAAATCCCGCAAATTCTTAGGTTTTTGAAATGGACTATTTTAAAAAAAAAATACCAGGATTTCAAAATCGCCCAGCAAAACTTTCTAAATCCCGAATATATACATGATTTTATCGTACATGTTCAATCCCGAAATCACGGAATCACAAAAGGGGTTCAGGATTGGATGCTTACATACTTACCGACTTTAGAAACACGAAAATAGCCTAAGACCACAAAACTTTTGATTATTGCACTATTTTGCACTTTATTATCTAGATATCATTTTCTTTTCAAAAATTATTATTTGATAAAATAATTGTAGCGTGTAGTTTTTTATTTACTTAAAAAATGTCTTTTGATGATAAATAATTTAATGTTTTGATAGGCCACTTAAAGGTATACAAATATAATACTGTTATTTCTTTGACAACTTTGCCTAAGACGGGCTTTGTTTTTTTTATTCGTTTTCGCGGATTTAGATTTCATAAGTTCTGCTCCCTGAGCCGGTGCCGAGTGCAAAAGAGAGAAGCAGAAATGATTGGATGGGTGTGGAACAGACAAAAAAGGAAATAAAAGCAGCCAACTGTAGCCGAAACGTGTGAAAATGTTTATAGTCAAAGCCCTTCAGGCGAAGCATTTTATAGTCGCCTTTCCGCGGTCTTAGCTACGGAGCAACGAATCAAAGATTCTGAGGCGAACATAAAAATTACCGCTCCCTGATTTTATTGCAACTTCAGAAAACTTTTCCTGATCATATTTTCTCTGTGTTGTGCGAGGGAGCGAAATGGTAGATACCTAAGTTTAATTTGAAAAAGAATATAAGAAAAAATACTACTGCAAACATAATTATATCACCGCAAAGTTATCAAATCTTTTAAAAAAATAACTACAGCAGAGGACGTGCTGTTTTTATTTTAATGCTACAAAGTTTTTTTTGACGAAGTAGAAATTAAAAAAGAAACGTTAAATGATGAAACTTTAAAAAATGCATTACTTTTAACAAGGAAACGGTAGTGTATTTAATTAAGTACTAAACGGTAAATCACAATTTAAATATGAAAGTAAATTGTCATTATATAAGTAATTAAATGAAATTATGCATCCATTGTACATGTAATAACCTTTATTTTGAATTGTATTAAATAATTATACCCAGCGATGTTTAAAAGATTACATTCGCCTTGAAATATGGTGTATTTACCGCATCACAAAAACACGGAAAGGTTTCTTTCAAACCGAAAAATAAAAATCTTTTCGGAGCAGTGAAATTTCGACAAACGATGAAATGTCATTACATACTGAAATAACTTTTTACGCTTTTCAAAATTATTTCTATGAACTTATAAAACTCATTAGGTACATGATTTGAGACAAGCAATTTTCATCGCTGTTTTATTATACTTCAAACTTTGTTGTTTCCGAGAACCACGACAATAGGTTCGAACGGCTCTATATAATTTGCCTTCTTTTACTTTTCAAAGAACCTCTTTTGTGTTATGGATGCGTACGAAAATTTTGTGTATCGGTTGGGAAACTTCAGAACATAAAACTTCACGAAACTTAAGAGGTATAAATAAAGTACCTTTTTCGCGTTTGAAATTCAGTAAAAACATCTATGGAGTTTGCGGTAATTTTAACAGTATGGGAAATACAGGTACAAGTAAGAAATAATCAATTACCTGGAGGTAATTTAAGTCACCTTGCTTAACAAACTCAAAATAAAGTTGTATTTTAAGTAACATCATTTACAATATCTTGTAACGTAATATTTTTGAAAATGACAACGTTCTATTCAACAGCGGGATTTTATATTAATAACAACAAATTAACAAAACTACATTTTAATAAAAATATAATATTGGTTAAAACGATCATTAATTTCACACCAATATAAAAGATAGGTTGTTTGACGTTTAATTTAAGAAATTTCTTGATTAGAGTAAGGGTTTAACGAACAAATAAAACATTTTGTAATTTATATACTAGGAATTATATAATAATATATTTTTTACATTACGATAGTTTGTCTGAAGATTCTTCTCAAAGAAGCAAAAAAAAATGTTGAAGAACAACTATGTTATCAAATTTTACTTATATTAAAATAAAATTTCAAAAAGTAACAGCGGAATCAATCAAAAAAAATAAAAACAGTTGTTTATTATTTTTCTTATTTTCTACTGTTCCTGTACATGAAGTTAAATTGTATTTATGTAATTTATAGCGATAAGCTAACTTCTAATATTTCCGAAAAATATTTTTTTTATATCTCTACTCTCTTTAAAAAAGAGAGAGGTTGAGCAACTGAGTAACAAACAGTTCTCGTAGAAAACTTTTATTTTTACTTGAATGAAACGCTCGTCCAATTAGTATTTTTTTAAGCAATTGCATGATAATTTAAAGACAAATAATAATGTAAAGTCGTTGATTTTTTTTTACTTCCGGTCATATTGTAGAATAATGGGGCGTAGCGAGAGCATTTATTTAGCTATTAGTCTTGTCATAGCTTTATTCTTCTTACTCATTAGCTTGAAGTTTCTCTTCTCTTACAAGCATCTATAGTAGAAAATCTTTTGTTGAGATACCTCCCCTCCATAAGCAGGCAACATTCTCAACATTGAAAGTGGACAAAGAAAAAAAATGTAGATAACATACATAATATAATATTAAATCTGTGTAATATGTACGTACATATTACATTTATTTGAAAGAAACGTTTCATTGAAATCATTTTTACATTACGTTGCATATGTTTCGCGCATAAATATTGAAACACATATGTGTCAAGAATATACTGCAAAGTTACATGTATGTTCCCCAAATTAAGGTTCGGCCTTTTAGCTGTTCGTTTGACTTATGGCTTTAATAAGTCAAGACATTAATCCTAAATAACGTTCTCATGCATTCCAGTAAGCGTTGACACTACTCCGATATATTTCAAATTACATTTACTTGAAAATTAGGAACACTCAGCAAAAATATAAATTATTTTTTAAGGAATGTCTTTCTTTTAACACATCTTAGATTAAATACTTCTTTGATGATAAAAATAAACTAACATGCAAACAAAAATAAACTAACAATCTATTCAAAAGAATTCATTATGAATATTTTAAATGCAGATTACTAAAGTTTAATTTCGCCCAATGTGAAATTCTCTTCAAACGTTTGTTGACAAACATTTTTAATTAAATTATCATTGTTATCAGTGTTATTTTAGGTAATACAACTTTTTTAATTTGAATCTATACGTTAATAGTAGAATCTAAAGTTGTGAGAGAAAACACTAAATTTAGTAAAAATGGTAATGAAAATGATATACATATAAATTCGATTTAAAAAAACAAAATGGCAAAAATATTTTTTCGTGTTTTTTTTTAGTTTGATGTTTTTAATGTTTTGATGTTTGAAAGGTTAATTTAATGGTAACACATATAAATATATTTTACTTTTATTGTTGGTATCATTACATATATAACATTTAGTTGAAAAATTTTGTGATGGATGAGTCACACTGTTAATTTGATAAATAATTTTGGAATTTAATACAAAAAGTGTATTTAATTATTTCAACATTTATCTCACTTCATCAAGAATTGAGAGCTAATACAGTTATAATGATATTTGTTTTTTTTTAATGCTTATGAACGCATTAATAATTTTAATATTGCGAAAAAAATCTGAAAAAAAGCCTGATCCTTTCTTCGATATAAAGATGAATACAACATTGCATTTCAGACTTCCCCACCACAAAGCACTTACTTAATTATGCAATACAGCGGTATAATTGTAGTACAACATATTTAAAAATAAAACAATAAAGATTTTTTGGATTATGAAATCAAATCAACGTCATACTTTAAAGTTTATGTAACCTAAATAATATATCGTGTATTACCAAAAAAGGTCAGATTAAATTATACGCTACTTATATGTAAATAAAATTGAAATTGTTGGGTATATATCATTAGGAGAGACATTAGATAACATATGATTTTTATTCAACAGTACAAAAAAAGCCACTTAAATTCGGTAGACTTCCCTTTTCTCCCTTTCTGCATACCAGTATCCCGAGAGGCTACAACCCTCGGACGTACTTCCGTTACGGAAAATGTTTTGAATACCTCATATATTTATGCATATTTTTTTGTTGGCCATATTAACATCCGTATTTCTTTAGTTATGCGATACTTCTGTTTCAATTTTCTACGAGAAACATACGAGACTTGCTGCCAAGACCTGACATTGCTTACGCCTTCATACACTAATACACGCAAGCACTATTGTAACTCTGAGAATTTTGTTTTCGCGTATATATTTTTTGTTAATGCCGAAAGATTCTTTTATATTTAGAGTAGTAAAAATAAAATACACATCGACCGTTTTCACTTAAAATAAGTATTCAGCTCCGACATATACATAAACGTATTTTAAATATTTTCCCGTACATAAAACTCCTTTAGATTTATAAACAAAAAGTTGTTACCAATACTACCTGGTATTAAAACAGTGTGTTATTCTTCTTAACTCATTAATAAATCTGTATTGATTCTGAGAAGTAAATTATTTGATTCATCTGAGAATGAATTATCTAAGAAGTAAATCTCAAAAACAAATTATAATTATTTTTATCGCATAATAAGCTCATGGACGCATTTTCTTTGATTGGACTATTCAAATGTACGTTATTCCAGCTCCCAAATTACGAACTTTTATCATTTTATTTTCGGTTTCACGCATCTCAGCCACAAAAAGTGTACCATACTAAACATACGTATTAAAAAAAACGCGATGATTATAAAAAATAACGACGAGTTTTTTTTCTTCATTTTTGTTTCTATTCCGGTGTAAATTTCTATAGCACAGTTTTGATGCATGCTTGTATGATGACTTTGCGTTTTTATTTGAATTAATTGAAACGTTTCACATTTTTGTACGCTATATTTTGACATCAATTAATTAGGTTTATTAATCGACCCTAGCTTTAAACGACATTCCTTTAGAAAAAGATCGTGATATCAACATTTAATATTTCTTTACATTGTACATATATTCAAAAATATCTTATTCGGTATTTCCTTAATTAACAATGAATAATACATAAATACTTTTTGCGTAGCTGAAAAATACATTCAAAATGATGCATCGCTTTTTGAACAGCTCTTAAAAAATATTTTTGAAATATTGATTGTTGTTTCAGATCTGTTTTTAATCAGAGTTATATCAAAGTTAAACAAAATTATTTATTGAAGAATACAAAAAGAAAAAAATCTAAATGGTTATTTTTTAAATTAATCGATGAAATACAAAACTAAAAGATTTTCCGTAAAATTGACAGTTGAACAAGCATAGATAAAAAAAATGTAGTAATCTATGCAATGGTAAATATAAAATAGCACGTAAAAAGCAAGGGTTTCATTAACTTAGATCTAACTACACATCCCCTAAATACATATATAATACATATTTTAAATATAAATTAAGATATAAAACTTATGATCATAGCCGATTTTGTAACGTCTCAAAATCTTATAAAAGGGTGCTTATATTGTTATTATTAAGAACATTCAGAGAAGACTATTTTATATTTTCCAGAATTTCTATCGAAATTCACTTTTGCAACGGTGATAAAAAAACATCAATTAATAACTCTAACGTTAAACGACGATATTTATAGAAGAAATACATTGTAACTGTTCCTCATTTGAGTTTGAAGAACAGCAATCATCTGTCTTACTTTATAAGAAATGAGATGTTTATTAATTTTTGAATACGTTCCTCACATATGCGCCACCATATAAATATTTTATATTTGAATTATTGGCGCATGCTTTTTTATTTATAAATGCATTACTTAACAATTACGATATCAAGCAGCTATATATTAACTCAATAAGCAAAACAGGTCATTTTTTCGAAGTATAAATAGTAATGTAATATACATTTTAGCTTTGTTATTATGATAAATCATATATCTATTATAAATCAAGGAACAGTCAACAAATAAAAATATTACTTATATAACATGGTTGATATTTATATTGACATCACGGCATTGGCTTTTTAATTCTCATATTTTTTTTACCAAATGAAACTCTTACAAATAACATATACATATTTGTAATGCAATTATAATCAATTATAATAATTGAAAAAAATTCTAAAGCTGTTTATTCGTTTAATTTTCAGTGGCATATTAAAATCTGTAAAGAATATATGTTTGTTTTATTTATAAATCAAAATTTATTTATACTTTAAACAAATTCAAAAAAAGCTAGTGACCTAGTAATAAAGATAGTGTCGGTGAAAAATGTTTGTAATAAAACGAACAGTGCTGTCGTTTTTCTCTCGTACTATGTATCCCTACTATTGATATCGTGTCAGTTTGATAGCTCTTCTACAGTGCGGAATTGTGCACGAGCAAACATTTTAATATAAAAAAAACAGTGAACGGAATTACTCAGCGAGACAAGAGCATCGGCAAAGAGACAGGGAGGACAGGCGGCTAATCGATTCCGACCCAAATCCATGTTTAATGTTTCAAGGTTTAAGGGGTTTCTCAATTTGATTTTGCTCCGTTTCCTTTTATACATTTTTCTTTAGCGGGATGTGGCAACATTAAAGGGCCGATCTGGCCCTGTGTAGGGTCTCATTTGCATCTCCCCGTGCGGAGGGCCCAGTTTATGTGGAAAAGCGTCCTCAGTTCGACTTAGAATAACACAGCGCGGAAAGGATTTAGCCAGAATACAAAATACACAGATAAAAACTACACCGAATGGTATGAGCGATAATTAAATAACTCATTCAATGAGCAAAAATATGTTCTTTTTATTTTTACAGTTATATTTTTTTGATATTGTTTGTTATTTATTAAAGATAAAAATAAATTACGAAGTAAAATAAATGAACTCTATTTTTCGTATGTCGTTGGCATAATTTTAACAAAGCGTAAGTCGGTTTACTTTAAGTGATCAGGACTAAATATGTCAACATGCAGAAACAAATTCTTATCCTTTTGTTTATGTTAGTAAAGTATTTTACTATTTCTTATTATACTTATAAAAAATATTTTTCATATATATACTTACTGTAGAAGACGTAATATTAGAAAAGAAGAAGAGATAAGTTATATTGTGTAGTTTGATTTTTGTCTCCTTCCATTTGCAAATTTGGATATTAAACGAATGAAATGGATGCATTGATATGCTTTTTAACCAAAATCACCAAAACATGAAACTAAAAAAAATACTTAGGTCATGTAAGAATTAAGCTGACAGTAATATGATTGGTTTGACGTTATTAGTCTCATTTAGTGAAAATTTCTGCTATCTGAGCCAAACTGATCTCAGTTATTGAAAAAAATTACGCCTACAGGACGCCTCGAACTCGAAGCTCTAACAAGTGGGTATTATCCACAATTTAAAAGAGGAAAGTATGACAGAAATATGTGTATTTTTAATTAGAAATTGTAATATAATATAAAATAACTTAGATTATTCCACGTATTGTGCTACAAACTGTGACACGTGTTTTGCCTCTTTCAGAGGCATCCTCAGACGATATTACTTTCACAAATGCTTGTTTAAGTATGAATGTAGGTTATGAATATAAATTCAGTCAACATATCTATGTAGAATTAAGAACAAGTTGCTATTATATAAGTTAACACTTTCATTTGACCTCGAACAAAAATTTAAGTTAATTTACTTCAAATTTTATATCAGATTTGTTATTAAGTAAATAAAATAATACCCACTCAACTTTTGCGACTAAGATTTGAATATAATTTCACGATTCCAGCAATGGAAACCGTAGGCTGTGGATTGTTATTAAAGCCTTTTGTGTGATTAAAATTTGAAAACAAAACGAAAAGGTTTTGAATTAAAATGCTTTAGCCATAGGTTATTCGATGGAGCTTTAAAGATAGCTTAGATGGAATAAAAGATATTACGAAAAGGCAAATATTATTGAAATGTTCCATTGATATTGATTCCACTGGGATGAAAACAATATGCGCATAGCTTTAATTACTTTATTAAACCAATTCGTTGTATTGCAATGAATAAAATGATCAGTTTTCTCATACCACAAAAAGGGTTATATTCAATATGTAAGTAATTTAGAAAACTTTAGATGTATTACTTTCTGTGCACAAAAACAAAGGCTATTTATTAACAAGTTTCAGCTTTGAGGTATGAATAATAATTTGCTAAATTACAATATACATATACCTAGCTTATTTCGTTTTATATATTCTCATTAATTATAGTATCTCTGTTGTGAGCCAAATTTAAAATTATAATTATACATACATATTTTTATATTTACATAATACATATGTATATAGATATAAATACAATATGATTATATAACTTTTAAAATATATCATATAAAATAATTTGATTTTTCTAATTACACAGTATTTAAGATCAGGACCCGTTTTATTCATCCCAAGCATAAGCAACCGATAATAATCTAGCTTCGGTCGATAATGCTTGTGGTAAGCGAAACCGGTCCTGATAAAAAAAATAATAATAAAAAAAAATACAAAAAGTGTTTCATTTGATTAAATAATAATTTATATAATATTTAGAGATATTACACATTATGTTAACAATGATAAAAAATAAGGTACTGATAAAAAAATAATGGTCATTTCTAATACAATGTCTTTCATTATTTCATAAATTGATTTTTCCATCGATTTATGTGGTTGTGTAAGTATGGATGTTGATAGAATCTGAAATGACTTACCACCTTTCAGATTTTTAAAACAAAAAATATCTTGCCAGTATTCCTAGCTACGCCCTATTCTTCTACGCTTACTCTCTGCAAACAATCGTTCAATGCGAACAATGGTTCAAACCGCTGCAAAACAAGCAGTTCTCGTTGAAGCACTTAATTAAGGTAAAATTCATTAAAAGTTCATATGCTGTATATTTATAGTAGACACCGTAACAAATAATTAAAATTCATACATTGTATTGTTAAAAAGTTATTAAAACGATCAATATCCATCAACCTAATAAAACTTTAACAAGGTATCTTTTACGAGAAATACAAACAATCCACATTGTGCACATATATAGTAATAAAAAAGCTGTTTATTTTATTTTACATTTTTTACAATAAATGTATTTAAATAGTATTCTTTAAAACAGTTTCTGTGCTTATTCTAAAGATGGGTTGCTTAAAAATCGACGTTAATAATATTTAAAAAAAGAAAATGTAAACATGTTTGAATATATGTCCATTTTAAAAACATTGTAAGATCTTAAACAAAAACATGAAAGAGTGATACAACTGTATCTAGATGGAATAAAAATAAACAATCTAAATTGAAAATTCTTTGAGGTTGAGTATTTAATTTATTTCAATTAGATTCATACTCAAATCAAGGCGATCCCGCTTAATTGATGGAAATTCGTTAATTGTAGCAGTTCTCTTCTTTCGATTCTTCCCATCGTTTCGTTTGTATTTTTATCACGTTTTCTTTACTTTTCTCTAATTTTTGAAAGCTCCCTAAATATTTAATTTTTGTTTAAAGACTACTAGCTGATTGTTTGATTTGTGATTTTAATTTATTTTCTTGAATCATCGCTCTTCAGACTCCTTGAAATTTTTGTTTAATTAAACAGACATGTAATAAAAACAAAAAAACGTTTATTTATTTGAAAATTGTAGGAAATTTACAATGAAAAAACACCAATAACTTCCGTTTCATTTGCGCTATATTTTTATGTTATTTAATGATAATGCATTTAAAAAAAACTGTCAATTGCAATCTACCACTGTTGGCTGACGGTGACATTTTTACTTCATGCGAGAGAATTTTTCTATTGGAAAAAATGTTTTACACTAAAAATATCGTACAAATAACGAATAATTTCCCACAGCTACATAATATATTACATTTGTTGTCAGTTATAATTTATCAATGTATTGTGTGATTGAATGTGATGGTAATGAATTTTTTTTTTGAAAAGGCAATATTTATTTGTACTAGTCGAGCGCTTATGGAAAAATAATTATATGGTATTATGGAAAACTTTGAATTAAATAATTCTCAAATTCACTGTGGTCTGAGCAGGAATCGAGCCCAGACCTGCGTGATCGGTAGAGCAAGCTCTAACCAACCAACAGCAGGTGGGTGTTTGTGATGTCAATTCACATCATTTCCTCTCCTTCCATCCTTCTGATCCTTTGATAACCGGGAGTAGCAATAGCGATTAGTCAACCACTAGTCCTGTTGTAGCCTTATCTTTCTTTCCCTACTACTCACTTTGAAAAAAGTGAGGTTGAGCGACTGAGTAAGAAACAGTTCTCGTAGAAAAAAAAACTTTTGTTGAGATAATTCCATTAGGTGGACAAAAAAAATATGTTTGGAAAAATAGTCAAGCATATTTCAATATTTTTGAAAACAGAAATACTTTATGTAAGATTTTGAAACATCAGCATTATATTTCTTGTACAATTTTTGTACAAAAAAATATGAATATTTAAATCTCTTTTTAAATACCAAATAAATATTCTCTTCAACAAAAAAATATGTTAAACGATTCGTATAAAATTGTAATTACTACATGCAATGACAATAAACACTATCGCAGCGATTAATGTTAGGAAAGCAATTGAAATATATCTTGATAAATAAAAATCCATGTTTGAATGGTGAAACTCAATTTAGATAGATTTATTATTTTTATTTAAAAAAAGTGACCAAATGTTCATTATTTGGTAAATTTATTTGAGCACGTTATTGATCTGCCATTTTTAAAAAAATGATTATTATTAAGCATGGAACACAATTTGTATCTTTATTACATGAATACATCCCAAAACATGCTATTGAAACAAATTCTAAGGGATTTGCTCAACTGAAATTTTTGTGTTTATACCAGCCAATATATTTATACACATTAGTAAAATGAACAATATATTAAAAGTATCGATTAATTCATAAATGAGTTACTTATGTAATGCACACGAAAACTAATACATGTGATTACTCAGTATCACATGATTTAGGCATATCACACCGTCGCCGGAAACGGCATGCAGATTACGTCGACGCCGTCAACTGACGGACAGTGGTGAGACGACGTCACGTTGGGACATCAATCGACGCCAGCTCGAGGATAAACGACGCCACGTTGGGTATGGAAGTGATGAGTCGGCAATTAGTTGTATTGCGACAGATCCCATCTGTATTAAATTAATATGATGTAATAACATACTAAGATATTATTAAAAACGTGTTAAGTTCATTTACATCGCATTGCATAATAAATAAATCTGAATTTACCTGAATTTACCTGAATTTTACCTACTAGATTTCTTTGATTTATTTGAAAGAAACAACAAATTTACTTTAATCCTTTTTTCCAGACATTTTCCATTAAGCTTTTTGATCATTTCAATATTGGAGAAAAGGTTATTCCAAACACAAGCAAAAATATAAAATATGTACATATTGTATAAAAAAATTCGGGTCTTATGGTGCAGGGTGTTTGTGATGTTTGAAATTTTCCTCCCACCCCTTTCCAATCTTTTAGCTGGGCATAGTAAGAGCGATTAGTTAACTACTAGTCATGTCACAGTCTTATCTTTCTTTACCTAATACTCTCTTTGAAAAATAAAGATTGATCGACTGAGTAAGAAAAAGTACTCTTGGAAAAAGTTCTGTTGAGATACCTACATTAGGAAGCCATATGCTTCTCATTGAGAGTGGACATGGATAAAAAAAAATAGTTCTGGTGAAAAAAAATCTTATGTTGAGATACTCTCATTAAGAGACCATATACTCTACATTGTGAGCGGAAATATATAAAAAAATATATTACCATATTAAAATTATTACCATATTAAAATATATTCCCATATTACCATATTAAAAACATGATTACTTTCGCTTCTTAAACAAATGGCGGAAAACGGAAAAACTATTTTTTTTTAATTATTTTATTTGTTTGAAAAATCTGCGTACGTTTATCTTTGTTGAGTATTTATTTATGTCAATTTATTAAACAAACATTAATATATAATTAATAAATTGTTACGTATTAAAAAATACACGTTCAAGAAATATTAATTAATTCAAAAAATGCCTTAAATTCAATATTGTATTATAATATTGTTTTCTTTTCACAATTATTGTGATCCAATAAACAAAGCTTAAAAAATTATTGTTAATATTAGTCATTGGAAACTGATTAGTCAAAAAACTTATTGGTAAAAAAAAATGAGATATCTTATCTAGTTAAAATGTTGTTTTGTATAAAATATAAATATACAATTCTGTAATCAGATTTTTTGTTGTTTGTGTGTGTATTACGAGTTTCCTCAAAATTTTTGCCAAAAGTCTGCTTGTGAAAACGTTATATTGTAAGATCGATTTGTAAAGAAACATTGTGATGAAAAATGCAAGAGCAACACAATTATTATTTTGATGCGCCAAATGATGTCAAAAATAAGTATTTCTGATTATTTGTGGACATTTTCCGATTGATACCAAAATTTGAACGTTTTTACGAGCCCGTGTGTACACATGGGTTAAATGGCATAAGAGGAAATATGTCGCCCGAGAAAATGGGGCCATAAAGTATCGGATATCAAAAGAAAGAGGTTGACGTCGTTTCTATGAACGAGAGCATATTCAGAGATAGATACGGTGTACGTATAAAAAGTTGCCATCCCCATTTTGTTACAGACATATGAGAGATTAAGGTGCTACTGCAGGTCAACATAAATTCCTTTTTATACAGTTTATTCATTGACTTTCTTTTGTTAAAAACTCACCGGAAAACCGTATCGTTAGCTTGGTAGGAAAGTCTCGAATTTTTGTCGAATATAAAGTAGGCAATAAGCAATAAATAAACACGCTGAAAGTCTGCCATCATTATGTTTTCAATCTAACTTTAATAAAATATATAGGAAAGAAAATTGGAGAGGAAAGTAAAATAATAATAATTATTTTAAATATTATTACAATTTTTTGATATAATCACTTCGTTAAATAAATGTTCATGTTTAAGTGTATTAAACCTTTATTCTATTGTAATAAATATAATCAATTGTCCGACTCAAGCTTGAACATGTATTCCAAAAAAAAATATATATACATTTGTACTAATTTTACTTTTATTAAAAAAATATCAGAACCGGTTTCGCCCATGACGAGCATTATCATTTGATAAGAAAATGCAATTTTACAGTGCTATTTATAAAAATTTAAAAAGGTGTAATAAGCAGTTGTTATTGAAAAGAATTTAAATTGGTAGAAATGTTTATTTTATTTTTGAATAATAATGCTTTCTGATAAAAATCTTAAAAGTGATTGTGAACATGTATTTAAAAAAATATTTTACCGTTGGTGACTGTTGATAATTATTTGTTTGCATATTAAACAGATTCGTAAATTACTTTAAAACTTCACAAAATCTCTCTGTCTGACTGCGTACACAAATGCAGTGTTTCTCTGTACGTTACAGATAGACACAACAAGACAAAAGTTTATACAACTTTTTATTTGTATTGAAATTATAAAATCTGCATTTTATTTAAATAGCTCGCCTGGTGTTTATATTGTTATCATAATCTTTGTAAATGGACTGTATTTATTTCGAATTAAAGTTAAGTGTGGTCTCTTTCAAAGGTATACATTATTGCAATTGTGATAGTATTAAAAATATTTACTATGTTTAATGAAAAACACTCGTCGAGCGATGTAAGCTAAGCGTTTATTTTGTATTCATATTCTGTGTAAATGGACTATTATTATTTTGAATTAATGTTGCATAATTGTCTCTATTGTAGGAAACGTAACACAAATATTTAAAAACAAATCACACTTAAAATAGATCGTTTAAAAGTATATTATGTAATACTTACGGTATTAACTGTTAAAACCTGTGTATTTTAATATGACATATTCGATAATTAAAATTACTTCGAATTAGTATTCCGTGGCGGTTGACCGAATTGCCACGAGCACATAAATTTGGCTTAAATCCACAATCCGATTGCTACGGCCGAATTTGTCGACCATCGATCTAGTAAGTAAGTAATGTCCATCAATCGTTTCGAAAATATATGGCTCTTCCCTCTCCCTCCTCATGAAAAACGGATAGCATCGTCCCATTCTAACCTGGGTATGTACTTATTTAGAATAGGTCCTGTCACTGTAATCCTCGGGGGAAATTTATATGTCAAACTATCCGCGTGTAAAGCTCTCACACACGCGCTGGTACGTTTGAGGGCGACCATAATTAAAGTAATTTTTAACTCAGTAAAATAAACATGTCTGTATTAAATACACTATTCACATCAAACATTCATATTTTTGCATCCAAAAGTCTACTGGCTTGTATTCACGGGTATCAATCGATGTCAAAGAAAATGTTTTTATATTAAAAGGCAACTCGTAGTAAGCTTCGACTAGTTGAATAAGCTTTTGTATTGTGTCGTCTTCTGGTATAATGGCATTGCAAGTTTAATAATTTAATTCGTTCAATATAAAAAGACTCACTATTTCTATAACCATTTACTTAAAATTTGAAAAAAAGTTTAGTCGTTGAAATAGTGTACATTTATACGTATCGTTATGAACGATCTGGATTTTTCTTCAGTATTTTTAAGCATTTAATTGCGTGGATCAACTTTATTTAACTAACAGGTTTTAGTGAAAAAACTCATGAAAATGTACAAAATTTAAGCGATTCCAACTTAATATTGATTTTCGATTAAACACCTTCTGTCTTAATATTAAAGAATTAAAAATAAGTAAGTTTTTCGCTTTTAATATCGAAGGTGTGCTTAGGTAAATATAAAAAGAATTTTCATTAAAATTTTAACCAAATGTTAAAATATCTCGTGCTTAACCATACTTAAAATGAAAAAGAAAATACAAATATATTTAAATTTGAATTATTTTGATTCTGTTCACTTCCTTAAATTTTGTCGATAACGATCCGGGTTTCACCTTTCGGTATCTTCTGATTTTCAAATTTTATACTAAAGTTCCATCATGCACCTTCAGTCGAAGTTCTAAATTAAAATATACTTAAACTAGGGAAAACTATTAATATACCAATTAGTTGTTTTCTTATATTAACTATCGGTCGTGTAAAACTTAAAAGTACATAGAAACACAAATGAAACACGTGACTCTATCAATCTTTTCTCGATTTTTAATTTTATTTTCAAGCGTTATTTTAATGTATGTAAATAATTTAAGGTATCATATTATATTGTCTTATTGAGAAGTAAAAACGTGACCGATGTTATGTATGTCAAATTGTTTATTGTCTATGCACCTTCCTAAAACAACTGATTTTAAAATCTATGACAAATTTGAATATGTAATAAATTATCAAAAAGTGTGTACATATAAATAAAAATGAAATAAATTTGACGGTGAATGGATTCTTCCGTAAAAGAATCTTCCGAACACGAATTATCCGTATAGAATTCTCCGTACATGAATTTTCCGTAACTAAATAATCCAGACATAGAATATTGTCAAAATTTAAAAGGTATATGTAGTTAACAGTATTATCCAAAATATTGTTTGTTCTGAAAGAAAAGAGCATGATAGAACATATTTTATAAATTTTAAATTGCTGAATATAAAAAAATATGTTTATGGAGGTTCATTGACCATTATCAATCAATTAGTGTTTAATAAAGGTCAATTGTTATAACATAATAATTGTAAAATAAAAATAGAAATATTTTAAGTAAGAAAAGGACTTTTAAACAACACATCAATCCCAAAAATAAGACATTCAAATTTAACAATAATTTATTTTTTTCTAAATATTGTAAACAAATGTACGCAATATTTGTGTCCAAAGTTGTCTGTGAACAGAAGAGTTTGTGTAGGGAGAAATTGCTGTGGAAAATATTCTTCTATAGAAAACTCGTGTCTTCGAAATTCTTATACGGAAGACCAACTTGATATAAAATAAATATAATTTTTGTGACCTTTTTTTGTTGATATTTATTTTTACTTTTGACATATGATGTTTAAAAATTCATTCAAATTTTTTCTTAACTTTTTCAAGTAATAAAAATAAAAAAGTGGCGAATGGCTTACGGCTCCAACAACACATCTATAATTAAACAATATCAATTTATTTAAAAAGCAGAATAAAGTCTATAAGTGAAAACTTTTCTGTCAGTGTGCAAAAAATAATTGAACAAAATGCAATTTGGACCGAAAGTTTTATAAAGACCGTTAGTATCTGTAGCCTTAACACATTCAACGCATGTATTATTGCTAACCGGCAGTCGAGAAAGTTGAAGCCGGCTAGTTCGTCAAACTTTAATGGCCCCTTTTCGTTTTGGGCGGTCCGCAAGAAACTTTGCTTGCGTAGCGGGGCGGACTGTGTCGTGTGGTCGCACCTTTAAAAATTCATTCGAAAGTCTTGGAACAATTCAGATCGCTGAGGCTTTGATTAGCAAAACATACATAAGGGAATTTATTTGGGGTATTTCGTGATGTAGTCGCATTCCGACATACGTACATATAGATTGATCATTTAACATTGAGTAAACTTTTTCACCATGATTACATAAACACCGTTACAATGAACAGGTAAAAAATATAAATTATTTGGACTTTTTAGGTATTTTTTTAACAAAATATATTTGCTTTTTCACTTTATGTTTAAAATGAACCATCCTTACAAAAGCTGTGTGAATAGTTTGAATTGCAATATCGAAGGAATTAATCAATACCGGTATTGAAACTATCAAAACTACTATTTAAAAAAAAGTTTAAATAATGAAAAAATACGACCAATTTGGACTGAACGAGTAAATAGAATTTTTCCGTTTTTCTATATTTAAAGTAAAATGATGTCAAAAACAAAAAACATTACCATTAACGGAAGATATTCTTTAATGACTTACGATTTATTAAAAAAAAAAAACACTAATAAAAAGGCCGCCTGTGTGGCCGAGTGGTCAACATCGTTGGCTACCGCTACGGAGGGCACGGGTTCGAATCCCAGTACGGACAGTTTTATAAATTGACTTTTCAATCGATTTATGAATTTCTGTTCAAAGGCATGGATGTATGTGACGTCTTGAATTCCCCCCTCCCACCCATCCTATCCTATGAACGGGGCGTATCGAGAGCGATTAGCTAACCACTAGTCCTGTCCTAGCCCTTTCCTTCTATTCCTACTCTCTTTCGAAAAAGAGAGGTTGAGCAACTGAGTAACAAGCAGTTCTCGTAGAAACACTTCTGTTGAGATAATCTCCATTAAGAGTCCATATGCTCCATATTGGGAGCGAGCATGGTAAAAAAAAGGGTCGCCAATCATGGAACCTGTCAATTTTGATTTAACTCTTGGTAAAAATATTTATTTCAATTGGTAGCAAAAACTATAAATAAAATATTTGTTGGTTTTTAAACATTCTAAATACGGTTTTGGTTCATTTTCAAAACCGGTATTTAAAAAATTCTGGTGTTGCTATCCCTAATCAATAGTATATGCTCCGCTTAAAGTATCAAACGAATATCACATAAGTTTATGTATTTAAACACAAGTTCATAAATCGATCATAAAATAATAATTTATTAAAATCTTTGTAATAAATTGAAACTTGCTTAGACTGTTGATTTTTAAAAGCATATTTCGATGGTTAAGAACAAAGATATGCTTTATCCAGTTTTGTATATTTTGAGATAATCAAACTTTAACAACTTTTCTGCGTGATAAATATTAGTGAAATGGACATATTATGTATTATATCTGAAATGTAAACTGTTTTTGAACGTGGAATAAGTTGTCAGCAAAAATATTCAACGCAAACGAACATTATAATTTGAGTCCTTGAGAGGTGAAATGAGCCTAGTGGTATTTTTGGGAAAATGAGTTAGTTGCGTTATAATATTCTACACTATGTCTTTAAGTGTCGTAAAAGTGATTTTTTTTAAATACATACCATATATATAGTAGTGTTATATCTCTAATATAATCATCTAAATAAAGTCGTGACTGTACATAAAAGGTTGGCTTACTTCTTGAGTGTTCATTTGTATGTTAACTTAATATCTAAAAAAGTTCGACACGCAAAATCTTTGCACTACGACATCGATTCAGATGTTTTAAATATAAAAAAGAGTAATACAATATTTTATTTTCTAATTAAAGTCGGGTTTTATTTATTCATTAAGGTAAAAAAATACATTTTTTAATAGTAATGTACATTAAATAATTTATAGGGTTTTTATTGTTTGAAGTTAATGCGATTTCAACGTTTCTAGAAATTGTCTCTTGTGTGTCAAAATATTGATTTAAATGCAAGACGCTCATATTACATCCACTACGATAGGTCTGTTTTCATAAACATGAATATTTCATGAGGAACTGTCTTTGATAACGCTCCATCAAATTCGTAGAATATTCATTATCGGCCTGTTTGTCAAAGAAATCATAATTTCTTATCCAATGGATGAATCTTATGCTATTTGGCTTTCTGTCCAAATACATAAATAATGTTAATGTACCCTCATAACATTCAATAACTCTAATAAAGATTTAATTTTGTTTACAAAAATAAATAACATAAATTATATATATAACAGATACATTAGAAATATCATTTAAAGTATATCTTTATTATATCTAGTATAGAATGTGAAATTTTATAACATAATCATAATAAAACACATTGACGTTTTGATATGGATAAATTTGTTACATTTGATAGAAATTATATTAACAAAATGTAAATTTGATATGATAAGATAACCATTTAAAAAATACATTTTGCTTTACCGAAAAACATTATATTGACAATATATATCAAGATAAAAAGGTTTAAATTTATTTTGAAAAGAATAAGAAAGAATTAACCGTAATAGTCATAAGTAAAATAAAGCAAACAAAGTCCCCCAAACAAAAAAATGAATGGAGATGTGGCAAAGTTTTTCTTATCGGACGTCTTCTAAGCTGCGTTGGTGTCGAGAAAATTGAAAGAAAGGAACTTCCGTTCGTCGCGGCGCCTTCGTGCCACGTGTTACGGCCACCCCAAGTACAACCCTGTGAAGTATCCACAATTTATTTACACAAGTTTCCAGACGAAAACTAAAAAAAAAAAAGTGATCTTACGAAACGAAACTACAGATTTTATTTGATTTTTGTTTTATTGAAAAAATATCTGAATACTGTTTTAGACAATAAAAAAATAGTAACTTATCGGTTGCATATCTTTTACCAATCAATATGCATAATTGTGAACAAGTACAGATAAACGTTTTTAATTTAAAAAAAGTGTTAACCTGAATGCCAACCACTTTGTGTAGATCTAGGAAATGTAAATTGGTGGAGCCAGCTGAATCTTACCCCGGTTGGTTGCACTACTGATAATTATAGAAATTCGTATAAAGATAGATCTTTTCAAGGTTAAAATACCAGACGAATACACCAATACTGATATTTTTATATTTCATATAAAATATCGGTTTTGCAAATATCCACCAATCAATTATGAAGTGTTCAATTCTTGGTGGATAGACGTTATAATAAAATAAAAACACTTTTTATACTAATTCAACAGAAACGATTTCGACTTTAAATTTAAAATCGACTCCAACTCCGACTTTGCATTGATTTGTTTCAATCATTTCCGTTAAACTTACATATATGTATCCAATTATATCATTTTTAGATAGTCTATTATGCCATGGCAACACTGTTGACTCATGTGGCTTGAATACACAAAATTAAATATTTGTTTTTTAAGCGGTATAGAGTTGGATTTTCCACATGCCTGTTTTCCACAAATAATAATACTAATAATAATAATAATAGAAGTAATACAATAATGATTTTATACCCTTGTGGAAAAATTCTTTTAAATGGAGTTGAAGATAGTACATTACTCTTTGTTGTCATTTAATGCTATTCGTCTTCTAGGCGAAAACTGTTGAATGCCTATCTGTAACTGTCTTTGTTTTTGCCAAGTCATGTGACGTGAATTTAATAGGTGGTTAATTCAAACTCGCATCAATCTGAGACACAGGATGTGTGAAAACCAGGCACAAGGGTTTGTAAGGACGGGATAGAGTGACATTAGATATCTCTATGTGGTGGCGTTGTGAAATTGAATAGAGACATTGATGAACGACCAGCGGGATGGCATACCAAAATGAAATGCCGCGAGAGCGCTGCCTCTAATGTGTGATAAAATATAATCAGGCCTTGCCAGAAAATTATTCAAAGCATAAAGGATGCTTTTACTATCATAAAATATGATGCTAGATTTAGCCATATTGAGTAATGTAATTTGAATTTAAAGTAAACGTGTGCTTTTTGGGAAATGAATATTAACATAAAGATTTAAATCAATTTGATAAAATCAATCGAAAAAAATTGGTCGTCAAAGGACACATTTAAACCTTTTTATAAAACTATTTTACCAGCATGAATTGACAGTATATAAAACTCACATATTAAAAAATCAATACTTTTAATAACTGGTAAGTTTAAAAATTACAAAGTATTAAGTTCTACATTTAAAAACTAAATATTAGAGTTGGTAGTAGGGTATTCAATCCCGGAGCCTTTTTCCAATCCCGGGATTGGGATTAGTTCACAGAGGAATTTGAAATCCCCGATTTGGTATTGTTTTTCTCAAGATTGTCACAAAACCTCGTTTTTTTATTTTTTTAGCTCACCAAAGGATTTAAAATCCCCGATTTAGTATACTTTTCCCCAGGATTGTCACAAAACCTCGTTTTTTTTTTTTAGCTCGCCGAGGAATTTGAAATCCACAATTTGCCAATTTCGTCTCACTTTTCGGGATTTACTCAAAATTTCTTAATCCACAAATCCCGGGATCGCGACCATGTCAATCCCGAGATTTCGGGATCAGAAAATTGAACGGGATCCTGAATCCCGGGATTGGATGCCCTAGTTGATAGCTATTTTGATATCACATAGTTTCAATGACAGCATGACAAAACAATCTTATTAGATAATTCTTGTGGTATTAATGTTTGCTTTTATTATATTGAATATAATAGAGTTAAACTTTGTCGACGAGATCAATCTATTTGCATTTATATTACGGAAGTCGACAACATTAAATATTTTAGAAAAACCCATATTTTTACCAACCACAATAAATAAGGATCAGTTTTGGAATCAGTTGGTATTTAAATTTGAAAAAATATATCGTTACTTCTTTTTTGTTTTAAATTAATTATTTTAAACAATGCATATAGCAAGTTTTTCCTTTAACTTTTACGCTGAAATTTGTCCCTGTTGGAATGTTTTGATGGTGTATCCTATTTATTTTAAAATTCTTTCGAATTGAATCGATAATGATAATCATTGGAAAAAAAAGGTTGCAATAATATTTATTCATAATTTCTATTAAAAAAGCGCAAATACTTTAATAAATTTGCTTTATATTATTTAACAAAAACAATATGTGAAATCATTATTTAGAGAATTTCTATAAAAATAACATTTTTAAACCTATTTAGTACACAAAGGTATTTTTTTTAATGTTTTAAATAACATTATAAATTTGTATTTATTAATTCGTTTGTATATTAATATATTGTTGCCAGATGGAACTGGTGTGTATAAAGCGTTACTAGTAACGTTATTTATTAATTAAAAAAGAGTGGAATGTAGAAAAAACATGTATTTTGTTACATTTTTTTCATTAGAAAATATAACACCCTGTGAATCAAAACGCTTAGTGATAAAAATATGATTAAAAAGGAAAAAAATCCCATTTTGTAGATAAAAAATCTTTTTTATATTTTTAGTAATTAATTTTGTAAAAGAGGTCGTAATTACTGAAATTTTATACCAAACACGACGTGTGCTCTGTGTAGTCTCCCACGTTGCGACACATACGCGTAAATTATATTATTTATTATAATTATTCAAAGGATATATTTAAATTAAAAACAAATTAGTTTCCGAAATTGTTAGATACGCAAACATTTTTCCGTAATATGCGATCGTACTTGAAAGGAATTATGTAAATTGAAAAGTATTTGCGCGATTTGAATAATAAACAAAACAAAATGTTATAATTCATTTCGTATACCAGAGTAGAAAATACGTAAATTACGTATACTGTAATTCCCATTGCAAAACTATTACCGTTATTAGCAATTTCGCCATGTTTTAAGATAAGAAAATTTTGAATTAATGTCGGCGTACTTTCTAATCGTGCGTACAGCGGCAGCCGTTTTAAGTAGTCTATCTAATTTAGAAAATTACACAACTTAAATTTCACGTTATATTGTAAAGATCCCTAATGTTTTCTCAGGACTGGTCATAGTATGTTTCAAATGTTTCTTTGCTCTTTTAATACACTTTCCAATCGTTTTGGTAAGACTTTTTTCTTCGTGATCAAGTTGGTCTGTGTTCATGTTCTAGTAAGCTCAACATCAAAGTTTAAATATAATTTTGAAATATAGACATGGCCGTTTTTGATTTGTCTAAATCTCGTGTAATTTGTATGGTTTTCCAATTTCAAAGTATTGTCGCATTTTTGTCAGATATTTGAAAACAATTTTAGCTAGGAAAATTAAACACATGCCTACTGTTCAGAGCATGCATTTTTTCATCGCTGTTTTACGGCTTAAAATCATAGTACCTTACTAAAGCACAAATAAACGTTTTATTGCACTTTGAAAACAGATGCTTACGGCTGATACTAGGAGGACGGAGGTGGTAAAACTTTGTCAGAAACACGAAAATAAGAAAACAGTATTTTGTTGTGTAAAAAATAAAAAAGGCAATGAACGTTACTTGGGCTGCAGATGCCCAAAAAGATCCTAAACTATGCCTGTCTCTTCTACCAACCTGAAAGGCAACTGATGACATTATATACAATCAATTCGGTGGGATGACCTAGGAAGAAGCAAAGAAACTGGCGGGTGGCAGAGAATCTTTAAGAAACCATGTTGTAGAAATATGCTTCAAGCGAGGAGTTAATTTGGTTTAAAAAAAAACATTATTATTTGGATTATTTGGCATTGTTAAGTACTATGGCTACATTTTACAAACTGATTCCTGGATTTTTGTCTAAAGAAACTATTTTTTCTAAGGTGTAGGATTTAAGGGTTTTTTTTACAATAACAAAGATTAAAGTTAACACACAAACGTATAAAAGTGATTTCCAATTGTTGTCCTTTTAAAATTTAAATTTGATTTGTTTATTTTGTAAACGTTTATATGCATGAGATATAGTTTTATTCATCAATAAATATGATAAACCTATGTGATTCTTATCCCAAAACACTTTTGCTCTTATAGTTTTCTTATCAGATCCTAAAAATTGGCACTAGAGAGAGCAATCATCTTATTCTTATACCACACATCTTTCTAAAATAATGACTAAGAGAATAAATTACAATAAACGTTTTTCATATATGATTAAATTTATGTATACACTTAGATGATTTTGCGAATGATAAATTGTAATATTGTATACATACTGTTTTTTGTATTCCCGATAAATTAAAGATTTCGAAGAAGACATTTAAATATATCTAATTCTTTCTTGCCAGAAAATAAAATTTGAAAGCGTGTGTGTTTCTGTTAAAAGCATAAAGGTGATAAACTAAAAGACTCATACAGATCACAAATTAGGTACGATGTGTGTAAAGTTTGTTTGTGTATTGTAAATGTGTGTAGATAATGAATTTCTTTTTCTTTTTCAGGTGAGTCCTAAAATTTACGGGATCCTAATTGGGAAAACTTTCCTCGAGAATTACCTAATAATTATTTCATTGGTAAATAGGTGAGTAACTTTTTTTACATTGTTTAACCAAAAGGAAATAGAATAATACAATTACTTGCCACAAAGAATATTATATGCTTTTATGTTTGGTATTGTTATAAAACCATATCACATTTTATTTCAATAAAAAAACAATGTTTTTAAAAAGTTAAAAGTAAGAAAATATTCTAAAAAAATATGCTTATATAATCTTTGATTATGTTTATGAAGGAATAAAATTTATAATTTGGAACATCATTTCAGGAATTCAATAAAATAAATCCGTCATACAAACATAAGTTTAAATATTTGCAAAAATATAACTTTTGTCAAATAATGAACTACTAAAAATTCTCTGGCCAATCGATACAGCTGCTGATTATTTGATCAGTACAAATATGTGATTTATTTTCATAAATGCATCGTCTTTTCGTTCTTATATTTTGTATATAATCGTTTGTCCAATCAATCATATTATGTCAACAGCCTCGTTTATGAGCAATTCGATAATATTATTTTTTATTATATTACAAATTAAAGAAAAAAAATAACATTTTTCATAACACCAATCGATTTTCATTTGCATTTAAAACTCTTTTAGAGATACATAGTTTCTTTGGTAAAAAATAATTATTTTTGGAATTACAGCTGAATAATCCTAAAAAAGCCAACCACTTGTGCGACTTTAATCAACCGTATTTATTTTGAAGAACACATCCTCGGGCGGGTCACAGATAGCGGCGAAACCTTATGCGATTTGCCCGGGCGTTTCCTTTAGCCATAAATTATTTAAGACGCCGCGGCGGCCGCGACGCTAGCGTCGGCCGGAAATTCACCTTTTCCTGTGGGCATAAGCGACCCGCCTCCTTGGCACGCAACATTTTTGCAACGGCGAAACGTATGAGTTCCAGCTCGCATCCCTTCTGCCACCTTGGGGAATGAAAAAACGCTTTACAAGTGAGAAAATGATAATTCGGGGCGGGCGAAATCATAAAGCAGATTTATTTGCGACGTTGAAATATGTGAATTTGTGTAACCGAGATGGCGATCGCTTTAAAAATTCCACGTTTTTGCTCAATAGAACAACGTCAGAATTTTTGTTATAAATTTATTTTTTATCCCATCTTTAGTATTCTTTTCGTATTTTGACAGATGTTGCTACGTTTTTCTGATTGTTATAATTTATTATTTTGATAATTTGTAACATAGTGAAATTGAAAGTTTTTTTTTCAGAGTAATCATTTTTTTAATTTTTTCACTTTTTTGCGAAAAATCGTAATGGAAATAAATGTATTCATCTCAACGCTTACTTTACTGTGCCACTTATATTAGTAAAATACGTTGTAAGGCCTTCGATATAAAAACATTTTTTTATATGAAAAAAGGTACGTACAAACAAAGATAAACACAAACTGAAAATAAACACAAAAAATGACAGTAGTTTAACACCCTTTTTGTTTTTGTTTCATTAAAAGAATACCATCATTAAAAAAATAAGAAAAGAGTAGTTCTTCATGGTGAATTATTGTACAATTGACAAACTATATAGTTAATTGTATTGATAAATTTGATATTTCCTACAGCCGCTTTAACCCTTCCCTTACTATGCAAAAAACGCACAAGCTCCTGAGCTGTGTATCCGTTACACATCAGGCAAATAGGAGTGAATCATGACAATTATATGTAGTACTGCTCTAGTAGTGTTATATAATTGTCATGATTCACTCCCGTTTGCCTGATGTATAACGGATACATAGCTAAGGAGCTTGTGCTTTTTTGCATAGTAAGGGAAGGGTTAAGTACAAATATTGTTTTGACGATAAAATTTTGTGCTAGAAAATATATAAAAAATATTGGAAAAATTGTTTGAGTGATTTTATGTATTCAAGTAAGCGTATGCAGAACATACTCAAAAAGTAAAAGTACGCTTTCACTCAACTTTAAGAAACATTAGCCGAAACGACGTAAACAGTTTCCACAATGTCGCTTCCGACTTTGGCAGTACGGCACTAATGCTGGAGGTTCTCCCTGTAGGCTCAGTCGAGTACACTTGAAAAAATATCCTTTAATAAAACGCAGTGTAGCCTGTTTGAATGTATATGTTAACAAAACGTTGCTACATACATTGACGGAATCGCATTGTAATATGTTTCGCATCTTTTTTATTTGTAAAAATCACTCCGACCCGAACGCGAGATCCTTTTTAACGCGCAACGCTTTCCACCTTAAATCGGCAAACGATTACCCATGAGAACTTAGTCTTGATTTTCAATTTGTTCAGCAGAAACAAATCTATTTGCTTTGTTTCCACTTACAAGTTTTATGTCTGTTAGTATGTTTGTTTGGTGGAATGTTTCGGGCACGTAGCAGTCCCTTGCGCAGATGTTTGTGTAGAGAGTTCTGAAAGAACTGCTCTAATTTTTTGATTAAAAAGGTCACCACAGAAGAATGTCTTCAGGTTTGACAAAAGCGTGGTTAAAGTTTGTATTTTAGTATTTAAGTAAGAAGACAACATCGAAAATAAAAAAGAATAAAAAAAACACCTCACTGTGAATATTATTTGTTGAAAAGACATTAATTATATTACAAAAATAATAATCATTTTTGTAATTGTTTAAAATTTTGTATAAAAGATCAGGACCGATGAAAAAAACTGGATCTTAAATAAATAATGTAGAATAAATCAAATAATATAAAAGAAAAACAAATTACTTTTATGAATATTATGTACGTTTAAATCGACAAAAGATAACTTTATAAAAATACTGTTATTTGAATAATTACTAAATATTTCATGAAAAGAATAAGACTAGGAAGAGAATAACAAACGGAAATAGCGTTAAAGTTTTGACGGCAAGCAGCAGCTGATAATGGTTTTTTGTCTTGCGTAATAGTTAAAGAGGTATTAACTCGTATATCCAAGTAATTCAAAGAAATTAAAAGCTTGGAGATAGTAATATGTCAATTAAAGTTGTTATTTACTTTCAAATATTTTTTTAATAAAATAAAATATACGTACGATTATACCAATGAATATTATATGTAAGCTTTAAAGAAAGACTTGAGATTTAAATGCTTAGACTTCTAAACATATTAACTCTCGCGGTTCGGAGACTAGAAAAATACTTCCCTGCCGATGGGGGTCGTTTAGGGACCCCAGTGGTTTCCTCATTATTGGCCTTATTCTTATGAATTTCAAAAAAAAAATAGTCTAAGGGCTTTAAAATATCTCTTTGCATCATTCCTCATACATTTTTTTTTTTATAAAAATCCGTGTTTTTTTAATAAATATTCATATTTTTAGTTGCGCGTAAAAAAGACGTCATTCCAGAACAAATATGAATTTGCTACTGACGCGTTCAGCCCAGTTATCTTACGAACGATCGCTGATAAGCGGGCGCTTATCTCGTTATCGCATTATCGCATTATCGCGTATTTATATAAACTACAAAAGGTCCAAAAAACTATGATATAAGAATATCTTAATTATAAACATTGTATCACCAATATTAAAATAGATATTTAAGAAAATGTGGGTATTGGGGTCGCATTTCTTGAGTTTAGAACCGGAAAAGTTAATACTAAAGTATATGGCAGCTGCCTCTTTTATTCTTCTGATATGTTTTTTTTCATTATTATCATTTGTTTTTGATAACTTAAAGACATTTTAATGTTGTTATTATTTTTTGAAAAAAGAAACGACCCAAAAAAATATGGTAACATGGGAATAATTTAAACTTATTGAGTAAAACCTCGTGTCTTGAAATACTATTTTGATGAGTGTTTTCTTACTATACACACTAAAAATAAGTTTCTGAAAAAAGTTTTCGTACATTAAAGGGAAAACTACTTCGTGTTGGTTCCATAAGAAGTGTTTGTTATTTGGAAAATATTTTGGCTTCACGCCTTCGTCAAAATAGGATTATTTAAGTGGTTTCGAGGCCGAGCACTTTTAAGCATTTTTTAAAAATTCTTAAAGAACTAAATAAATTAATATGTTTTTATCATATTGTCGGCATACTGGCAAAAGGCGTTAAGACAAAAAAAAAATCTAGTATCATAGAGCGTTAAGTAATTTCAAGTTTTTGTCATGAATAATTTGAAACGGAATTAACTTGATACACAAAAAAATTTCAAATTATAATTATAAAATATTATAATACTTTATTTTTTAAAGATAGATCGTGTTGAAATCTATATAACTGCATTCATAACTCAAAAATCCGATTTATGACTATAAGCTTTCTGCTTGTATACCGACAATATAATATATCACATTATGATAGAGTAAACGATTGCCGCCTGTGTGGTCTAGTGGTCAACGTCGTTGGCTACCACTTCGGAGGTCACGGGTTCGAATCTCAGTACGGGCAGTTTTATAAATTGATTTTTCAATCGATTTATGAATTTCTGTCCAAATGCATGGATGTATGTGATGTCTTGAAATCCCCCTCCCACCTATCCTATCCTATGAACGGGGCGTATCGAGAGCGATTAGTTAACCACTTGTTCTTTCCTAGCCCTTTCTTTCTATTCCTACTCTCTTTGGAAAAAGAGAGGTTGAGCAACTGAGTAACAAGCAGTTCTCGTAGAAACACTTCTGTTGAGATAAACTCCATTAGGAGTCCATATGCTCCACATTGAGAGCGGACATGGTAAAAAAAACAATTGCGTTTAAAAACAAATCAAAAAAATATATGCAAAGACACTTCTAAATGAAATTATTATTTCAAACTAACATACTAAGAGTACCCTTTTGGCGTTGTTATTTTATTTTATTTGTGAGCAAGTTGATTTTTTTGTTTCACATTTGCAATCGAAAGATTTAATAAACTTTGGCAATCGCATAGAGCCCCAATTTTACATTTTATTGGCTGCCCAAAAAAAGCGTAGAAAGAGGACCGGTTGCTCCGAATTGAACCAAAACTAACATGTTTTTGTATCCCAATCGAATTGGAAAAAGGATAGAAAACCCTCTCAAAATCATACAGACTAATCCCGTCGGGGGGCTGGGCCGTAAAGGATTCACGACGTATGTGGCGTAATCAAAGGAAAAACTTGTTCCGCCCCTTACTATGTTTGCACAAAGTTACGATTTGTTTTCAACGAAAAATATGTATGCGGGTGAATTACTTTCATCTTTGAATATACTACTTCGTTCATCACTGCAATGAGGCGTGAATTATTTTATTTTAAAATTCTCCATGGACACACATACTCAATATTTTATTCGATCAACGTATTTTTTTGATTCTAAAAATAGTTTAACGAATAAAAGTTTTTACAAAATAATTATTACGACGTATACATAAATGATTGCAAAGACAATTTTTGTTTCCACACGCTTTTCCTAGTCCCATTATTTTAAAAATATATCTGAAGTAAAAGTATTTCTTAACCAGTTATTATTGAAATCCTTTTGCTACAATGGTCAATTGGACGTCTACATTGCAAATAGGCATGTGTCTTCAAAGGTATTGGTAAATTTTAGTTGTCATCACAATATCTGTGTAAATTGTTATATAAATTACCAAACTCGTAAAATTTATTTAAATTAAAATTACATCAGTAAATGCGAACATAATTGTGAAAATATTTGGCGAATGCATGAATTTAATTATTCTTTGAATTCGATTTTATTTTTTTGTCGAACAGATTTTTCAAACCGTTTCATTTTAAAAATGGTTTTTAAATGTTATTAAATTTTTTAACTGAATCTCAAAAATTGTAAAAAATTAAAAACTAAAAGCTTTTATTTTCAATTGTTTTTAAAAGTTAATTAACTCGTTTGTACTAAACACCTTTAGAATGTTCACTGTTAATACCTAATGGAAAGACATTGTATTAACAAAAATATTCATTTGTAGTAAAGTTGACAATGTTCGTGCCAAGCAAAACCGGTCCTGATCTCATTAAATAAAAATGGAAATTAGTACAGATGAGTATTTTATTTCTTGTACTTTTGTACTGATTCTACATTTATTTAGAAGGATAAAGACCGATTTTTATAATTTCACGCATTTGCACTTGCGATGAGTGAAACGTCTCCTGATTATATGAAATAAATTGTGAATTACTACAAAAAAGTGAAATATATTTTTTGAACATAATATTTTTTCACCATTAACAGTAAATATCTCAAAAATGTTCAATTGTTGTGTAGTATATTTAATCAAGCAACAGTCATTTAAAAAACATTGCTATATTCTGAAATATTAAAAATATAATTCTTCGAGCCAAAGTTCAGTTTTAAAAGTCTGTAAACATTTTAAAACCTCGCTTTAAGTTTAACGTGTATTAATTAAAGAGCGTATGGTTGAGCAATAGAATAGTGGAAGTGGTGGAATAGTTCCTATATAAGTCTCGTTTAAAGCTTCATTTATGTTTTTTTTACATCGGAGCTTTCCACGGATTGCTTTCATTTCAAGAGACGTTTCTAAAAAGCACACATGTTTCGTAGGTATGCTTTGGTTGTATAATTTACGCGGAGGTTGTGTTTTTTTTTTTTGCAAAACTGTCAAAGGCTTTAACGGTGAACGCTACTACTAGCGTGTCGCGGTAGGCTATATATGTATGCCCTTTGATTTTGCCATTAAAGAAGCAAATATGTGATGTTTAAAATGTCGTAACGTATTTTTTTTATATCCAGTTAGCCATAAACCTTTTTCCGCGGAATAAAAAATCTTTTTATTGTTTTTTACGATCCAGGACTACATTATCTCGGGATAGAAAAGGTTTTATTTCCTTTAGTTATTTTCCCTGATTAAATTTCAGCCTTCTATACTTTTATGGATAAATATTACGTCAAGATTCCTTTGCTTGGTAGAATGTGATAAAGAAGTGAAGTATTTTATAACAAACATCTATAAAATTTGTAGTTTAACCCAAAAGGCAACCTGACTAGTTAAATGTTTAGTGCCTTTACTGTATTCCCATCAAAAAAATTGAGTATCTTTTTGCGTTCACAAACTGTAAAATGCTATTGTGTGATTGATGGAAATTTTGCTCGTATAAACGTTTTATGAATGATAAAAAATATGAAGTATGTAAATACTTTGGTAGCTCAAATCTTACAATCACAATAAAGTGTATACGTAAACATATTTTTATCCAGAAATAAATTTATTTTTATTTAGCGTTCATATTTTTATAACTGATAATCTGTTTTAAATACAGTTTTATAAAAATCAATGGATACATTTTTAAATTAAAAAATACTTTCCCAATCATAAACTAGTTTTGTTAACTACGGTGGAACGTGACATCAACTTTCTTAACGATTGTGGAAAGGAAAAAAGACGTAACCCACAGTTTTTTCAAAACAGGTTTTTTTCGAAAATCACCATGTATCAAACTTGATACACGTTCTTCTAAAATGATGCAAGCTGCAAATGCCGAATAAGTATCTAAATTTAGCTTTTTAGTTTGAAAAAGATGACCTTGTAAAAAATTAAAACCAATAAAAAAGACTGAAATAAAGGTTTTTCCTAGACAATTTCTTTAACTATTATTAGATTATGTCAATAAAACACAAGCTTAGAATTTTCCATGCACTTCAAGGTTGTGTATAACTCATAATTTGGATATGCCACAAAATCATCAAAACACGTTCTTAGCGCCTCCTGTAAAATTTGATATGTGTGGGTTACGTCCTTTTTCCTTTCCACAGTCGATAAGAAAAAGTCGTTCATTATTACGTTTTTGGTAATTACAACCATATTTTAACTGCCTTTAGCACTGGACTGAATTGGATAGCAATACATTGAGTTCAAATTGTTATTAGTAAACGAGACATTCAATCGCGGGATCCGAGATCAAGACTTATTTTATGGACCCAGGATGGTTTTGGAACCGATAGTTTTTGGATAGTTTTAAGATTTCGGGATTTACTACGACACGTACAAATCCATAATAATCCACAATTTTAAATAATTGTGCAATTTGACAATTTGCAACAATTTTAAGTCGTCGAGCTTAAAAAAAAGTTCTTCGAGTTGAAAATTATTTTTGAATTCGTCACTTTTTTCGCCAGTGATCAATCCCGGGATCCCGAAAGTCCAGATCCTGAAATAATCGTGAATGTCGAAATTCCGGAATCATCCTTGATAGCAACCAAAAATCATATAAATATTAGAAATAATATAAAAAAAACATTCCAAAATAAGCACTTAGACATTATAGAACCAAATTAATGCGCTCCTCAAATAAATATAAACAATTAAAAGAATACAAAATATTAATATCATATAAAAAATATATCATTTATTTATTTTTGATTTTATGTAATCAAACGGAGCAAAAACCATATATTTAAAACTGAATATTTCTGGTTGAATATTTGTACGCACTTTTGTGTTATGTTGTATATAGTTTCTCTTCTTCTTTACGTTCATTTCCATTTCCGAAAGCTCGAAACCATCTCCATCCTTTTATCTGGTTCCTCACAACTGCAAACAATTTGTCACCCCACGCTACCCTCGTCCACATGGATTTTTCAAAACTGTGAAGGAAAAAGTCTTTCTTTTGCAATGATGTCAGAATAAGCCGAAGAAAGTTATTACACAGATTTGGCTAAAATGTATTTTTTTTATTTCTTTTCAGCCAGACTTTTATTTTCATATAAAACGTTTATGTAATTAGTTTCAATAAAAATACTTCATTTCTTTTTGATATTATTGAATCAACATTTAAAATATGTTTAACTTTTCAATAGAGTTATCGTTAAGGAAACTTTTTGATTAACTTTTCCGGTTCTAGGCTCAAGAAATGCGACCCCAATACCCACATTTTCTTGAATATCTATTTTAATATGGGTGATACAATGTTTATAATTAAGGTATTCTTATATCATAGTTTTTTGGACCTAGTGTTGTGTATATAAATACGCGATAACGAGATAAACGCCTGCGATAAGCGATCGTTCGTAAAATAGCTAAACGCGTCAGTTGCAAATTCATATTTGTGCTGGGTGACGTCTTTTTTACACGCAACTTAAAATATGATTATTTATTAAAAAACCACAGATTTTAAAAATTCATAAGAATAAGGCCAATAATGAGGAAACCACTAGGGTCCCTAAACGACCCCCATCGGCAGATAAGTATTTTTCTAGTCTCCGAGCCGCGAGAGTTAATTATATATTCACTCATAATAAAAGTAAATTAAAAAATGTGTAACGAACCAAAATGTTAGTTAAATAATTTATTTTAAATAACGTATCGAAACAAAATCTATTTGCTATAACGTACATCGGAAAAACAAAAAAGTATGATATATTTTTCAAAAATACTCATGAATCTACTTACAGTATATTTAAGCATAATTACATTTTGCTTCCTTAATAATTGATATTGTACTATTAAAACCAAAACCAAATACCAAAATTCACGAAGAGTACCTCATATATTGTAATACTTAATAAAAGAGTCAATGAAAGTTTTCCTCGATCATAGTACATAATATAAACAATAGATCAGAAAAAGAATACACTTTTGCCAACTTGTTGCAATTTGCCAGATATTCTTAAATTGCCTAGACCTACAAGATATCATTACTTAAGTAAACACGATGATGCACTAAATCTTAGTTAAAATTATAAATAAATACATTTGTCAAAATTAAAAAATATCAACGTTGGATCAGTATCATGTTACTAAAATTAATCAATAACATTTTTTTATCCATGTCTGCTCTCAATGTAGAACATATAACTTTTTAGTGGAGATATCTCAACACACAGTTTTTCTACGATAACTTTTTGTTACTCAGTCGCTCAATCTTTCTTATTCAAAGAGAGTAAGTAAGGATTGAAGGAATGGGCTAAAGCAGGACTAAGGGTTAACCAATCGCTCTCACTGTGTTCATTTATTGAAGGATTGGGAAGGGTGGGAGGGAATTTTCAGACATCACAAGCACCCATGCCTTCGAACAGAAATCGATCGAAAAAATGCTGTTCATACTGGGACTCGAACAAGTGAAGTCCGGCACGGATGCCCACAGCGCTAACCACTGCACCATAGAACCCGATATAATATAATAGAAAACGAAAACCCATTTTCTATAACTTTGCACTAGAAAATAGGATTAAAAATCAATAAATCTAATTTAACGTTGCTGTTAATAAATAAAACAAGAGAAACATTATTTGCATGACTCTGTTGTAAATCAATTATTAATTATGTATAAAAGTTAAAATTGACATGATCTTTCCTTTTCTCGATTTCCCATAAGAGCTCCAAAATAAGCTGAAAGGGTATAATTGTAAAATATAGAATTCTGGTTATTATAATAAACTTAGAAGTATCAAAAGAAAGAAGCTTTTAATCCTGAATACAATAGTAACTGTTTTAGTTGTCTGCCAAAATTTTCAAAGGCTGAAGTTTTCATGGCAGTCTGCTATTTAAAAAGTGATGCCGTAAGCCTTCGTAAAATAAGGTGAATGAAAGCTTTTTTAGCCTAAAAATTTTATGTGCTGCAAAATGATATACAACTGTCAGGTGAAAGGGTACTGACGCGTTTTAACTCTGTTTACGACTAAGTTTATAGCCTTCACAAAACGTTTTTTCCAATTGTAATTTAATGCTTTTCTACCTTTGATACAGAAATATAAAGTTTTTTGGAACCCGTAGAAGTAATAAAATCCCTACAGTGTACGGGAATGTGCTCCCGGATAGACCCCTAAAACAAAAATAAAAATTACGTTATACTTACTATAAAAAGAATTTGATTACATGGCCTCTTTTGTATTAAAAAGATTTATTTAGAACATAATAAAATGGAACAAATAAAATAATTTGTTGTTGCGCTTAAGGATTCAGTAAATTACAATGTGATTTGATGTTATTCTGTTGTGTCTGAAAATAACAGCTCGTTACGCAAAAAGTTACATACATCAATGGCATACTGGAAAAAGTTGATAATTAAAAAAACCGCTGCTTTATGTTATGAATGCAAATGTTTTTGAAAAAAACAAGTCCAGCCATATGTTGTGCATTTTTAAATAATTCGAACAGAGTCAATTCCAAACAAAAAATATAAATAATTTACAATTTTTGAACATGTATATCAAATTCGTTAATAATTATCGAATTTTATGAAGTTTTTACATCGATAAGTTATGGTAAAGTGCATTAATGACGATTATCACAATACAAGGTTTTTCAATTTATCGCCTTCTGCCAGTATACCAACGATATTATATTGAAAATAATGTTATATGAATAAAACGAGTAAAGCGCATTATCAACGTCGTTTACTTCCGTGATAGATCATACAGGTTCGAATCGCAGTGCGAACAACATTTTTTCCGATCGATTTACCAATTTCTGTTCAAAGGTATGAATGGGAATGTGAAAAAAAATATCCATATTCTAAAAATAACGAGGAGTAATGATAGCGATTAACTAATCACTAGTATTCTCCTTACCCTATTCTTTATATCCCTGCTATCTTAAAAAAAGAAACGTTGAGCATTTAGTAGAAACGTAACTGAGTAGAAAAACTTCTGTTGAGATACCTCTCGATAGGGAGGATTATCTTTTTATGATGTTTATTTTCGAATTGAATGGCCCCCTCCTTGGACAATTTCTGGATCCGCCAATGGTGTAGGCACAGCTTAACACAACACACACCCTCTCTTTCTTTTTGAGAGCTGTCATTTAAGTTAAATAATAGACTAATATTTTTTTTATTTCGAATAGAAAAAAAATGTTCGTTTTAAAGTCAATGATAAGATAATGGTAATCTCATGTATAGTTAAAAAAATATCAGGTTTTAAATCCAGCAATAGATTGAAGAAAGATTTTTTTTGCCAGATTTAAAATTAGTCTTACCAAAGTGACAGTAGGTATCATACAATGAACGAGAGAAAAGATAACCCTTTTAAACTACTTGCTCTGTGGTTGGTTTAAGCAGTGACGTTCTTAGACTATGTTCCGTCCTTAGGCCCATTTTTTCATTATTTCCCATTATTTTATGAATCCATATAAAAATATAGAAGTTCGAATCCTCTTCTCATCTACGTACCCAAACAAATGTTTTGCCACTAATTTCATTTTAGTTCCAGATGACTCATAATATATCTTTAGCTTATTGACAAAGATTCTCACGAATAAAATGATCCAAAAGTCCGCATTATTTATTGTTCAATAGTTATAAAAAAAATAACTTGTTAATTTAAATGTACTTACATTATATAATTATCGATTCTTGATTTGGATTTTTGTTTTTCAAGGAAATTGAGGTATTATATTTAGATCGTATTTAACTAGTCTGAATTTTAATACAGTTTTGCTCGTAATTTTTATCACATTCATCTGAATTTATATTACATTGGCCAGAATTTATATGAAATGGTCATAATATATCGGTCAGTGTACAGAGGACAGAATAAATAATTAAGGGAGAGAATTTATATATAGTAGTCATATTTTAAATGAAATTAAAAAAAAACCTAACCTCACCAGAATGAATATAAAATCTGACCGTATTTTTTTCTTATTCTGACCGAAAATTGAATTTTATTCAGACCGAAAGTTTATTTGAATTCTGATCAAAAATTGATTTAAGCTTTGACCATTTATTTTGTTCCCATTATATTAATTCTTAGCAAAATTCGTTTGTCAAAAATATTTTGTCATTAAAAAAAACGGCGATCATTTGCTTTTAATGACTTGCCACCCCTAGACCTACTCGACTATGCCTACGGGACTTCCCTGAGTTTAGGCATCAGATTGCTGTTTTATCCAGTATGTACATTTAATTTATAGAACGGTCTCAACGCTTTCAGACCGAAAAATCAGTACCCTGGAACGTAATCCATAAGAAGCGCTGTGTAGTTTATCTGCAATGAGTAAAGTGTTGGAATACCACCTTTGTTAGATAACTGCGTATTAAACATTAACTCGTTACGCTTCACTGTTTGTTCAAAGTTAGTTGGCCGGTGTGGCTGGCCATGTTGCGAAATCATTTAACTGTGAATTATTCAGGTGGGATAGCTTTGCGGGCCGGGATGAATTTGAATAGTCAACTTGTCCGTACGGTGAGTGCAAGTTTCGCTTCTGGGAGGCAGTACTTTGGATATAATATAATAATACAAAAACAAAATAACGCAATTATCAAATTTGCTACGGTCGCCGAAGCGTAGCAAGCTTTCATACCGGAATATGTTTAGCTCTGAGGCCCGGATAGTCGATTCAAGCATCTGGGGATAATTAAACACCAACTTCGCCATTACATATTGTATTCTAATATTTTAAGAGCTTTGCGCCAAAAATAGCTTTTAGCCGACTTTGTTTTGTGTTTTTTGACGATAAACTTTTAAATAATGTTACAGATTCCATATTACTTAAACAATATGGTTATTGGTTTAGTCGCGACATTTATTAATTAGTTATCACTCAAAAAGTCGGACAAATAATTACGGTAATACATAATACGCTAAAATTTTAAAATTATTTAATTGTTGTCGGGACCGTATTGCAGTGGTCATTTTTATTGGCTTTCGTTACGAATTTGTCGGCTTAAAGTCTCTGTACGAACATAATTTTAGCAATCGTTCGTAGATACTGATGCTTTTTTTATTTTAAAAAATTTACTTCTACCCGTAAAATCTTAAAATAAAGAGGAATGGGGTAGCAAGAGCAATACGCTGACAACAAGACCTATCTTAGCTCTATCCTTTTTATCCCTTCTCTCTTCGAAGAAAAGAGAGGTTGAGCAACTGAATAACAAACAGTTATAGTAGAAAAACTTCTGTAGACATACCTGGATTTGTAGGCTATGTAGTCGGAATCGTTTTTTTATTCAATTTTTAAAATAATTCAAAGGGATTAATACTATTTTTTTTTATATAATTTCTCGTTTAGTATTTTGAATAAAAATCAGATTGTTTCTCGATCAATCTATTCTCTATAAACAGGCGTCAATATATATTTTTTTTATATAACATACGAACGTTATAAGATACCATTTTATGTATTGTAGTTGCTTTATAAATATTTTTTTATTGAAGTAGTTTTGATTAACAATGCATTTTCAAATCAAAATGCATTACGAAATAATTGCTCGAGTGGTTTTTCACTTAAATAATGAATAAACGAATTCCATGCGGGCTTGCGTAATCTACACGCAAGACTATAAATCATACAGAAATATGAACACTCCATATTGTATTGGCTGAATTTAAAATGCAACGTGTCTCGCAATAACCTGCATGTCATTTTAAGTATTTCAATAGCAGTTGCATGCCAGCACGCGCTCTTAGCACTGCTTGGCAAGCACGGTATTTATTGCTTACTTAACCCTTTGAGCGGTGAGCTAATTTTTACTAAATTAGGTTTTTTCTTATATTTTGATTATTTGTAGTATTGCCGCACACAAAGATATAAAAACCTTTTTTTTATATACGGACTAATCTGGGAAGAATATAAGTTATTATTTCTAGAAGTAAATATTTTTTTTAAATTATAAATCTCATAGTTAAAAATTTAAAGTAAACTAGTTCTTTAATACTTTTAAATATTTTTCTAGACCCTATTACTACGCTTTTGCGTCAAGATCATTTTTGCTCTTATTTGTCTACATGTGTCGCTCTACAGACGTCGATTCCAGGAAGTAATCAATCCCAAATAGAATTTTACGCTTTATATTATATGGCCACCGATTTTTTTTACTAATTTTACTCTTTATTAAAAACCTTTTCTTCATTTGCAACACACAATAAAAATAATGTGGCGGCCAAAAGTCACTAGTGGGTGTGTCTAGTATCCATATCTGAATAAAAAAACAAAAAATCATTACAAATTATGAGAATGGCAATAGATTAAAGATGACAAGCTACGCCGCAGTACGGGTACGGCAATACTCATCAAAGGGTTTTAATGACTGACAGTGGTCTTAAAAAATATCCACATTCACAAACTAAATTTAAAAAATTAAATGTGTGAACAAAATATCAGTTCAAACAGAATGTGATAAATAAAGACCATGCTTTGGAGGCATGGTCACAAATTTTAAATCTTTATTCCAGGCTTAGAATAAATCAATGGCCTAAATCAGGGTTTCCCAAACGGAACACCAGTGTTCCACGGAGCCGGAGTAGGTGTTCCGCGGGCCAAAGTAGATTTTGCACAAAAATTGGAATGGTTTTATACGCTGTTATACATTTAAACATTTTCTACTTCGTATTGAAAAGCGAGTGATGAGCATATTTTCTCTTGAGAGCTTTATGTATTCATATTTGTATGATATATCTTGAAAACAGTTACTTAATAAATAATAAGTATTTTAATAATAAAAAAACTATTACGAATTACCCATCCCAAAAATTAAGCTAAGTGTTCCGTTGAAATTTCTGGACTTGCAAAGTGTTCCATCACAGAATAAGTTTCGGAAACTCTGGCCTAGATCAAGGGTGGAGAAACTTTTTATTTCTAAGGGCCATATTCATTTTTTTCATTCAATACAAGGCTGCAGTAAAGAAAACGTTAACACCTCCCTTTTTTGACTATCGAACATATAATGGGTTGATTACGCTATTTTTCCAGACGAAGTGAATATTTTGATCAAGCCAAAAGGCCGCAGGTTCCCCTCTACTGGCCTAGATCATAACGTCAAAAATTTGCTGTTTTGAGTTATATAAACCATTATATTCGAATACCTCTCTTATACACAAAAGATAGTTAAAAAAGCTAGTTTTATCTCTGTAGTTTGCATAATGGAAATAAAAAATATATGAATAATCTCTTAATTTCATATCAATTCAACTCAAAATATCGTTTTATAGTTCTGTCAACATGGCAATAAATATAAATTAAATTGAATTCAGATAAATGTCGAAATGATTTTCACTTTTTTATAACTCAGTTTAGATGCGTCGAAACTATTGTCAGCTTTATTTTTAATCGTAGGAGTATTAAACTAATCCATAGAAATGTTATTTTAGGAATAATAAATATACCAGTATCAGAAAAAGGTATTTATATCGCAATCAACAGTGACAACTGTCATTTCCGAGAAATATAATTGTGGTTACATTGTATATTTTACGGAGAAACCACTAACAACAATTGAATGTGCCTTATTATTTTTATATATGAGAGCTGCCATTTATTTATACTTTCTAAATATAGTTTATTTAATTCCGAAAATGTATTTTGAAAAATATGTGTACAGTGCTAAAACCTATCTGTCTACTCAAAGCCTCCCTCACCCGTACAGTTTCATTATTTCTGTCGTGTTCATACGTAGGTAACTAGCGTAATCCAGGGTTTTGTCTCTCACTGTATCATGATCGAGCCTTTGTTTTTTTTACCGTCAGTATTTGTTCGCAAATACGAAATGCCGTATCCAATTATTTTGAGATTTATGAGACGTTTTAACGTAAAAGAAAACATTTATAAAGAAAACTAAATTTTTATAAAAAATGTTTACTCATCGTTATACAAAATTACATCACTTACTTTTAGAGAAAATTAGTCTTATAAGAAATTCTATCGTATAAAAAAATGGTATCTTATTTATTCCAAAACAAATCAACACGCTAGGATATTCATAAAATGCAATTTGGTTTCAAATTAAAAAACTTTTTTGCACCTTTTTATTTTTTTGTGAAGAACGCAGAATATTTAATAGTAGTTCTACAGTTTTTTATATTTTATACGTTGATAGCTATTTCGGCTTTCGCCATCGTCAGAACTATGCTTTAAACGTAAATTTGCTCAGCTATATATACTGGCTAAGATGCATTGTGTATATCTTCTTAGCCAGTATATACAACTGAGCAAATTTACGTTTAAAGCATTGTTCTGACGATGGTGAAAGCCGAAATAGCTATCAACGTATAACATATAAAAACTGTAGAACTGAAATACTTTGATATTTTTACCCTATTAAAATGGAGTTCTACCAAGTAAATGCCAAATCAATAAATAAATATTTAATGGTATTTAAAACATAATCATTTAAAGCTCTTGTGAATGTTTTAAATTAATTTAAGATTCCGATTGAAGGTGCTTGGTGGAATTTCAATATTAAATTTGTTCCTGTTCGTCATTGGAAAGCTCACCAATTTTGAATGAGCAGGTATATCTGCCGAGTTCCCCACTCTTATAATCTATATCTGAACAAATAGAATCATACAAATATAATTTTTAAAATTATCTACCATTCAAATTTGTAGGCATTCCCATGGGTTATTTCTTTGGGTTAATCCTTTTCGCCAGCAGTGGCTTTAAGCCTAGTGATACATTTATTTATTATTTAAACACGATACACTTATTTACTAAGCGTCAGTTAAAGTTCATCCGTGCACGCCTGAAGATGTCGAAAAGCAAAACCCGGGTCGTTAGTGACAAAACTTGTGTGAATCTACATAGTTTGAACGATTCTAGTGAATGTGCTATTTTGTACTTCCGTGTAGGGCATCCAATCCTGAACCTTTTTTTCAATCCCGAAACCGAATACCGACACGATGGACGAATTCGATATTTCAATAATTTTTGGTCGTCGATTTGGAAATCTTTAAAATTTAAGGATTTTCTAAAATAAAATAAAAAATTGAGACCTTTTTTTAAGCTCTCGTGTGGATTTATAACGTTTTCTAAAATTCACAAAGAAGTTCAATGTAATCAGTTATTTCAGAGTATTTGTTTTGTGTGGTCTTAATAATTTAAAAAGCACCCACCGATTTGTCGTAAAAACAGTTATATAATATTTAACATGAATACATACTTATCCAAAATATAACACAATTATTCAAATGTGAAGTTATTAAATGAATATCTTAGCTCAACTATGTTTAATAATATCGTTGATATCAATCATTTTTATATTTTAAGTTCACGTGATAACAAAATCGATAAATGAAAAATATTGGCAATCACGAAATGAATTTTCTGAACATATCCAGTGCAGACGAAAATAATAACCTTTTGTCAACCTTGGCTCGACGAAATATATTACTTATATTACTATTTAAAATGCGGCATGTATGAAAAACTGCTCAGCTTGTTTTTTGTTCAAAGCCATTCTTAAGATTTAGAAATGCTTTATCATTCGAAATAAAATACACGTTAAAAGCATCGTATATTATTTTTCGGTCCAGTGGACAATATATTTCGAAAAAAAGATATTACTTTTTACGGATTCAGTTCTATGTATAAACATGCTAAGTTCAATCTTCAAACACACCAATACGTTCTATATAAAAATATAAAATTTGACACTTAAATTCTTGCTACACCAACGCCACTCTTATAGTCAGGGAACTAAATATCATTTATGTATTCCCGGTCACGATAAGCTCAGAGGTACTGTATTGAACATACAAATAATATATTTTCTCACCTACTTAATGCTATCATGTTTAATACATATTGCATTTGAATCTTTTGGACTTCAGATATCATGACATAATATGCTATGTAAGTGATAAAAAGATAAGTTTCTTAAGTAATATAAAAAAATGTTGTTACTAGTTGTGATACATGTTTCATCTGATAAAGCAGTATATTCAGAAATAATCGTAAAACTTAACTTTGATTCAAGAATTAAGGGTGGTATTTTTTCTCTTTACTGTACGTCCGGAGATAGTTAAACAAACATAATATGTAACTACGTTATTATTTATATTTGGAGAGAAAAACCCTACGGTCAATGAATGTATTGGCAGAAAGCCCTTCGTCCAATTAATATTCTTATTTAGTATCATGTTTTTGGTTATGGCTGCAATGTCACAATTTATATCTTTCAATATAGTATGTTTATGTCATACAACTATCCAATTCATGATTTCAAGTACATATCTTTCTGGATATTTTCTCGTTGATCCCTGACAAATAATGTGTAGATTTTAAATATTTTTGATAAATTCAGCGACAAGTTTGTGAAAAATTATTTAAATATAAAATCGAATCTGATTTTATATTTAAACGAATGCGTTTTTTATTCTACTGGCTGTGGTACACACCGGGGCTGTGAAGTCAGATAACAAAAAACGACTCCGACTCTGAATTGATTTTTTAAAAATAATTTCCATATTATTTACATATTATATGTGTGTTATGTAAACCATCAAAAAATTATATTATAAAATATGTTTTTGATGTCCTTCTCACCATTTCTAATCCTTTAACAACTGGGCGTAGTGAGAGTGATTAGTTAACCACTAGTCCTGTCCTAGCCTTATCCTTCTATCTCTACTACTCTCTCTAAAAAAAAAAGAGGTTGGGCAACTGAGTTATAGTTTTCGTAGAAAAACATCTGTTGAGACACCTTAATTAGGAGGCCATATGCACTACATTGGGAGCAGATATGGATAAAAAAATTAACAAAATAATATTTTTTTTGAATAGTTAATACTTATTTTAAAAATTGACCTGCACCCCTAAAAAGTTAACCCTTGTCATCGAAGACCCTCCCGGCAAAAGAGAAGTGTCCCAAAGACGTTGGCCTCCAATCGAGTCCCGGGCCTCTCGATATTATCACATCGTGACGTCGAACAATGGCAGGCGAGAGATGAGTGGACTTAATGAAAACCTCACTCGTCGTCATTGTCTGGCCAATATCGCAGAAATCGCGTATGTCAAAAGCGACATCTTGATTTTAAGCACGAAGCCGATGTTATTATTTTTCTCCTGCCGATGTCCTTTGTTTGATATTCAGCAATTTCGAATTTGAATTCCAACAGATTATAGTTTATATCCACGGAGATTAAATGTTCAAGTTCTCAAATAGGTATCTACTTGGAATCTTATAATTCGTCGCTTAAAGTTTATTCTATTTAGCATTAGACATTTTAAAATAGAAACTCACTTAATTTTTAATTTGATTTTTACACTTTCAATTGTTATTCAAAAGTATAAAACTAAGGCAAAATATGTGACGATACATATCATATTGGCTGACAGAGAACATATCTACTACATACAAGCTTTACACGGAAAATTCAACATTTTACAAATCAAATTTAACAATTTATTGTATTTTGTAAAAAAAATGAGAATTTTAAGAAATACGTACATAAGATCAGTGGCGGGCAGTCAATGTGGCATTGGATCAATGTACCCCTTGTATATGCATGAAATAATATTCAAACATAACATTTATACCATTGCTTTTTTTTTTAAATTCTTCATATATTTATTTTATTATATACAATTTTTAATATTTAATATAGACAACAAATAAATGAATAATTTAAAACGAGCGAATGGTATAAATGTTATGTTTGATTATTATTTCATGAAATATAACCGCCCCTGCATATACAAGGGGTGCATTGATCCAATGCCACATTGACTGACCGCCACTGCATAAGATATCTACTGTCAGTGTAAAAAAACCACTCATCATACTCAAGAAGTGTATGCGAATTGTTGGACCAACAAATCATACTCAAATTTTTCTACCACTCTATTCTCCAATGATAAATCCTATCGAAGAAGTTTTTTCAAAAATTAAACTTTCTGCTGCAAAAATTTGTTGGCGGATCCATAAAATCGTCTAAATTTGGAAGATTCCCACCATCACCTGTCCAAATTGTTATAAAATATTATTTGAATATGTGTATGAAACTACCTGCAGCTGATGCATAGGAACATTTATAAATTTAATTTACATTTCTTTTGTGTTTATACATGTTTACATATTTATGAATTACATAAATATGTGTGTAAATAAATACCTGATAAATAATATATCCAATTGTTTTATTTGATTTGTAAAACGTTGAATTTGGCGTGTAAAACCTGTACACTGTAAGAGTAAAATATCAGCAAAAAGAAGTAAACACTTTACAAATTCGATAGATTTGTTCTCTTTAAAAAAATGCAATTAACTTTTTTACCTTACAGCGTCAATTATGTTTAGTTTGATACTGTGAAGATGTGATTATCTAATCGAAAAATTACTTTTAAATGTTCAGCACTCAACAGTTCAATTTAATAAATAAAAAACTATTTTATATTTTAATTATAAAAATGTTTTTTATACCGTGTCTGTTCCTAAAGTGGAGCATAAATAATATTTAAGCTCCTAATTGAGCATTTTAGCGGATACTTCTTTAGTATATTATAGTCTTAATTAAAAATAATAATTTGCAATACGATTTTTAAATGCGTATAGCTACATTGTAATTTAATAATCCTTTGAAGTCAACATTGTTAAATTTCAGCCAAGAAAATATTTTCTTTGTAAAGAAGGAAATACTATATTTAATTATTAGGACGTCATAGTACAAAATATCTAAATGGAAAAACAAATCTAATGTTTTAATTTGCCTCATTCTAAGTCACAAAACTAAGACTCGGTTTTATACCATACAACAACTTTATGTTATTCAAATGTACTAATAAAAGATTGTCTCTAAATTCAAATAAAAAAAAACAGTGAAACAAATGCTTGAGACATCATCGGATTTATTTTAATGGTCCTGATTCTCAAATTTCTTCGCGAAACAAAAAAAAAAGAAAATGCGTGAAACGGAACAAATGATTAGTTATTTTCACGTTTATTTTATTATACCTGTATTAAACAACAAGATGAGATTCTCTTTTATTTTATAGAATTGTTATGAAGTCAAAAATAATACAAGCTGAAAACTTAATTGAAAAGCTTGTGATTTTCATTCGTTATTTGAAATTATGTTTAAAGTAAGTTTTGCATTAATCTCAAACAAAATATAAAAAACATTGTATATCAAGGTGATAAATATTTCACAATTATGTTTTTTTGAGTTGAAAGAGTTAAATAATATGATTTGAATTAAATATGTAAAATTAAATAATGGTTGATAAAAATAGAAACAAATTTGACATATATTATAACTTTTGTTATTTATTCTTTTAATAAATTCAATTGATTCTGAAATACATACTATGTTAAAAAAAGCTATATCCTGACATAATTAAATAGTCTGGCTTATTTTAACATAATCAATGTTTTCTAATAGCAACATGAAACATTGAGACATTTTGCAATGCCTAAAAAGTTTTTTTTCTTTAATTACACGCTTGTATTAAGAAATCATTGCAAACACAAGACAATAATTAAGCTTAAACGAAAACTTTTTTTTTACAATTTCGTCTTCCACACCCTATGTCAAGCTAAGAATTAAAGTAATTTTAAAACGATAGTTTACTAGTACCAATTTTTTAAAAATATTTACACTCAACACTCGAAACTCGCTTAAATGTGATTTTAAGAAATCTGTATAAATTTTAAAAATTTAAAAGATTGCAATATTGAATAGGATGTAATCTCTCAAACGTCAATGAACAACATAATTAGATCTTAATAATATGTATTAACGGCACTCTAGTATATAAATGACCACTATACAGTTGAATATATTTTTTAATGATTTGTCAATCCAATCGTTTCAAGTAAAGTATACTTTCCAATCTATCAAAATAATTATTTCCATACAAATTTGTTGAAACTCTTGAGTGTAGCTGCCGTTTTCTGAGTAATTTGATTTTCAACCGCAAGGGGTGAACGAGGGTGGATAGCGATAATAAGTGCTGATGGAGAAAGTATCGGAGATGGGTTGGAGAAGGTGTTATGATTTACGGCAATTGAGCTTCCAGACGTAAACATTAACTCAGCGCTCTCATCCCTTGTATTGGCGTCTCACTTTAGCAGCATGTCTCCAACTTAAAGCTTGATGTTCACGCCTATTCAGCTACTAGCAACCTTTGAAGCATTCGTAGGAAACAAGATATTTAAATAGTAAACATCTAATATCAACAGAAAACATTACTGTATCCGAATTCAGGATTATTGTAATGATCATAAATTGACATTTTGTATACTTTATTTATTCGTAAAAACAACACTGTCCCTACTTAGGCTATTTATTGTAAGATAATGCTAAAAAATTAATGTAAGACGTTGAAATATAAGCTACTGTGTATATTGAATCTACAAACTTACGTATATTTTTTAAGATACTTCGCTTACTCGTAATATAAGTATTAATAAATAACATTTATTAATTGAAACAAATTTTATAAAACATTGTTATTGCTAAATTTCTGTGCCTTAAAAAAAAATCTTTTCAACTGAAAAAACTTTTTGCCTCATGATACTTTTGTTTTTGTTTCTATTGATAACTATTTGTATTCAAAAATCATACTTTTACACAAAAAGAAATCACTATAGTGAATATAGTATTGCCGTTACAATAAAATACCATTTTAAGCCGCTACATTACATATTATATACTATGAGAAAACTTGGCTCGGATTTTTCAATCCAGTTTAATGAAACATTCTGCTCCTCACATTAAAAACATCTTAATATAACCTTTAGTAACAAAAAGCGATATAATCATATTTTGCCAAAATTGAGAAACAAACATGTACGTATCCTTCTCACAATTTTACACTAAGTGAGAAAAAATATATTTTCCATAACTCAATATAGAAAAAAAATATATCTTACCTAGCAATATATCCATGGAAAAAAATATTATATGGTTGATTTTGGTATTTGGTATGTACAATTTTATTTTGCTTATATTTTTTTAATTATCACTTGTAGGGTGTTCACAATCAATACTTGGTGGAAAGACATTATAATATTGATTATATTAAATAAAAATGTTGATAATTCTTGTCATGAGCGAAACCGGTCCTGATCATATTTAAATAAAAGTGTAAGGAGTACAAACAAATATTTTATTTTTTGAGTTATTTAATTATACTATAGTTCATCAGCTAAGAAAAGGCTGTTGATTTGTTGTTATTTAAAAATTGAATATAATATACAAATAAAACTCAGCTTACAACAAGCAATTTTTGCTTGTAACATAAAAAAAATAGTTTGCCACAAATATTTAAATCCGTACGAATCGCTTTTTGTAATAAGATTGTTTAAATTCTTAAAGATATATAAAAACGTTACAATATCGCTTCATTGTCTGCTTATTGTAGTTGGTAATCTGACAGAACGGGTTTATAAATTAATATTCATGTTGTATTAATTTGACCTAATATAATGTATCAAATTAGTAAAAAAAAAATTATTAAATATTTGTCTGAAGAATAAGATTCCTGTTTAACATTTCAACTACGGCCGGGAATAATGAACTTTCTTAATAAAAACTCTTTTATTACAACTTCTCGCTGGAATGTTTTGGTATCAAACATCATTCGTTTGGGAAGTAAAATATATTATCGGGGGTTCTCTTAATTCGAACTTTTATGTTTTTTTCTTGTATGCAACGCAGCGATAAGAATTGCGTAGCGTTGTAGGTTAGCCTATTTCATTTTAGATGATTCAATCGTTGGATTTGACCTACTTTGTTTGTCACAAAAGCTTGGATATTTTTATACGAAAAAGAAACTAAAAAGATAATAAAAGTTATGAATTCACATTTGCATACAAAAAAGTTGTCCGATAATTTATTTCAAATATATATACTAGCATGTTGTTTTAATCTCACTATAAATAAGTTTTACTGATAAGTCGGTGCATAAATGTATAAAAAAATCTTGTTTTTTTTAAATATTCCAACTCATATTTATAAAGACACTGCATATAATTAATTCAGTTAAAAGCATTGAATAATATGTGCATATTTCATCCATTAACAATAACATATTTGAGCTTCCAATTATTTAATAAATATAGTTAAGTCTTTCCAGCGCTTGAAATAAAAGACCAACGACAACAGATCAATGAGAAGCTATTCATACGATAATATTGTTTTGGCGTTCTGGACAGAAAATATCAAAATTTCGCTTTGGTTAGAATCTGTTATCGAGCATAGTTGTGCGTAGCGTATGATTTTGGGTGTGAGAATAATTCATAAACAAGTGATTTTTAAATATAAATTTGTAATTGACGCGTTCAGACCAGCTATCTTACGAACGATCGCTGATAAGCGGGCGCTTATCTCGTTATCGCATCGCGTATTTATATAAACTACAAAAGGTCCAAAAAACTATGATACAAGAATACAGATATTTAAGAAAATGTGGGTGATGGGGTCGCATTTCTTTAGCTTAGAACCGGAAAAGTTAAAGATGAGAAAAAACACGCCAACATTGTAGTGGAATGGTCAATGCTCTTTGGTGCTTATATTATCGCCTTGCGTAGAGAAGGCTTGCAAATATTTTCATCAATATTTTTTCTCTCTGGATTAATGTATTTGTATCTTGATGCTTGGATGTGTTTGTTGTTTTTGTTTGTTCTCATCTACGTCATATCTATCCAAACGTAAAAACACGGGACGCAAAGAAAGTTATTATTCTTTATTTCTCATTAAAACAATTTTTGGTGAGATATTTCATTTGGAGTCAATGTGATCCGGTTTGGGAGCGGACAAAAAATAAAAACTATACTTGCAATTTTGCGTACACATCAAAATTTAAAAAGTTATCTCACATTATAGTAATGGTTTTAGATGATTAATTACGAATAAAAATGAAACAGTGTAAAATTACGTATATTTTTTTATCATAAATATAAGTTTTTTTAACGAAACAATTGTTCGACGTAGCAATAAATATTACTGATGTATCCGTACATCAGAATGTCTGTTTTCTATTGGTATCATCGAGATATGGATTCTATGTCCAAGTCATTTATTTCATTTTGAGAGGTAGGCTTTCAAGTGTGGCGGTAAAATATTTCATAGCCATGTGTGGCTATTTGTTATATCTTAATGGTTTTTTCCTGTTATAAAATTTTTACTCGTTATTCATCTGCGGTTGAAGTTTGTCTGTCTATCCTTTTATAAAATCTTTATTAGAATAGGTGAAACTTTTCAATTATTTGACTCGAATTCATTTGAGTTGCTTGAGAGATAAGTAAAAATACTTTGTGAATACTTAACGAGATACTCTCTCAAACATTTTATAATCCAAAAAGGAACAAAGAATATTTTGATTTAGCTTTCTAACTTTAAGTTGTTAACTGAAGTATCATTTTAAATCTTTATTGATATACACTTTTGAAAACCAACATTTACATTTATCGCTTTGAAACGAGAAACTTTTGCAAACATTACAAAGTGCTTAACATTTTTTTACAGATGAATTATGTTTTATTATATAAAAAAAAAAAATTTAAGAGCTCTCGCACCAGTAGATAAAAGCTTATAAAAACTATGTTTAATTTTAATTTTAAGGCTGAAAGTTATATTTTATAAATTATGGTATTTAACATTAAGCATGTATTTTTTGTGAATAAAAGTATATTCTTTTTTGAAGGAGTACATATGGATTAACCCTTAACCAGGCAGCGAGAAACTGACAATAGTAAAGTTATTCTTATTATCGATTTGTACTTATGAAAGGATTATAAAGGAAACATAGCTTTTCTAAAATTTTATCGTTTTTATTCATAAAAATGTGTGGGAAATATATTCCCTATGCCCGCATAGAAATATTTTATTGTGAGAAACATTTATCCCTATACCCGTTTAGAAAAAAAAGCATGAACTAATATAACTATAAAAATAAATATCTTTTAAAATAAATTAAAAATCGATTGAAACTCAAAGGTTGTGGTTTGTAAAAAAAATCCCAACATGGATATAACCAGATAGGTATATTGCAAATTTTGCAAACAATTTTTTTTCAGCCTCTCCTGTACTGAAAAATCAACATCTTTTATAATTTGATAAAGCTGGCACACGATCCCCGACATTTACAAGTCGAACTTTATTAGGAACCCAAAACACATTTCTTTTTCTTGAAGATCGCAGCAGGTTTTTGTCCGGAGAAAAAAATATTTATAAGACCTCGAGCTAATCGCAGTCGGAAATTTTGATGGACATTGTGTCAGAAACAATGATTTTGAATAAATGAAATGTAGACATTGATAACGGCCGCTTTAAAAAGCAACCAGAATAGTCGGAACCAATTTGTCTTTTTAATTTTTTTCCCAATCGAATATGAAGACCAAATTTATTCACACCTTCCATACTTCAAGTGTACTCGTATATGACCAGTGGAGTCAACATTTCTAAAAGTCACTTTGAATTCTGTAAGACACGAAATAACAATAACATGACATTAAAAAATTCATTGGTAAAATACGCCAACAGGCACAGAGAATATAACATCCCACAATTCAATAACATCGTGTTCTTGTAGGGCAAAGGGTTATATATTACCCACATATTTCGAATATTTTTTTTACGAAACATAGCTCACATATGTATTCATTTTATAATAAAAGTAAAAGAAAAACTCAAAACCTACACATATGATGCAAAATATTCCACTTAGCGGATTTTTTGAAGTCATTATTAGCAATTTTATGGAGCCGATGCACGAAAACAGTTATATCTGCTTGTCAAAATGACATTAAATGAAAATTTCAAAACCCATGGCTTATTAGATATTCAAAAAAAAAAATGGCATGGAAAGTATATATCCTTCTGCCTGGTTAAGGACTAAAAAGTAAATCTGTTTATATGGTTTGGTAAAGATACATTTTATATGTGTAAAAACCGTGTCATTAAATAATTATAGGTGATTTTTGAGCAAGAAGAATGAATTGAGTTAAATGATTTTTCGAGCTATAAACAGTTATATCAAAGTTTCGATGGAACTAGATTCAGATGATGGCGAAACAATGTTTTATTTTAATAGAATTCATTGCGGATTTATTTCTTAAATATAAGAGAAATAAAAGCAACCAAATAAATAATTTTCCGCAAACACTCAATTTTATCTCTTTTGTAAAACTGACAAATGAATTAAGCCCGAGAAACCTTTCTTGTAACAAGCGACCTTTGCTTACCATTGCGAAAAAATGTCCATTCTTCGTAACATAACTGTTTCGTCCCCTAAGGACTTCCGTTATGCTCTTCAGCAAACTCCGAGATTTACAGAGCACTTCTGCTGCCCTCTGGAGTTTTGGACAACCTGGGGACCCTCGTTTGCGACCTCCGCCCCTGTTCTGCCCCACCTCCTGTACTAACCCGCGACCCGCCCACCGGATGAATGAAAGCGAAAACAAAGTGAGAAATAATTTTCTGCCATCTTTGTTTTACTATTTAAAGTGGTTTTAATACAAACAAACGCTCGCTTAGCAATGTTGGAAAATATTTTTTTTTTGTAAAACGTTTCATAAAAAAACGTATTATGGTATATGTTGTAAATAGTGTTAGTTTGTTTATTTAATAGACAATACTAGAAAAAAATAACCATAACTGTGGTAGGTAACATTAAAAATATTACAAGTATTTAATTTGATCGATTGTTAGATAAAAACCCGCAAGCGATATTAAATTTTGATCATGGAATGATATTAAACACTCTAGCTTTTATGTATGTACATATGTTTCCTGTACTAAAAAATATACGCAAATATATTCGTTTTTATGTTTAAGCATAATATCGTTGGCTTACTGCGAGAAGTCGTTAAGTGACATGTCAGTCAAAACTGAGCTAGATGTCACAATTTACGTATTTTGTCATGCTTCACCCAACAATTATGTCGAAAACACTTTTTCTAAGCTGAATTGAATACCCTCATAGTCACTAAGCGCAATAAATGTTACATGATTTTTACAAGAAGTCACTAAATGTGGTAAATAACCATTAAAAACTTTTTTGGAATCAAGAGTATAAGTATTTTTGAGACTTTCAGACTATGCTATTATTTAATTTTGGATATCAATCAGTAATTAAGATAAGATACAAATAGTTCTCGCCAGTTAATTTTGTTTAGATAAGCTTAATTAAGGGTCTTAAATTTATATGCTCCACATTCACAATAGATATTGAAAGAATAAAGTGAAATCTAAGATGTACATCATTTATCCTAAAAGATCTTTCTCTTAGATAATATACTTGCATACGAAATTCTCGTGACTGACTACATACGTCAATAATTCATTTATTGCTAAACAGAACCTTTACTAAGTTTGTTGTTTTCCGTAGAAAGTTCAGTTTTACTTCCTTTTAGTTTCAGAATTACTTTATGAATTTTACTTCAAGAGAAAGGGTTGCTATAATGTGTTCAACCCTTTCAACCTTACTCATTCCATGAATTCGGAATTAAGAGCAAACAGCGACAAGTCATTTTACTAAATCATATTTTCTTAAAGTTTATAGATATAAAAATTGATAATTTGATTGATTTAACTTTTGAAGGCACAATATTTTAACAAAAATTTACGGTCCTTAGGCAAAAAAGTATTGATAAAAACAGATATAGACATTTATTTCTACCATTATAAATTAACGCAATGATATGAAATGCCACTCACGTTAATAAGACACTATGTAAAAGTAAAATTTAAGGAACATATCAACAATTTTAAATTTTAATTTGATGGCTCAAACCAATTTTTAATTTAATTAATCAATGTTTAATTTAATTAAAAATGAAATATTTACAACGATTTAAATAAAATAATTATATAAGAAAAAAATATATACTCTGTATAAAATATACTGTTTCATGAAAAGACAATTAGGCCAATATAAGAATTGTATATGTCTTATAATACAATCAACGATGTCTCCCATAAATTAAATTTTCAGTGACCAAAACAAAAAGACGATGAAGCCCAAAAACTAAGTCCAGTATTCCAAATCTCCTACACGACAGAGCAACAGAGAATCATAAATTCCAACTAAATTCACAGAACTGTTCACAGAATATTTTTGACCTTCTTGTTCGCTAAATTGTTTTCATGGTTTGAATAACAAAAATATTTACGTTCTTATTAGATCCTAACATCAAATATTTCATTTTTTATGTCGGAAATAAATTTTATGCTACCATTTCGGATTCTTAGTTTGTTTCTTTTTTCCTCATTTTCCTCTTTCAAAACGTATTCTACACAACTCTATGAAACTGACTCTTTTTACTATTTCTTTATATACGAAAAAGAGACAATTCTGAAAGTTTTTATTTTGATCGTTAAAAAAGTTAAAGGTATGTTGATTAGCAAAGTAAAATAATATATTTTATACGACTTAGAGTATAGGAAAAAATATTCATTTTATCGCAAAAGAACGAGAATAGTAAAAACTAAACTAAGATCATTCATGCTTCTATCACAAAATTGTTACGATAAAATAGTTTTCATTAGCTTTGATAGTGGGTAGTGGTCAAACATAACAGCCTATCTATCAAAGTACATTATTTGAATGAATTCATACATATTACAATCTTAATAAATTAATTAGTATATTTTGAAACAGTTTGTTTTGTCTAAAAAGTTATTTTTTATTGATTTTTAAGGTTTTAAGTTACAATATAACTCCACAAAATATATTTGTATTGTTACATTTTAAATTATTATCATAAAAAACGAATTTAAAAAAATCTGTATTTTTGTTTTAATACTAAATCGGCAGTATTTGCGAGCAGTGTAAAAAAATATGCAAAGAATGGAGCTTAAAGCATGCTTCAGACGGAAACAAGGTGACATGGCCAAATATATTTTTTCTAACAAAAAAAAAGTGTAAAGTTACTCGAATAATAATATTACTCAAACAATTTAAATATCATTTAAGGATATATGATCCCTTCAACGTTTTATTTTGATATTCATTAAACATATTATTTTATTACACTCATACAATTGCTACAAATATGGCTGACGTAAAAATTTATATCTCATGTAGGCCCATTAGAGGTGATGTGAACAAAGTGGTATTTCAGGAAAAAATAATTTAGATGCGTTGTGATATTTTATACGTCTTGAAATATCGTTAAATCGAAGTAACTTCAGTTCATTACACATTGCAAAAACATGCAATCCACCAAAACACCAAGTAAAGACGTGATTGTACTTGTACTTGTAAAAGTCCATCAAAAAAGTTTGACCACTTTGCTAGTTGGCTCACTTCACCTCTAAAAGGCTCATATAATATGGATACAAATAATTTCATAATCGAATGACTTATAATTTTATTTTTCGAATATTTTTTAAGTATCAGAAAAACCAATCATTGAAAAAGTTTTCAAGTGTCAGTGGTACTCAATTTTTTTAATTGTTTAATTAATTTTAAGATTTTATAACGCCTATCAGTTTAGTCAAATTTGTGTGCCCTTCCCTGGCCAGCACCGCGGGATGATAAAACGCACCGGATGTGTAAAATGGTCTCACGCGGAGCGAACAAATTAGGGTGTGAATTTCCTCTTAATGAATGTTTGGGTCACCATCGTGCATACTCATAGTTATTTGCACAGGTGCCTTCACTCATTTAACTTCATTGCCTACTGCACCAATACGTGCGGAATATCGCTCATCAACAATAAAATAAAAGTTTAAAAAATACATTTTTTCCGCTAGCAAACAATTTTTCCAATATCTACTGAAAAGTAGTTCGACATCAATTGATGATATAAAATAAACATTTTTTTCCATGTCATGAGTAAATAAGGTTTCATGTAAAAACTGTTTTTGGTGTAGCTCGTTATGTGTTTTTTTTTATTTAAAAATAATACATCGAATTTATTGAAAAAAAATTGCCGCTGACTGAATCATGAATTAATAATAATAGTCATGTTAAAAAAATGGTAGTTTTTCATACAGCGTTTAAATAAATTATTCAATTGTGTTAATTCTTAAAAAAATATTTTTTCATTTGAAGCATGCAATTCTACCAAACTGAAAAAAATATTGTCAGTTTATTTTCCAGATTCTTTCTTAAAGTTAATAAGAATTGGCATTTTTTATAAACAATATTATTTATAAATCTGATTTTTATTTTGTTCATTTACTAACAAATTACAGTCATTTATCAAGTCTATTCAAGGAATTATTTTAGTTAAGACCTTCTGGTTTATTCAATAAACGAGTATTCATTTGATTTTTCACGCCGGTAAATTTTTGATTTTTGATAATGCAAAAATTATGCAACGGGCTTACAACTAGTAAAATATAAATGTGAAAAAATCGATATTATAATTAAATACTTAAGACTATACCGAAAAAGTTTTTAAATGCTTACCCAAAACCACAGTTGTATGGTTTACAGCTCGTACAGGTGCGTCGGCGGATTAAACGACGCCGTTTTCAGGTTAAATACCGCGGGTTAATTTGCAAAATATGTTATACTATTATGCTTCACAGCTGTGGCGAATGAACATTCATTACTTACGCAATCCCGAGGGCCGTAAGTCCATTAAAGCTGCTCCGGGATGGAGTTTATCAATCCCGCGAAAGTGCTCCGAGAAATCAGAGGCTTTTGTTTATCTATTACGCTAATTGAATATCTTCCCCAAAAAGGCATTTTGCCTTCGTTAACATGAATCAATTCACAAATGCGCGAAGTTATTCACACCAAAACCATTTCATATACGTTCATACAAATGTATTGGCTAGCCTTTCAGGAATATCATGTTATGTGAGTACGTAATTCGGAAAAAAAACACAATATTCTTTTGTACTTATTTCCACTCTTATTAACCAAAATCAGGACCGGTTTTGCTCATGGCAAGCATTATCAACGGAATTAGCTGTCGATCTTTATGATTACATGTTAGAGGTGTTAAACATTTTAATTGGTGTTAGCTTAGAGCAGTGTTTCTTAACCGTATTGAAAGGATCGCCCCCTTTTGCAGAAATAAATTGTTCAAAATTATCTAACGCCTCCCCTCCGCACCGAGGAATTTTAAATCCTCAATTCCCTATACTTTTTCCCCAAAATATCTCCGAAACCCTGGACTGAACTAAGTGTATCGCCCCCTCGCAATCCTACAGCGCCCCCTTAATTCTAAAAAAATAAAAACGCCCCCGTTAAGAACCACTGGCTTAGAGTCATAATTTTTTAATGCCAACTGTTTAATACACCTTTTTATTTAATTTTATTTTTGTACAATTAGAATTTTTAAACTATATTTCTTATCAGTTGACAATGCTCGCTATGAACCGGTCTTGATCTTGGTAAGTACAAGTAGAAATAAAAACAAAGCAATATTGTATTTTTTTTAGTATAATGCCTTTTCACTAAGTATTGACAGTGAACACCCTAAAATTTATGAGTGTACGTTTACAAAATAGCACATAATAGTAAATTTAATATAAATACTTTTCTTATAAATTTTGAATATATACATGCTTTGATTGTGAGAAAATTAAAAAATAAATTATGAATTATAAAGACATTCCATTCTCATTGGTGTCATTCAATCTGTCACACTTGTTACTCGTGTAACCAGAGAGTATATAAAAGACGTCTAATATTACATATTTTAGATATTTACTTAACTACTATTCGTATTTTATGGTATTTTTGATTTAAAATAATAATTCATTTAACTTTAATTATTAGATACGATAATTGATTTTTCCGAAAAGATTTTAGTTGTAGCTATTTTTTGAATTGATAAGTCTTAATTTAAACGCATGCATATAAATTTATAATAAATTTTGATGTGTGAGAAGGACAAAATAGAAAAAGCGAATTTGTTAAACGATGAAATGGAAAACTTTAAATAACAGTTATATCATTAGTTGGTATAAGTATTTATTCATAATTCCTCGTGTCGTTGACTTATAATGTATACAACAGTTATGATTCATAAACTGTTTTCATTTGACTACTGCAATGGACGTCATTATATTATGGCGTACGGTTATGTCGTATTTTTCATATTTGCTTTTTGTTAGGGAGAAAAGTCAAATAGCGCACATCGAGTGTGAGCGAATGTATAGTGTATATAAGTTTTGTCTCTAGAGACCCTTTGTTTGCGGTTTCAGATGAGAGTAAATATCAAAATAGTTTTCGGTCTCTGGGGAAATATTTGACTATTGTACATGGCAAAATTTTCTTACGGTATTATTTCACGTCAAATATTATTCAAGTTATGAGTTATTAAGTGAGAAGTCGTACGTACGGTGGATTATAATTGCTAGTGTCACTTTAAATACGTAAGAACTTTATTTTATATACAGACTATACCCTAGTAATGTACCAATATTACAATTTTAATATAAACTCGTAAGGATTCACGTAACTTGTATATCAGAGAAACGTAAAATCATGTTATTATGTAAAAGCTTACCCTCCCCGATTCCATGAAACCTTAAAATAACACATTATTATTAAACCAGAACTAACTTAATGTGATATTGGAAAATATTTCGAAGAAAAGCACAAATATTAAATTACCGTAAATGTTAAGTAGGTATTTATAAGCATACACGTAATATTTTAGAAATATGATATGTACCTTGACACACTGATATTTATAATGTACCTAATTTATGAAAAACGAAAACCAAATATTGTTTTTTAACTTCCACTGATTCTTCCAATTAATTAATGTGCTGTCAAATCGATAGTGAATGTGTAATCATTCAACAAATTAATGTTAATTTTAAAAGTAAAAAATAATGTGTGATTGTTGAGTAAAACCATGGCGAGGAAAATAATGGCCAATCAATCACCAAATGAATACACTATTTTAATGATGTGTAGTTATTACATACATAAGTGGCATAATTGCAACAGTCTGATTAAGAAAATTTTATACAGAACAATATTTTTCATTTAATTAATAAATCACATAATTTTCTCAATTTCTTACAGGTTGACTTTAAAGACCGCAACACCAATAATATTGTTTTTTTTTTAAATTAATATAAATTTAACCGTTACCAAATTTTTATTTATTTAAGTTATCACATTTTTTGATAAAATTGAAATATATTAAATCTGCTTAGAGTCGTATCAATATTTACAGTTTTCAGAATAAATAAAAAAAAATGACGGTGAATTACTATTTTAATAAAACGTAAGTTCTTTATTAAATCACCTGTTTATACATATGCATATTTTACAACGACGGTATTTAATATGAAATAGCGAAATAGCGATTTTGTTGTTTTCGTCCGGTATTAAGATCCCAATTGATCGTATTGTTTTGTTTTTTTTTTGTTGTATAGATATTTACATCATCCTTATTTAATATAAAATACCGGTATTGATATATTCGTTAAGAAAAAAACTTGACTGTTTTTCCTTTAAAATATAAAAATCGGCAACATTCGGTTTGTGAAAGTGTTGTTATAGGAGTATGACATATCAAAATATATTATTCAAAATAACTATTTGATAACAATATAACATTAACATATTAATTGAACTCAAATTAAAAAATAAATAAAAGACATTATCAGCAAGCCGAAAATCCGCAAATCATTTTTATAGCATGTGGAAGCTTTTATACTTTCATGTTCGAAAAAGTAAATATTCTGGTATTTTTCAGAAACAAAAGAATTTTCTCGCATAAGTTTTATTGAAAGCGTCATGATTGTTCTTCCGAAATAATTGATTTTACGCATCACAATGCCTCCATGAACAAAATGATGGGTCCAAATAACGTTTTCATTTTACGTTATTATTTCAAAAGCTCCACACGGCAGATATTAGAACCAGATCAGTTGCTATGAAAGAAAACACTTGCAAGAGAAGACATTCTGAAATCAAATATTAGTAAGACCAAACAAAATATATCAAAAGTATTATTTCCTTCCTTTAAATATGTATGTATTTTGTTGAGAGATGATAAAAAAATAATGTTGACATTATAGTCGGTTATATAGAAATAAAAATAAATGTCTGTTATTATGCATCTATTAATTATTATTGTACGGGAAGCAAAAATCCCTTAAGAAATATCAATGTGTAAAAGAAAATGTTAGTTTGTAACAACAAGGAAGACCGTTAGTGAACTATTATTTCTAAATAAAATTCACATTAAAATTTCCAAGATGGCCAACAGTGTATCATTCCATCCAATTTGCTCAAAAATAAATACAGCTTGATTTCAAATAAAATTAAATTTGATAACTTTGTAACCCAGGTTCTGTGTAACAATAGTATACGTGTTTTGCTTCTTTGAGATCCATCATCAGACATAAAATTTCAAAGTTTACGAATAAACCTTATAATCCTAAAGTTATAAATTTCAAAATAAAAGTCTTGGTTTAATCTATTTCTACTGGAAGCAAAACGGTAGTAAGATACAAAACATTTAAAGTACTAATTTAAATGAAATACTTTCATTAGGTACGGTAAATTCTAATGGAAATGAATTTAACAATTATGATGCGCATGTCATATTTAAATGTTATTTTTATTTCTATCATTGAATTTATTGATTAACAAAAACTTCAAGCAATTCATTATTTACCCTTTATTGTTTACTATATGACGCATTTAATGTATACAATTTTATATTAAAAATGAACTTTCAGAAAGTTACCGCCGAATCCATCGAAAAGAAAAATCTGTATAATATACACATTATATTTTATCACTGAACCAATCGAGACAATTTAATGATTCAATAAATATTGTTACTAAATAAAATATTTTTTGTTAAAACAATAATAAACAACTTCCGAGTCTCCTGTAATAGATTGGTTCAAACTTCTCCGTCAATAAGTAAGTGCCTAGGGTAAAACAAGGCTTGGGGAACCGCGAGGGTGCTTTTTAAATTGTTATTGTTATGAATTCTTCCTCTCATTCCACGAAGAGAAAATCGGTAGGACGCTGAAAAAATATGTAAATTGAAGAGAATGTGTGTGTTTCTTGGGCGACCGCATTTTCTCTGCGTTATAAAAATGTTTTACTGTCTTTTTAAAGTTCCCATCGTTGAATAGTTTGCTGCTTCGTTGTTGTGTACGCTTCAAGTGATTTGCAAAACTGTTTTTTTTATGGAAGTCATTTTGTTGAGTGTTGTTATAGCTATGGCGCAATTCATTCTTGATCTTTTCAAGATTTTTTCATAGAATAAATTATTCGTCTCCCATAATAGCAAAATTTAGTCAGTCGTTACAACGAAAAGGTTGTTTTTTTTTATTGCTTTTAATGAAAAATCTTTTTTATTTTAAAAAATTTCATTGTGACAACATCATGTAAAATATCAGGTATATAAAAAAATACCGATTCGTATAATAAAAGGCCGATATTTTACCATATCCTTTCCAAACGAAATATATATTTTCTCCTGATTTATCTGATCAAAAAAAAAAATTGCTTACCGAAAAATAATAAATATTCAGTCACTCAAAGTTCAAAAAATATTTTTATCTATGTTTTTTTAATTGTTTTGCGATTATTATAAGTCCGTTGATTATGTAAAGAGAGGTTTGGTCCGTGGTCCAGTGGTCAATATTATTGATTACGGTTACATAGCTCAAATACTAGTACGTCAAGTTTTTATAAATTATTTTTTCAATTGATTTATAGATAACTGTAATGCCTGAATTTTTCTTATTTCTTATTTCCTACCCTAGTCATATATTTCTCTGATCAACTACCTTAAGAAAATGAGAGGTTGATCAAACAAGAAAAAGCCAGTTCTCGTATTCGTTGAGATATGCTCTATTAAGAGTCTATATGCTATAATTAAGTAAACGTATACAAAATCGTTTATATTTATTTGACTAACTTATTGAACAGATTTCATCGGTATATAATAATATTTTTACATACATAGATTTTCGGTTTATTTTATTTTTAATTCGTATAAAATCTTGGTAGCTTAATTTGTCATTGTTCAATCTTTAATCACTACCAAATAGTCTATTGAAAATACATAAAGAATTTTTGATTAAAATTAACGTTATACAAATATAATATTAATAATGCTAAAATTGTGTAATAGCAAATCTTATTTCTTGTAACGATGATTTAAATAATTCCATTATACTTGACATAAACGAATTTATCCAAAAATGATAATATTCAAAAGTATGTAGTTTCTTTACCTTTTTAAAACAGTTTTAGATAAACGACAATGTTTGCTTTTATCCTTATCTTCGCGCATCAACCCATCGGTGGGAGTATAATCTTCATTTGGCATTATTATTATCATCCCCTGTGACCAGGTTGAAATGCTCAGCAAATAAGGGAGTGCTTCTGGCCCGCCGTTCGGATTCGCTCAACGGCGTATTTCAATTTTCATGCATAAGTTTTCGAAGCACACTCGAGAAACTGATGCCCCAAGGGCTTTTCGAAATGTAATAAGAACTCCATTTCGGCAACTGTATGCGGGTTGCACAGTGGAGGCACACAACAAATAAACCAATTTTCATTGTTTAAGTAATGCTAATTTTACGCCCTTATTGGTTGTAATTAATAGATTTCTACATCTATTCCCTTTGCTGTTATACCACGAGGAAAATTAAGCCACTAAACCCTTTCAAGATAAATCTATTAATGCCTTTTTCTTTATTTAAATTTAATTAAATAATTTCTAAATTTAATTTAATCAAAAAATAATTAAAATTATTCTTCTCTATATGTAAAATTTCATGTATCCGAATATATTTATTATTGAAAACAAAACTAGCATGTTTTTTGAGTTTGGGATCAAAGATTATATTACAGTATCTAGTAAATTCTTACTAAAATGTCAGTAGTGATGGAGAGTCATTGGAACTGGCTGGGTCCCGTGCTGCGGATGCCTGCCTCTTCTTTCGACCAGTGGGATTCCGGTGTCCCGGACGTTCGTTGGGTACTACCCATAGGATGAACTCAGCGGAACTGAGAGATGCTGGCATGTCATGGGAGGAAGCAAAACAATTGGCAGGAGACAGGGAAACATGGAGGTGCCGCGTGGCGACCATATGCTCCACATAGGGAGCGAACATGGTCAAAGAAGAAGAAGAAAATGCACAGTTTAATAAATACGTACCACATTTATTAAACAAAACTAAATACTTTGAACAAGTACTGTTTAAAATTTGTATAGTTATTAAGCAATTTTTAAGCACTAATTGTAAAAATTGATTGTGAAAATATTCTATTTGCCAATTTTGTTAACTATTCAGGAACTGTTTTTAAGCTCATTGTATATTTTTTCTTGTTTAATTTATTTTAAATTTGGTTAAGCCTTTGGTAACAGAAAAGTGGTAATGAACATTTTAAGTGATAGAAAATACTATCATATTATGTATTTATAATTTTTGGTGATTATCTGTCAAATATTGTTTATTATAATTTTGTACCTTAATATTATGAATCTAATATGAACAAATCTGTTTGGATTTATTCGAAATAAGAGAGAAATCTTTATTTGTTGTAAATGTAATGGCCGTCTCCAAAAAACCAACATTTTAAACTTTAAAAGAAAATGTAAGTATCTGCTCAAACTATATTTCAACGCTAAGAGAAAAAAAATAAAAATAAGAGAAAAAATCGATGAATCGAATTTTCGAGGTAAACAGAGTTTAAAACAAAATATATACTACAAGATTTTTTATAAAATTAGGAAATAAGGGTGAATAAATTTTGCATACGCCACTGCAATCGTTATACGGGCACCTTAAACGTTGGGATTTGTAAGAAGCCTCTTTGGTTTACCTCCACCTACTGTTTGCTGATGTGATTTACATAAATCAAAATCGCATAATAAACTTTGCACGCGTGAAATTAGTGCCCTTTTCGTCACCATATATTTCACAAAGTGAAAGGAATAAAATACACGTGAAAGAGAATAATTTATAACTGAATTGTGAATTCTGCAACATGTATTTAACAAAATCAAAGTACTATTATATAGATTAATTTTATTGAAATGAAAACAGTCGAAGCCAGATAAATAGAAATCATGGTAAATGATTTTAGCACTTGATGAATCCATTTAAATCAGTGCCTGCCAAACTTTTTTACTTGACGGCACACTGGTGAACGGGATATTTCCGCGGCACACCAAATAAGATCACATTAAAAAAGAAAATGTACCTTATTAATATGAATATATAAATTTTTGGTGTAGGAAACATATGTGTCCATAGGTTAGGAAGTAATAATTTTACTAGTGAGAAGAATGAAATTGGTTTTGGGAATAATTTTGTGAAAATGCTGATCTAAATTAGGTAAACAAACATTCGTCATCTACCATCTGTAATCGCTCACGTTTGTTTTTTAAAAATATTTCCACGTGTGCAAAAAAACCAAATTCGCAAAGATACGAAGATTCAAACAGCAACAGATATGTAATTGGTGTTGTAGCTAATACAAGATATTGACTCTATAGTTGTATCCAAAATACTGACAACTCTATCTTAGAAAATGAGGCTTTGTACACAGAGACGTTTTTTTTAAATATTTTAACATTTCCTTCTCTGTTGGTGTTGGGTGTGTACCGTCAAACCTTACGAATGGTTGATGACCCACTGGTACATTTGATAATCAAGTTATGGAAAAGAAGACTATAGAAAACGTGACAAATATTTACTAGCCTCAAGGCTTCTTCCTTCCCGGTACACTTGAGACTTCTTGGGGCACACTGGTGTGCCGCGGCACACAGTTTGGCAGACACTGATTTAAATGATGTTTATCACGGAATAATTTTAAAACATAAAATGAACTAACTTGTTAATAGTATATCTCATGCAAACATCTAGTGACCATTCTGTTTAACTTTCATAATTATTACTGAAAATGGTTTATAGTAATTAGTAGTGCTGCGCAACATTTTCTCACCTACGACACACCAAAATTCTTCTTAGAATTCCGCGGCACACTAAAAGCAAAAATATATATGTATTATTAAATTGATACACAAATTGTACAATAAATTTTCATTTTTTATTTGAAAAGTATACACACATAAAACTATAATATATTTACTTTTATGCAATCTTAATAATTATTATAAAATAGTAACTAATTAATGTGATACATGCGCTTGTTTTAATGAACACAAAGGTTTTATATTCAGCTCGATATTTAACAGCACAACCCGATGTTCTTGATCAAAATATTTTTTCATTATGTATTTGACCGCGGCACACCTGTATCTGGCTCACGGCACACCGATTGCGGAGCACTGGTTTATAGGGTCATGTATAAATATTAATGTTAAGCACCGAAAATTTAATTGATGAGAACCATAACAACATGTTTCTCCGTACCGCATAATACAATCAGCAAAACGCAATCAAAAGACGTGAACCTAAAACTACTATCAAGCAGTTAATTTTAAAGTTTTAAAAGGTTATCAACACATCTATATATATAAAACAAAGTCGGGTTATTTACACCACGTATATCTCGAGAATTACTCCAAGGATTTCAATGATCTTTGCTTTATAAAATTCCTTTTTGCCTAGAATAGCAGAATAAGCATTAAAACATCGGAAAAATATCACGGAAAATAAATTATAAAGAAAATAAATATCTTCATACAGAATAAAATTTTCAAATGACGAATAGCTTCATCAAACGATAAAATGTCGTAAGCTGGTTTCAGAAAAATCCACCAGATCGCACTGTTTTCTATATTTGTTTGTTTTTGCTTCTTTTGCATACGATTGGCTTATGAATAATTTTAAATTTAGAATATGGATTAGAATAAAAGAAATCGATGATATGAAATGAAAACGAAAGAAAATCGGATAATATTGAAATAAGGTTATGTTTATAATTAGGTATGATAAATTTTTGACAACAATATTTTGCACGAACGTTGCTTTGCTCTGAGATGACACGTTATTACACTTGGAACGCTATATCGAAGACATTTTAACGTCAAAAGCAAAGCGATGCGGTTCCTGATCACCCGAATGACTATTGATGCTCTTGGTCGCATTTACACAGTTCATCCGAAAAATGACGAATGTTTCTACTTGCATGTCAAGAGCTCAATTTGCTTGAAAATTATACTTATTGGGACATGCCAATCACTGAAGAAATTGTTTCTGAATCTCCATTTCAGATACGCACATTATTTTCTATCATTATTTTGACATGCTTCACATACAAGGATGACATGTTGGAAGACATTTTACATCGAATTCGTGTCAGTTTGGGGAATCCCGATCTCGAGGTGAATGAAGAGATAAATAACCAGGCTTTGATGATTTAGATCGAAGACATGTGTTACCTCATGTGAGGCATTTTGTTAGTCAAGTTAGAAATGCCAACGCCACATCGTGGGTCTGGGAAGATATTCCTCATGTCATTGATTATGGCGACTGTTCGTGCGAGATCCGAAATTGCTGTAGCAGTTTCGTCTTCTGGAATAGCGGCCACGTTGATAGAAGGATGGCGAACGGCTCATTTAGTGTTGAAATATCAGTTAAACCTTTAAACGACTGAAAAACTGACATGCAAGATTGCGAAACACTCAGCAATGACCAAAGTTTTGGTAGCAAGTAAAATCATCACCTGGAATTTATGCACAATGACGCACAGACGCGCATTGGAAGCACTCAATCGAATATCTGTGCAATGACTTAAGATGTTTTGAAGGGGCAATGATTTAAATATCTGGCGATTTCCGTCAAACACTACCAGTCATTCCAAGATCGACCCCTGCCGATGAAATAAACGCTTGCCTCAAAACATCGACTCTGTGGCGCTATGTGAAGAAACTTCAGCTAACGATAAACATGCGAGTTGCATTTTTAAACGATCCATCTGCCGAAGATTTCTCCAAGCAATTGCTGACTATCGTCGGTAACGGCCGTGTTCCTGTTGACGAATCGAACGGATTGATTTCGATTCGGCCGAATTTTTGCAATTTCGTCTCAACAAAGGACGGCTTCATCAATAAAATGTTCCCAAACATCTAATCACAAAAATCACAATTGGTCGAGTGAACGAGCAATTCTTGGGGCTAAGAAAAAAGATATGGATCATTTAAACTTCACAATTCAAAATCAAATCGTTGATCTACTGTATTCCTTTAAAACTATTGACTGTGCCACGTGAATTACATCATTTCAATGTAATTCAAATACTTTTCATTGTGAATTTTGAACATTTATTGAACTTAATTCATTTTGAGTATTCATTCAAACTGAATTTAATTCATCCAATAAATTAACACAACATTAATTGATTCTGAGGCGGTACGAAGTTCGTCGGGCCAGCTTGTTATATTATAAATATAAATGTATTAATTTTAATTCTAAAATGTGTATATTAATTATCTAACTAGAATGTAAATAAATAGATATTTTAAGTAAATAAAGTAAAATTGCCTGGTGCTTTGTAATTAAAAGAAGCAACTGGAGTCGTTAATCCTGCTAAGGTTAATTAACGAAATTAAATAGGAAACGTTAAGTGAATACTGATTTTGAAAGACAATTTTCTTAACGTATATTTTTTGATATGGAAAAACACGGAGGGTCTTTTTAACTCAGGCCTTAGTTTGTAATTAATGATTTCTTTGTCATTTAAAAGGCAAATTAATCAGACAAACGACTCAATAATAATGTAAAAAACATTAAAGCCACCGTTCTGCTCTACAATAAACATATATTTTTTGATAGAAATATTAAAGTCACGCCATGGACAAAAAATGCTCTAAGAAGGATTTTACTTATTATTTAGATATCATACTTACTTATAATCAATAGATTCAGCGGTAACTTTGTGGAAGTTTATTTTTAATATTAAATTGAATTTGCTTACTTTGTTATTTTACTTCCTGTGTTAAAAAAAATTGACACGTGTTTTGTCTCTTCAGAAGCATCTAAACTAAACTTTAAATTGATTCAGTTTTCTATAAATAATTCTTAGTTTGTCCTTTTCTGCTAGATGCAGGGAAGGATTGTCTTTTTGTTGAGAAAATCTGAACTGAAAGACAATTTATTTCGTTAAATTTTTGCATACAGTTGCAGACAAATTGCACGTACACGCGTTCGTGCACGCGTACATACATGCGTTCAAACACTTGATATTCAAACACACTGCTTGCGTTATATTACATTAATTTGTGTTTACATAGTGTCATATTTATATATCTTACATAGTTTGTCAATGATCTTTTTCACTTGACGGTACTCAGAATATTTTACGAACGTTGCTATATTTATTTTACTATCACGTACCATTATACTTGACTATATTTAATAAAATATACTTCGTATATCTATAAATATAAATCGCGTATTTGTCCCAGATTAAAATTCCAACTGGGTTGTTATTTTGAATAATGTTTTAATGCTATGAATACTTACTAACAACAATAATTGTAGTTTATATATTAAATGGAAGTTCGAAGTGGTAGTTCTTGTGGTCTTTAAGCTTATTTTAACTAGATTTTCTACAGAAAAATGTTTTGTCTATTATTGTATAAAAACTTGGTTTACTCTAAATAAATTATCTTAAACACGTAAAGGAAACATCCTTCAAATACTTAATGTAAATCAAAAAAAAATACTAACACTAGTCATCTGGAATTTATCATTATTTATATTTCTACTGTGCAACTTGAAAATTTACTAAAAAACCAGTGAATATAACTTCTTCCAGAAGCTACATACACCATATAAAATTGTTTGACTGTTGAATTGTCGATGGTATAGTTAGACACCTTGACTATAATGAAGGTATTTAGACATGTATGAAACAGAAATGAGTAAAGAAGCCAAAACATATTTTATTGCTAAGTTCAACAATTTGGTGGTTATTGTGGTCGACATCTGTGTTTGCCAAGGCCTTGTACGTCAAATTTTACCTCCCTTCATGAAAAAGTCACTAGTCTACTGTCTTAATATTTCATCACTAGATTTGGGAATTAAACCACCATATACGAGTATCTCAATTTATAATATAACTCTGCAGATTTACTTGGATATGCCACCCATATATAACAGTATATTTTAGCTATTCAGAGTGTGAGTAGAAACCATTTATCAAAAGTATGCTTGCAAGTGAGATTCGCTGTCAGGGAGAGCTACAGTACAAAACTGTACATTCAGCCAATACCCGTATTCTAGTTTGTATTACGCCCTTGTAAATGTATGCAAATATGAATATTTCTTACCACGCAACTCCTAAAAGAAGCTAAGTGCATTGTTTATTCTGTAAATATGTGCTTGAACCAATAGCATAGAATTATTTAAGAATATACATAAATTTGTCTATAAATAATCATTTATTTTCAAATCGAAGTTGAATTGTAGCGGTGGTGTTTTAATAGATTAAAAATTTATTGAAAAAATTATAGGAGACGTTTAAAGGAATATTACATTAAAAATCAGACTCACACATGAAAACTATCTCACTGAAGAAACTTATGACATACATTTGAATTCAGTGCCAATTTGTTTACATCCTTGTTGCAAATGCCTTAAGCTAAATGCAATGGAACAATTAAAAATGAATATACATAATTAAGCCAATGACACATTTAATCACTAATAAATAGAAATCAATTACCGTTATTAAAGCTACTAATGTAACTAATCATAAATATAATTTAAATTTAAATAATTTACTTGAAAATTCCCATATTTCGTTATTAGAAACACTTAGATCATGTTAATAAATGTAATACTATAACATGTGCTATAAATAAGAATGTTAGACTGGATAACAGTATTAATTGTCTATTTCTTGTCAGTCAGTTTTTATAGTTGAGTAAATGTAGATCGGGTCTTATGGCGCAGTGGTTAGCGTAGTGGGTTTCCGTGCCGGATCTCACAGGTTCGAGTCCCAGTACGAACAGCATGTTTCAGATTGATTTATCGGTTTCTGTTCAACAACATGCCTGTTTGTGATGTCTTAAAACTCCTTCCTACCCTTTCCAAACTTTTAATAACGGGAATCCATTAATAAGAGCCATAAGTTAACCACTAGTCCTGTTCTAGCCTTATCCGTCTATCCCTACTGCGCAGTTGAGCGACTGGGTAACAAATATTTCTCGTAGAAAAACTTATGTTGAGATATTTCAATTAGGAAGTCATATGCTCCACATTGGAAACGGACGTGTAGGCTTAAACACAGTTCTGACAAAGATACGCCGATACAGCTATATACTACAAAAAATAATATTTGTATAAATAAATACTTTGCTATTTTTCACCTTTTTTACAATGGAGTTCTACCAAGTAAATACAAATTCAATCAAACAATGAATATAACATTACTCACTAATATACAATGGGGGAAATTATAAAACAATTCACAAACGTTCTTTGTTATAATATTTAAAAATCAATGATAAATTCAGAGAGTTTTATTTTATTACAAACTGACTTCATAAATTTAACGAAACAATTTCATTTTATTAGTTCTATATATAATATGATGTAATAAATTACGCTTAGACACGTAATAACAAGAGTGTGGTTTTGATATTTACATTGGTGTCACGACACTTAAAATTTAAGTACACACACGAGCAATATTGTCTCGTCGCAGTGCAGAAAATAAAGATATTGATTATTTTGCACTTACCGCACTCAACTATGCTAAATGAATTACAAAATATTGTTTCACACTTCATTCACTACAAAATCAGCTCACATCAGCTGTTTTTTAGTAATTATAAATAAATTCTAGAACCGGCAGCTTGGTAGCTGCAGCTTGGTAAACAGCAGTTTTTTTTTTACAATAACCTCTTGTTGTTAACTGTTATTTTAACTTTGAATTATTAATACACTATGGTTTGAATAATAACACTTTCAGCCCCGGCCCAAATCAATTTCTTTGTACTTTATTTCCACTTTATTTATAAAGATGGCTGGCGAACATTGTCAAATGATAAGAAATATAATTTAATAGTGCTATTGATAAAAAAACAAATTTAAATGAAAATGTGTCAACAGCATTGAAAATAGTTTACAAATTACAGTAGAAGTGTTTATATAATTACACAAAATTAAAATTATAAAAAATCATCAAATATATGATTTCTTATCAATTGGCAATGCTCGCCATTAGCGAAACCGGTCCTGACCGTTATAAATAAAGTGTAAATAAAGTACAAATTTATTTCGTTTATTCTTAATATAATGCTTTTCCACCAAGTATTGAGAGTGAACACCCTAAAAATGATCTTTGAATACAAAGTTTATGATATTATAATTTATTAAATAGTACGTACATATTTCAATACAAAATAACACTTAAAACTATTTATAAACAATTATTATAATTGTTAACTTTCAAGAATTTTGTCATTTTAAAAACTATAAAAATGACACCATATGATCAAATTTGAATCGTTCAAATTATTTACATTCACACAAATTTTGTCACTAACTACCCAAATTTCGCCTTTCGGCATCTTCAGGCGTTCAAGTGCACGGATGAACTTGAACTGACCATATGGTTACTTGAGAGGTGAAGTGAGACATATGGTATTTTAGAAAAAAAATAGTTACATGCATTATAATTCTCTAAATGTCTTAAAGTATTGTGAAATTGAAGTAAGATAAAAATAGTGTTATCTCCCTATAGTAAAAATGTTCAACCCAGCAAAACACCAAGTAGAGATGCGATTGTACTTAAAAAATAGAAAAGATGTACCATGCACAACTTTGCTCATTTCAGCTTTTTTTAAAGGCTCATATTTAGACATCAATTATTCATTACAAATACTTGATGTATTTGCGGTTATAAAATGGTTTAATTGCATTTGTTCTGAAAAATTTTTTATAGGAAAATAAAAACTACGTATAGTTATGATATTTGCATTTGTAGTATTGAAGTATTTTTTTAAAATGGGACAAATTGCGTGTCCCCTATTACAAAGCATAATACACAATAATCACCGCTTTTCTATAGATAAGAACGAAGTGAATTTATGCAATGTACTGTCGTCAGTTTGTCATTTTATAAATTATTCATACTCATTGCAGCATGTGAACCATCAATCAAATAACGTTACAGCGCTCAATAATGTCGAGCGTTGGTTGGTGTAAACATTAGCGGAAATTTCCAGTCACGAAATGAATCAGAGTATTCACAGCCTTTATTTATTTTTAATGACACATATTACTTTAAAAAAAGCTTTTTTAATATTTCTTTATTACATGTCAAATACAAAACTTCCATGGAAAATACGAGCTAACGTGTTTAATGCAATTTAACTATTTATTAAGACATTACGGAAATCAATATGTACTCATATCAAAAGGTTTATAATGCAACATGCTAGCGACAAAATTTTGTACAGTTTTAAATATAGTCTTACTTGTTGACCTGTCTTAAAAACTAAGCTTGGGATGATTAAAAGATCTTAAAGCAAATGAAATAAAAACGTTTTTCAATGGCTATCACTGCAAAAAACAGACAAATTTAAACCTAAAAACACAATATAGTTGAGTTTTTTACACTCCCATTCATAAATAAACGAATTTATATTCGAATGTGTTAATTTATTTGATGTCTAAGCAATCTGAAATATCTTTTTACATCTCCTAAAACCTATAAAAGCCTAGCGTAGGAAAAGTTATTATCTAACCACCTGTCATGTCCGTGTTCCATCCGTCTATTCTTAATCTTTTCGATAAAGACAATTTGTGTTGAGTAATAGACAGTTCTCGTAAAACAACGACGCAAGTGAAAATTTAGATTCTTTTTAGCTAACTATGACAAAAGTACAGTCACAGATAAATTTACCTAATGCAATTAAATATTCATATATATACATACATGTATTTTATGGTTACACCAAATTTGTAAAAGTCGATAGCGATGAAATCGCTTATTACCAACAGAAAAAAGTAAATAAACAGATTTATAAATGTTGCCATTTAGAAAAGAAGAAAAAAATACTTCTATAGAACCAGCTACCAACAAACAACACACGGAAAAGTAATTCCATAACGATTTAAATTGTTACTTATATGAATGAAATAAATAAATAAAACAAGATTTCCGAAGAACTATACATTCGTCAATTGTGTTGCGTCATTGTTCTTTCTGAGAAACGACAAGTTCTACGTTAGAAACAGACATGGTTATAAAACATGAAATGGTACATGTGTTTTATGACTTATATATAAACTTTATTATAAATTTTCTCAATCATATTATAAAACTATGGTTGTCATATTATTCGTTGAAAACACCATAAACTTAACAGGTGTGATATGTGCATATATTTACTAACGGCCCATTTATTCCAAAAAAGATTTTTTTTTATTGAATAATATTCCTAATTTCATTCTTGTGTGTTTAATGGTATATTTTAATTATGCAGGTATAATAGCATGTTCGAAAATTGACTCATATGTTTTATAGTTAAATAAAAATTAATTTGCGAACATAAACATCGCTAAGCAATGAGAAAGAATACAATATATTTATCGTTTTTTTAGTGTCATTCCTACACTTAATACAATCTGGCAGATGCAAAACAGCTCTTTGTTTTTTATTTAGAATAAATACCTCAGAGTTACTAAATATTACAAAAATGCTGAGTTTCGTGAGTGGTTACTACTTTTTGGATAATTCAGTTCAGTAAATAATAAAATATAAAAAACTTAAAAAACGTGTTTATAAAAAAATCTAGATAAACGTAATTGTTAGAATGATTTAATAAGTGCTGTGCATATTAAACGTTGTGAATAATTTATTACAGATAAACCATGTTTATACAATAATTGGAAAATACGATTATGTTAAATGATAATTTCAAAGGTTGAAATTAAAATGTATCTTTTTAAAGTTGTATGGCTATAATTAAGCGTTTCGTATTCACAAACAAACATATTTATTCAAAAACCAAAATATAAGCAACACCTAAATTTTATAGATCAAACAGAAACTTTACCCATATGTTTATCTTCAGTCAATTGAACTTCTGTTTGATTTTTGTTTTGCTATACCCAAGGGGACCACCTATTTCTCTACATCGAATTCGGCTCGTTTCGTTAGAGAAATTTTAACTTGAAATATATATAAAAAAAATGTTAAAAGCCACCGATCGCTTTGATTAGGTCTCGTGAGGTATAGAACACAATACTCCCCCAGGCTTCAGAGGAGACCGTTTGCCTCGAATTTTATTTGTTACCTGGGCCGTACAATGGAAGGATTACTTATTATTTTGTTACACGTATACCACAAAAGCTTGTTTACTTACGAATTTATCTCAGCCTGCTATTAAACTAAATATATTTTTAGTGAAAAATCAATTCTTTTTAAAGTAACTTGATATGATAAATATTACCAATCTATTATTATAATAAAAAAACTGGCTTTGATTATTACAGGTGCCTTCTACTGTGCACTATTTTTTTTTTATATGATCAACTAATTACAATTATGACATCAATAGTAACAACGATATCTCAAAATTGATGAATATAATTTGTTCAAAACAAATTGTCACAAAAAAACTCAAGCATATTGTGCAAATTGTAAGAAATTATCTTCGTTTACAATTTTATTATTTGTAAATAAATGGTTATTTCAGAAGAAGATTAAAATTAATATAATTTAAGTTTATCAGCTTAAAACAGTAGTTCATAAATTGCAGTGGGGAAATTTTGATAAATTTATTGTGCGTTTGACTATTATTCAATGAAAAAACACACCTTCAGTGTAAAAATTTCTTAACCAATTTGATACCATACGTGTAAAAAATGTGCTTAAATTATTAACCGTAATTGTAAAGTAGTAAAGGCAAAAGTAATTAATCGACACAATTTGGTAGATTGCGTTTTAAGCCAATAATTGTTCATTTTCGCCAATGGCTCTCGCTAATGACAAAAAATTAAAAACGTTATTTCGTTCGCCTGATCTATTTTAGGGCCTGTGCATTTTAATGTTTTGACTTGTTATCGTTTGTTCCACGTGAATCCTAGTTGAGAAACATTGATATAGAGAACTGAAAGAGTCCAAACAATTTTGTTATGATGTCAGGAAAGGCATTAATCATATATTTATATTTACTAGCTGCACTTTAAGTATTTCTTTTCGAATTTATTACGGGAGTAATTTAAAAAAAATCTTCTCCAGTAAAATTTATAAATTTTGGTGACGATTTTCTGCCTACTACGGGTCGTTTTATAATATTCAAATGACTGTCGAGATCTTGTTGTATCGTGAGTTGAATGGTTAATTAAATGTTTCAATAAATTAACTTAAACTGGCAATACTTGTAGCCATAAATACAAAATATTATGCTCGTATATTTTGCACATTTAAAGTCAGAGCTTAACAACTTCTAAACAATGAAATACAATCTAAAAACATAACGTTTTTATCATTGTTTGCTAGTATTTTCTGGGTTCGTGTACAAATGAAACAACTTTTAGCTGTATCAAAATAAAAAGCCATATTGCCAGTTCCATTATTACAGAGTAACAAAAAACACTAATTCATTCAACGAAATGAAACATTTTCCCTGGCAATTCGTGTTATTTTTAGCGAACATCTCTTTAAAACAGAGCATTTTTAAAAGTTCACTTAAAGAATTTCGAGAAAAATTAAATCGCTTAATTAAACGCCTCCACTGTAAAATGGTACTTGGGACAGCACTTGTAAGTACTTCTTGATAATTATTTTAAATCACAATGAAAATTCTCGCAGCAAATACTCCACTGCTTATGATTCTTTAGAAAATGTATATTTTTTCAAAGAATTTTAAATATTCATAGCATTAATGCTTACGATATACGCGTAAAAATGAACACAAGATAGTCATGAATTTCAACATTCATTTAATAACAACATTACGAAATTTTAATAAATTCAAATTAGAAACTATTATAATAAAAGGCAGCATTGCATTTAGGTCTTCACATATTTTCCATGTTGGAACATTTTTTGTACATATATTAGCTTTAATACAAAATATTATGTATATGGAAAGTTTTGATTTAAAATGTTTTAAAGCGATTTTTTTACAATTATGATATGCCAAAAATTAAATACTCATTATTACGAATTCTCACTCACTCATTTGTCGTAGCAAATTTACGTAAGAAAAAAAACAGACCCATTTAAAAATTAAAAGCATCAAGTCATCTGTGATGTCTAAAAATTGGCCTTATATACATATCAAAGTAACAAAAAGAATGAGTTCTTAGCATATTTTCTCATCGGCAATAGTTAAGAATTCTTTTCATCAATATTAAATAAATTGTTGTTTATTTTCCATTAAATATCACCATAAATTCTTGTCTTGGAACCGTGTTTTCGCGTGTAAAGTAAGGATTGTCGGTTTTTATAAATAATGGTTTCTTAGATAAATTTTCGACATTCGAAAATAGGTTTTTATGGTTTCAATATGTTTTTATTATACGTGAATATTTTGACTTGGCTGTTATTAAAATGAGATGAAAATTTGTAATTTATTAGTCAGTATATATCAATAAATTCGTTAAAAATATAATTTATATGTAATACTTTTTTATGCATTTTGACTTGGTATTGCAAGTATTTTTAGCTCACCATTTTTAGTTATTAACAGTGTATAAAACAAATAAACAATGTTACCTTAGGAAATATTGGAATTCGAAAAGCATTTTTTCTAAAATCAATTTTTGTATGAGCCCTAATGTGAAACTAGCCACGTTGAGTGCCAGAAAAGTGTTTTCGCAGATGTTTTTGCAGAATTTTGACATTAAAATTAATTTTATAGAATAATACCACAAAAGTCATTATATTCTGTACTCAAAAAATTCTTTAACAGTCAATCATGTTTTCGTCATAAATAATTACTGAGCTTACCAATCAAAAATCAATGTTATGATAGCAAATTTGATTCAGCCACCTTTTTAAGACTGCATGATGGTGTAGTCACCGAATTGAGTTCAAAACGAAACTTATACGAAGCATATTTCAAAAAATCTAATGCCAAGGAACATTACTACAAGTATTTTGATACAAATATTAGCAGTAAAAAATAAATAAGCCATGCAGAACCTGCGAAGATGTGTGCCAAGGAAAAAAAGGAGTTTGAATTAACAGGTGTGCAAACTTTGTTTAGTTTGTACACCTTAGCAAAGAGTACTGGTTGTAATGAAATATAATTTTGATTCAATATAGTTTTTAAAACAATCAAAAAAAGTGTTATTTTAATTCACTGAGCAGTTTAACAGTTATTATTTTTTTAAATCCATGTCCGCTTCAAATGTAGAGCATATGGCCTCCTAATGAAGGTATCTCAACAGAAGTTTTTTTTTCTACGAGAACTGTTTGTTACTTAGTCACTCAACCTCAATTTTTTCAAAGTGAGTAGTACCGAAAGAAGGATAAGGCTAGAACAGGGCTAGTGGTTGGCTAATCGCTATTCTACACCCAGTTATTAATGGATCAGAAGGATGGGAGGAGAGGAAATGATGTGAATTGACATCACAAACACCCGGTCTTCGATTACAACTTTGAATTGAATAATTCTCAAATTCACTGTTATTTCACCGGGAATTGGACCCATACCTGCGTGATCGGTAGAGCAAGCTCTAGCCAAACAATTATAGTATTTTTTTTAATACCCGAAACAGTTTCACGTGATTCAGGCCGTAGCCAAAACAAAAAAAAGTAATAAAAATGTTATAGGTGTTAAGCATTTTAATTTTTTGTAATTATAATGTAATTGAAATCCTTTTAATTGTTAGTTAAAGCTTATACCTTTTATTTCAATTCAACTTGTATAAATAGCACTGTTAAATTTATTTTCCTTATCAGTTGATAATGCTCGTGATGAGCGAAACCGGTCCTGATCAAATAAAATTTTAAGTGGGAAAAGTACTAAAAATCTTTTATTATTTTTATTATAATGCCATTCCACCAAGTATTGACAGTGAACACCTTAAAAATGATCAAAAAAAAAAAGCATTTTATTTAACATTCTTTGTCAATTATTTTAATAAAATCAATAAAAGTAGGTGTCCCAAAATTGTTGACTTCTTGATCACAAAAAAAAACATGTTAAAAAAAGCTTTTCTAATTAAAGCAGCCCTTTTTTAAAGCTCATCGGCGCCTGAGTTTTGCTGAATATTATGCGAAGTCTGCTGCTTTACTTCTGCCTAAGGTCCGCTAAGAGGAAACGTAAATACGTCGAGCCTTAATGCAAACAAATTTTAATTAACATCACGATTCAGAGTCACGTGGCATGTTACCCTAGGGAGGAAGGGGCGATTATATTAACACTCTGTGATCTCAGTATCCTAAAATTAATCGAAGCCATAACCGTTTTGATTAGAGGTATTAAACGTAATAAATGAAACACACTTGTGCCAGCGTATAAACTGATTTGTGGAACAAAATTGGCAATAAAAGCATTTCCTTCTCAAGGCGGAAAGCGTATATGATTATTATAGACATTTATGGCTTTATATATATAAATGTATATATATACATATGTGCGTGTGACTATTTTTATATATAAATACTATACAAACTGTTAAAAAATACAATTTGATTAAAATTAATTGTTTTAATGACAATAAAGATTGAAAAATACTATCAATAAGTGACAGTTTTTAAGGTGCTCACTCTGAATACTTACTTGGCAGACGGCATCATATTCAAAAATAAAACACTCTTTTGTACTAATTTCACATTTATTTATATAATCAAGACCAGTTTTGCTTATGACGAACATTTTTAGTTAAAAAACAGTTCATTTACAGTTGAATAAACAGTTATGATTGTTAAAGAAATATTATTTAATTCCAAAAAGCAAACAGATATGTCATATATTGATTAACAAAAAGCTTGTTCATATGACAGAATGTATGACAATAAAATAACGTCAGTTATATTCTGTAATTAAAAGTTAAGCCATTTGTTAAGTTTGAAAAAATACTAATAGAAGTTTTTCGCTTTAAATCACGTAATTCAGGGATGGCGAACCTATGGCACGCGAACGATTTCCAAGTTCAAAAAAAAATATTTTGTTAGTTGAAAAAAAATTTTTTTTGATAAAATAATCTTTGAATTATTCATTTATTCCGTTTTATTATTTTTTAAATGTTGTTATTGTAATTTTTAAGCTTGTAAATAAAATAAAAACATTTTTATTTTTATTATCGTGCTATTTTTTTTACTGCTTGGGCACGCCACGTCAATCAAGAAATAATATTTTAGGATTTTTGGAACGCGGACCCAAAAAGGTTCGCCATCCCTGGCGTAAGTAAATTATAAAACGAATATTTGTATTATTTAATCCACTAATTTTATTTAATGATCATGATGTTTAGTAAAATATTTATTTGGAATTGCAGTATCAAAAAATGATATTCATAGTAATCACATTTGAGTTATTAACTGACCATTGTTAACGACAAGAAAAGTTTAATATTAAAAAAAATACATATGAACATTATAAAATAAACTCTTGATTACATAATAAGTATATCGCAACCATTTAATATTGGAATGAATATATCACTAATGAATTGGAGCTTTTTCACACTGCATAAAGCTTCATGAAAAAGTCTACCAAAATAGAATATTTAACAAAGTTATGAATGTCAGCAAAGCCTGCGGCGATCGCAATGCGGTTCCAGTGGGCTTAGCGATTCGCGCCTCCTGTATACAGTACAGCCTTCGCTGTGTGGCACGTGCTACCCCAATAGCTTGACAGGATGCAGAAGGTCCGTCCCATGAATTGTTATTCAATCTAATAATTGTTAGAAATTTTGTGTGAAACGTGTTATTTCATATTTTATAAGACAAGATAAAAGCGACTCTGTTATCTATTTTGGGTGCTTTACTATCTTTTTATTTATATATATTCAAATCGGATTAAAATTGACTAACTATACGATAAGTTTTCTCTTTTGTATAAATCATATTTACTTCAAAAAATATTATTTGTCTTTATAAATATAATAAATATTATTTGGTACATTGTCCATATAACATGTCTAAAAGTTAAAAAGCTTTTAGGATTTTCAAATACAATACATTAAATATTTTATGTTCTAACAACTTCATGAATGCTAAAATCATGTGAGCTTGTTTTCTTAAAATCAAAATATCGTATTTGTAAAATAGCGATAGCACAAAACAGGCACAACATGCTTTTGATATCAAAAATATAATCAGACCCAACCCGTAGAAATTCTTTGACTGAACTAAATTTATTATGTGGGAAAATTGTCTGACTCGAACTTTAATTTCACGCCTTTAATACTGCATGGGCCGCCAGTGTTGCCACCATGTCTGGCAAACGAAAACCCCAGCCCGCAACTAGACACTAATCCCTCGTCTTGGGATTATTTCCGTTAGCTTATTTGCATCTTTAAAGGTGGATATGTTCTTATTTTAGACACTTTTAAGCTTTTTGTGTTCCGTATAATTACAACATTGTACTGCTTAGATTCATTAATTTTTCAGCCACATTAAAACAAAAATATATGCAATATTATCAGTTTGCATAAGATATATTTAAACTTTGTAAATCAAATCTCGCCTCAGATACTTGTGATTGAAATTCGAACACTGATTTGCCTGTGGACAAATTATCTGCGGTACACAAACATAAGCAAACGTGTTGAACGAATTAAAAACACTTTGTACACCTTTTTTCTCCAGATTTTGTTTTTTTTTTAAAACATAAATTTACATTATTATTTCACAAAAAAACAAAGGATTTTATTCTTTTAGCAATGTACACGTATACATACAAAAAACATGATGAGATTCAGGTAACATTTTTGACATATCTGGTAAAATTTATGTAGAATATTATTTAACTTCTCTGTTGTTTTTTAGAAAAATTATTAAGATAAAGTATTAATTATTCTCTATTTCAGTACAGCGACATGATTCGGTCGGCTTATCACATCCAGATATCTAAAATAACAATCTTGTAAAATATTCAAAACAGTGGAACCCCCAATTACACTACCCCAAATTATGCGCTGGCTTCAAATATACGCCGCAAATCCCCCAATTGCACGGTCGCATTCCATTGTCGTTATTGAGACGGTGGTCTGTGCCGAGCACACAGTCACATGGTGGCTAGCGTCTGTGTATTCAAGACGTGCCAGGCTATACACGCATAGCCGGTCGTCTGTCTGTGTGTGGAATATTTACTACTATAATAACTAAATATTTCGCCCAATTTTTTTTTCCAAAACTAAGGGAAATCTCAGTTTTGCATTTTCCGCGGAAAAAAACTTAATCCCTAATTTTTTATAAGATTCACACCACCAATTTCACTACCCCCAATTACACGGTCCCAACTATAGTGTAAATGGGGTTTTTACTGTATATCTACTACTAATTACTTGGATCTCTCAGCCGTGTTGGATATAATAATGCCTTGCTGCAAAAATAGCATACAAAAAAAAAATCACGGCATTTTCCAGAAAATATTTATTATTAGTTATTAACAAAAAAAAAAAAAAATTATTGTTGTTTAATTTATTGTCTGAGGTGGGGGGAGGGGGAAAATATTTTTCAAACTGCATTCAGATTGCAGATGTTGTTTTTCTGAAAGTTTAAATTAAAACATAACCAGTGTCCAGAGTGTCTTGTTCGGATAAATCAATATAACAAGTTTCCTTGTACGGATAATTCTTATACGGAGTATTCTGTGCCAAAAAATTGTGTTCGGAAGAATCTCGGAACCGTTATATGTAATAAACCAAATGTACTGGTAATCTTTCACTGTTTTGATTTTTAAAAAATAGCATCTAAGATAAATTCGGTCGCGATTTTTAATAAATTTAATTTTTAAATTAAAACATAATACTACTAGTTGTAAAGTTTTTCACCTCGCAAAAAAAGTAGATTCAAACATACAGACAAAATTATATATTTTTATAATTTAATCAACAATACTTATGAACAAACATCACATCTGACTTCATTTTTTGTTTTGATTAGTCGATTATTTGTTTTACAAATAATTTCCTTTGATATAATTATTTTTTACGTTTAAAATAATGTATTCATGTTAATTTAAGATTAAACCAAATTCACATTACATCGTATAGATGTGAGGTTTCTTAACGACTCAAAGCAACTGAGAAACCGTTAAATGCCATCTAAGATTTTAAGCGAGGCATTGGTAATACCACTGTGATAAGTAGAAACTAGTGATTTTGTATGAACCACTGGAAAGCATTTAACGATGCTCCACCACCAAATTAATATGTATATCCAAAGCATGACCTTATTAATTGTATTTTGTAAAACAGATGTTGTTTTTGGAACAATTGGGATGATTCGATTAATTAAAATTACTTTATTTACAATCTAATTAGTTAAACATATTTGGTTTCAATAAGATTAACCTTTTTTTAGAAACCAGTAAACCTATACAATTCTTTTCTGTTTTTAATTTCACTGTGACTATGGCCAACATGATTCATTCATTTTTATAGATGAACTTGAATGTGTGACGTGACAAAAAATCTGTAATGAAATATGCTTATATTAGAATAAAAAACGAATTTAAAAGACTTATGTAGCACTGTAATTTTATACTTATTTATTTTAAAAATTAATAAACATAAAATAGTTTATACATATAAACTTCTTGCGTTACTTATAAAAAAAATCAACTCATATGAAACTTGTACTTCTCGATGACACATTACCATTTTTATATAATCTTAAACTTTTGTTTTATTATATTACTTAAGTCTGTTGAGAATTATAAAGCAGTTAATACAATAAATAAATCATTTATCAAAACGTATCATAAACGATTTCACATTTTAAAAAAATGCTTCAAACGTAGCACCAGTTTTTCATTTAATTCATAACTTCTTAAGTGGTTTTGAAAATGGCTCAATATACGAAACACAAAAGTTACCGCAAAGAAAACATTATTCATAACTTGAAGATGATGGATAATCTAAAAACCTTGCAGGTGTTTTGGAAAACAAATATATTTTCAAGGATGAAAATTGAGAAAATTTTCCAAGGCAAAATTTGTACTTATTTATAAAATATTTTCGTTTACATTAACCATAATCAAGTGGTGTGAATTGTATTACTAGTGATTCCTATCACTGAAGTAAGGTTTGAAACTTGCACCCATTGTATACTTAAATCGGCAAATACATGTAATGACGATGGCCTGCAATAAAAAAATGCATTTTGTCCTAATATAACTAATTAACTTATCAATCATAAAAATGATACAAATAATTAAGATATTTTTGTAACATTTGTAAATGAAATGCTCATAAAGAAACTTGTATCACATTAGAAACGGAAATCGTAGGCAAAATAAAACACCTTTATTTCTCCACAAGCATCTATGTTGCGCATAAATGTATCAAACTTAACTACTTAAAATAACTTCCATTGTACAGATACAACCAAGATTTTTTTAAATGAAATGCGATGAATTTGGATGAATTATATTCCCGAGTTTCAAATGGTAGACTGAAGATGCTTCCGGGTGAACACGTACACTTAACTTAACCTACAAATTACCTGATCGTCAACGAAGTTACTCAAAACCAATAGTTTGTAACTTATTTGACTGCCTCAGGTTAATTTCAAACACATCGGAATATACAAAGCACTCTACATTGGAGATATTTTGCGTCACTGTTTTGTCACACATTTTGTGTAAATACCTACACGTTTAGTTGAAATTAATTAATCATAGTGTAATAATAGTAAAATCTTGAAAATTGTTCATAATTGTTTTCATATATTCAGGTATGAAAAGTAATTAATGATAACTATAAAATGATTTAGAATATTATGCAAAATTAATAAGAACACGCAAAAGTAAATTATAGCTGTCGCTAGCGTTAATATTATTATTTTAAAAGTTTTAAAACGACTTTTCAAGATCGTTTTCTTTGGTTATGCTGTTATGATTTCGCAATCGATTTGTGAATCACACGTGAGCGAATAAAGCAGCCAAAAAACTTATAGTCCGCAGTGAAGAATCTGCTCTAGTCTTAGTAGGACAGCGGAGGACGAGGAAAATATGCGGATTAGTTTTCTTAGGCATATATGTCTGTTATGTTTTTATTTTCTTCTACCTATCTGACCTGGAAACAGAGCATAGTGGGAGCAGTAAGCTTATTATTAATCCTGTCCTAGCCTGGCCATTATTTGATTATTTCATTAAAAAATGATTTTAAACACATAAAAAGCAATCAGTTTTAGTATAACAACTTTTATTTATTCATCAAATGTGTATATGCCTCATATTTAAAATATTTGAAAACGGTTGAAAAGTCAATAAAGGTTATGGTAAGCGGGGAATCAGAATTCTGTTTTTGATTAAATTATCCATTTTGGTAGATATTAAAATATGCATACTATTTAATATACAATTTTTGATCGTTTTTTTTAATTTTAGTTTTACCATGTACAGTGCCGGAGTCAGGACTGCGGTTTGTCACGAATCTACAATCCTGAAAGATAATTTTACTTTTCAATTATAATTTTATTAAGAAATTGTACTTAGAAGCTTAAAATCACTGATAAATTTGTGGTTTATGTATTGTTAGAAAACAATGATATGCCAATTAATACTTTATCTTAATAATTTATATTTTTTTATACTTTATAATTATACGACTATTGAAATGAGTTTTTATAAATATTTGCACACTTATATCAGTAATATTTCTCAATAATAGGGTAAAAATATCAACGTATTTCAGTTCTACAGTTTTTTATATTTTATGCGTTGATAGCGTATAGTTCTGACGATGGCGAAAGCTGAAATAGCTATCAACGCATAAAATATAAAAAAACTGTAGAACTGAAATATCTTGATATTTTTAGCCTATTAAAATGGAGTTCTACCAAGTAAATGTCAAATCAATAAATAAATATTTCTCAATATAACACAAAAGAACCGCAATGTTAATATTAAAGATAAGTTTCATTTCTGACAAACGATCCAATGAAACATCAACAGAGATGAAGAAACTTTGAAATGCATTCGTTGAATATGACATAATATGAAAAATATAACTGGAAAATAGCATAAAAGTGTCTTACATCACGTACGATAGAGTCGGCAGAAATCTATCGATTTATAAAAAGTTTTGCGGTCAGCGAAACGTGATCTCCGTTTCTTCTCGCAAGCCTTTGGCTTCTTGGAAAATTTTGTACGTGTACATCATGATCTTCAAATGGTTATGATTATGCAATACGTAGTTCTATAATAATATAACGTCACAGAGTAAATTGATGTATCTCATATATACGAAAGGAAGTTTTTTTACAATATCTAGTGGACATACATATTACAAAATTCATTGAAATTTAAATGAAATGCTATTTAATAATAATGGTTTTATAGGGTATGATTTGAAATTTATTATGTATGGTCTGCGTGTTCGAGTGGTCAATATCGTTGGTTTCGCTTACGGAGGTCACGGGTTCGAATAACAGTACGGATAGTTTTATTATTTGATTTTTCAATTGATTTATGAATTTCTGTTCGAATGCATGGATTTATAATATGTGATGTCTTGAATTCCTCCCTTCCACCCATCCTATTATAAAAGCGGAACATAGCAAGAGAAAATTAGCTAATCGCTTGTCCTGTCTTAGCCCTATCCTTATATTTTTACTCTTTTAAAAAAAGAGTTGTCGAGCAACCAGCAGTTCTTGTAGAAACACTTATGTTGAGATAAACTTCATTAGGAGCCCATATCCTCCACATTTTCAGCGGAAATGGTTATATATATATACATAATGTGTATATGTGTATATACAGGTGTTTATTTTAGTGGTAAAAAAGTCAATATAAAATCGTAATGCTGTCAATTCTTTATTTATTTGTGGTTTTTAAGTTTTTGACAGAGTGAAAAAAATAGCTGGAAATATGTCACGACATTCTGGGCTCACGAGATACGTCTAAGATATTCGTTTTTATTTTAATATCCCACCACACGCCACCCAATTCTGAATTGGAAGAATGTAAACACATTACCTTGAGAGCTGACTATTTATTTTCTTGTGTTCTTAAATAACATAATAAAAAAAACATATTTATTTGTTATTAAGGACGTATACACGATGATACTTTTAAGTTCTACTTCGCATAACAATAAACAATGCTAAATTTATAGTTTATATCAAAAACGTATTATTGACATAAAAAGGTAGTCATATTACGATTTATTTTTGATGCAGCTATTATTATTTGAAATTTTGTTCACATGTAATTTACAAATATATGACACTTTTAGTTTAACCACTTGAATACCAAGCGGGCTCCTCTGTCCGGAACATATGCAAGCAAACACGGATGTCCAAGACATTTAAAAAATCAAATACTTGGTATTCTAATAGAATATAAGCAATATTTTGATGAATATGTGTAGTGCTATCTATACTGAGTCAAAATAAGTTTTTAAAATATCGAATTCGAGTATATATTTGGCAAAATTATATTTTTCAAAAACACGCAGTATCTCTGGAACATATTAATGATTTATTTGCGCGGTATTCAAACGGTTAAGGGATACAATTATATTTACCTTCAAAACTTAGACAAGCTTTGACAAACATCTGGACATTGTATGGATCGATATAAAAAACAAAAGATTCGGAGAGTATGATTGATATTATTTTATTTAATAAAGTCAATGTTGTCTTAATCTATTCAAAAGTGTAACGGAATATGAATAAAATAATATTCATTTAATTCAAATATTTATTTAGGAAAAATTGTGAAATCAAGCAAACAAAGGGAGATATTTGTGAGGTCTCTTTTTGTATAATTCTAACAAAATACTGATATGGTAACTTAAATCAATATGATACTAAAATTGCTGAAATATACTTATAAAATATAAACATTTCAATCACGTTTAAGCGTTTTGATCATATTGCACGCATATCTGCAGTGTCAAAAGTTTACGGAGACCCTGTTGATACCGCTAAGGCTTAGGTTCAAGGGGATAGCCGGCCGAGTTCCTACTGGCGGCGGTGTTATAAGGTTATCGCGGAGCCGTGTATGGGTAGAACTGACTTCACCACGAGTTAGGGGAAACTTGGGTAAGCAGATACTTGTCAACCGAACGTACCTCGCATAACCGGAACGTATATTTAAACGAAATGTGAAGCCGCGCGGAAATTCATACTTATACACACCACACGTATACAAATCTGCCCGCATTTCCTCTTGAATACTAATCTAGAAACTTGCTCTTGCGGTCGCTGTATTATCGTCATTACAGATGCATGGCATTAGAATAGTTTGGAATCATTTGCTGATAGCTGTTCACTTTAAACTTATTCATAATATTCTGTTTTATAAGTTTGAGGCAACGCGTATTATCTTCTGATTTAATAATGCGATATCCATTTAATTTTTTTTTGTGCTGAATTCAACTGTAAAGTAATATATTTACCCAATGTAATGATTCAACAGTGAAATAAATAAAAACAGCGTTAGATTGGTATTACAACCTGAGACCAATGTTCACCGAAATGCATAAAGTATCATTTGAATCTTGTACGAAGTCCTGAATGCAATGAATAACATTATAAAAATTGATTTCCATGTGTTAATAGATATAAGATTGAAATACCTTAATTGTAAAATTGGTTTATTAAAATTAAGCTCATTAAATTTCACACATATTCATATTAGTTGAATCTAACTTATTGGTAAGAATCAGTTGAAAATGTTTGTTGTGTGTAGGGCTTAAAACTTGGCTTAAATCAAAACCGGTAAACCAGTAAATTGTCCTTGAATAAACCAAAACCTGGCTTATTTTGCACAGTTAACCAAGCTTCTAACTAAAAATTCTCTTTCAACTATATATGTATATGTCGGATCCATGGCAAAATGGTGAGCGTCGTTGGCATCCGCGACCGATCTCACGGGTTTAATTCTTTTTACGAACACTATTTTCCCATTTAAATTCATGGATGTTTGTGATTCTGAAAATTCTCTTTAACCCTTCCGATTCTAAAATAACGGTGAGTAGCGAGAGTGATTAGTCAACCACTTGTCCTGTCATTGCCTTACACATATATCCAAATTCTATTGAAAAAATAGAGGTTTATTAATTAGCTGAATAACTAGCAGTTTTCACAGAACATACCTGTTAAGATAAATTTCATAGGCAGTGCATATGCTCTATATTAGAAGCAAACAATGTTTAAAAAAACTACAATATTGTAATATTCACCTATTATATTTAAGTAAGCAAAATGTCATATATTTTTTTTTGTTTGGCAACATTAGTTTGTGTGGTACTAAAATTGTTTTTTTAAACAATTTCAGTTAAAACCAGTTTTTTTATTGAGTTAGGTTAGTTGGATGCCCTTACTTTAAGATGGGTCTAGACCAGCCATACTCAACCTTTTTTTCCTTCGGGCCGCATTCCGATATTTGTTTTTCTACGTAGGCCGCAACATATTTATGGTATACTCCTTTTTTTTAGCTCACCGAGGAATTTGAAATCTTCGATTTGGTATACTTTTCCCCACATATCTCCGAAACTCCTTTTTTTTTTTACCTCACCGAGGAATTTGAAATCCACGATTTGGTAAGAGCTTACTGGGCCGCAGGTTGAGTATGGCTGGTCTAGACACATTTTTCTCGACAATGCCATATTTGCATGATTGCATTTATTATAATTAATGAAAAAATAATTATCTTCGTATACAAATAATAAATCAACTAATATGGAGGATGAAATAAATAACTTGTATAATTAATTTAAATTACAGTTTTTAAGCAGTAAATGCTGGATACAGGTCGTAGGATTAGGGCGTAAAGTTTTGTTTGTAGGCAAATGTGGCCATGTGCTCGTAGTTTTAAGGTACACAATGCAAGATATCGTGATGCTGCTTACTGCTGGGCGATTATGAAAACTTTGCTCTTTGTAAACGTGTTTCACACTCAAAGTCTTTACAAAGTTTAATTCTCACGTACTGGTCGTCATATCGCAACTAACTCTATGGTATAATTCGTGGGTAACACGGTAATCTGAAGTGAAATTTGCCAACCAAGGTGTTTTATTGCACTTTAATAAAATTCTACATTAGCACGTCGCTGCCTCGGATGGACTTTCATCCGCCGGAAGAATTTACAATTTGTAATAATACATTTCGTTGTTTCATTGCCGCTATGTGATACAAGTTGAGCATCGCATGGCAGCACCTTGAATGCTTGCCTACACAGTGTGCTTTTGAGTCTAATTCAGAAACATAACAGTCAAATGAAGCACCTTTCTGCAAGAAAATAATATTCAAATTAAATTCCATGAAACCAAAATGAAATAACGATGACACTGTTTTACTTAACAAGATATTGAATATAATTTTATGTTCAGGAAACTTTCGTTTGGAAGTACTAATTTCATTAAAAACATTTCTTTCTTTGTATGTATTCGTTTTCTTAACAATTTAAACGAATATCATTAACAGCCTTACACTTATGATACTCATACCTTTCATATATATATTTATAGATTTTTTTTTATTATTTAATTAATATGGATTAGATCGTAGGCATATAAAAAATGGTTCTCTATCGTTTATTTTATACTTTTTTTATTGATATCGTATGAAATAAGTTTTTAAGAATAAATATCGCAAAGAACTTGTTATTTCACAATATCTCTAACACATAAGTCATATATGTTTAAAAAAAATCTGATATCTAATATGGGTACAACGAAAGATTTTTTTGTTAGTATAAAAATACAAATTAATTCAAAACGGTTTCACTGTGGTGTAAAATTATTTACTTGTACACCACAGTGAAACCGTTTTGAATTAAAAATACTTTCACTTTACTAATACTAAGTTATATAAAAAAAAATATAATCATATTCTACATCTACACATATAAAATGATCGTGTCTTTTTCATATGTGTATTTTTTAAATTATATTTCAAAATGTTAGTAAATGGTAGCTTCTTTGTGAAGTCATCATCTAACAAATGTTAAAATACTAAATTACGACGAAAAGTAATTCTTGCACGGTTTTACAATTAAATATTCTCTTGATTACTTAAAAAAATATTTGAAACTTAAGACTTAAAAAATAAATAGAATACCAACAATTATTTTATTCGGGAAAAACATAAACACAAGACAAAGTTGGTCCAATGAATATACAACAACTAACATGATAAATCTACAATATTGACAAATCAATCCATTCAAAGACATTTTCATTGAGATTACAATCACTATATGAAATTGGTCCATTAAAAAACCAAATCGCCTTTTACCCTCTAATACAACTTTAATTTTAAATCGATGATTAAAAAACGCCAATTTCGGAATGAATGAGTATTTTTGTTTTTTAAATATAAAGCTGAAAATCAGACGCTTCGAAAAGAATCACTATTTAAAGTCAAAAAAAATATTTCATAATATTTCGTTAACATTTCTATGGAAAGAAAGTAAAGGAAACTGCACCAATAATAAACATTATGAAAGCGGATATTAAAAAAAACTGATAGCACTACAAAGAGTATTTGAGAAGTTAAGATAAATTATTTTAGAAAAAACATTAAAATAATGACATTAAAATTTTAATTGTATCACTTTGTCAAAGAATTCCCAAATTTTAATTATGTTTGTAATTACTTTCAATCCCCATTCTAAATTTATTAATCTGAGATGACTTTTTAATTATATGTAAGATGTGTTAAACATTTTAATTTTGTGCTATTTTAGAATCACTTTTAATGTAATTGGTAATTTCTTTTCAATGCCAATTGTTGTTTATAACTGTTCATTTTTGTATAAATAGCACTGTTAAATTATATTTCTTATCAGTTGACGATGCTCGTAATGAGCGAAACCGGTCCTGACATATTAAATAAAGTGGAATGAAGTACAAAGGAATATTGTGTTTTTTCTAATATAATGCCTTTCCACCAAGTATTGACAGTGAACACCCTATAAGATAAATAAGTTCCAATCCTTGAGCATTGGCTTGGAAAATAACCAACGTACATCTTTACTACGGTTTTTTTTATCTTTCTTCAAATGTTATTCAAAATAAAAAAATTACCTACTATTATTTTTCGTTATTCTTACTTAAAATGTGGGAAGTAATTTTGTTAGCTTATTATCTTTATCACAGATACATTTTTCATCTGCTTCATATTTATTTTGTTGTTACAATAAGCCAACGAAAGAATTTTCTTTGTTCAACTGAGTAATTTAAACACCGTTGGAGTATGGAAAAATGTTATTTCCGCCGCGTTTTGCGCAGTTCTAAAAATGCATCCGACGTAAAAGTAAAACACAAACTTTGTTCATTTATTACAGCAAATAAAATATTTTTCAATCAAATCAGTTCGAACCGGTTTTCTCTCTCTTTGTGCCAACTTTGTTTGCTTCTCTAACAACACGCCAACAAAGTGAGACTTTCTTCAGAGGAGGATCCGTTTATCAGGGTGAACAAATTGTTTTCAGAGCGCTTATTGTCGTTCATAACAAATTTTCGCCACGTGACATTAATTAGGCGACTTTATACGGGAGAGTCCTGTATTAAACTTTATATCTTGAGATGAAAGCACTCTAAGTTTAAAAAAAAAATCTAAGTAAAAGATGGTTTAGCACATTTTGATAAATTATTAATAGGGATATAAAAAATATACATTTAAATTATTCAGAAAGGTGAAATTTCTACATTCCGATGCTAAAACTTATTTTATATATATGATACATTTTATTTATTTACAAAAACTCTAAGCTGATAATTCTCAAGCATTTATTATAAACAAAATAGATTATTTAAAAAAATATATTTTTTATTTTTTCTTTGGTCGTTTGATATTCGATGATCAAATAATTCTTAGGAAAAAATCTCAACGTCCATTTCATAATTTAAAGGTTAAGAATATGAATCAATGTTAAACTTAATCGTATATCACCTTACGATATTTAGTTTGAAGATTATTTTTTAACAAGAAAAACAAGTTAAATCATTTGTTTCACAATCTGTAAAATACAAAGTTATCAAAGAACACTTTTGCTATCAACTAAGCAAAATTTGTTTAAGATGGAAATCCCATGTTGGTCATTTTTTATTGCTGCTATGATGTCTCTACACGTTTTATAACAAATTGAATTATATGTACACATAATTTTAAATCAGCTTCGTAAGCATAGTAAATTATGTGCTTATTTCAAATTTAAAAAAAATATAGCTCTAATCTCAATATCGGACGCATAGTGTATTTTTTCAGAGCAGGCTATGGAAAAGGAGAAAATATGTTGTCCCCGCATTCGCAAAGTATGGTGTCGGCAATAGCTAAGCTACGTCGCTTACTTTGCTGTAAATAACAATTTTGTTAGCAGCGAGGCAAACTTGCGGTGAAAGTTGCGTCACTGGCGTACTATGTCGCTGGAAAACTAACTCCCAAGTATTTTCTTTTTATAAGCTTGTATAGTGAAGAAAATGTGGGGTTATTTAAATTTTTATTGAGAAACTACGACCAGTTTTTCGATTTACATGGAACTTTAAAAGTTTCATATAAAGCTTACCCGCCGTATTTATTACTTTATATTAACGTTAAGATTAAGCCGTTGGATTTTGTCAATCATTAATTGTAAAATAAATTAACAATTTAAATATTTCAACAAGCGTAGAAACATATATTTGTTATTAAATTTTGGTCCTCACACTTAACATTATTATTCTTAGTAAAACAAATATTCACCCTTTGTAAATTCCTTGTAAGAACATGTTATTATTTCCGTGTACTGCTTGAATAAATTGACAACTCGACGTAGCACATGTTTGCAAATAAAATGCGATGTAGTTTATATTCATTATTCATCCTAGAAAATAGTTGATAGTAATATTGAACTTTTCCAGCAGTTTTTAAGTGAATACTTTAACAATTTAATATTTTATACGAAACAATGAATAAAAGGAAAGACACTTTTTTATCAAGTTTATATATGTATAAATTTACGCCATGCACGGTTTTGTTATTTTTCGACCATCATAATGAAGTTAGAAAGCCTGTTAGGAATAAATCTTATTTCAAAATATTATTTTATTCGTAAAGTTGACTAGTTTTTTCCTAATAAACGATTGTTTTTCGAGTTGATTTCTTAGAATTTTCGACTCGTTACCGATATTATTTTTTTTCTATCTGGTAAAAAGAAAACTATTCCGATTTCGACCCCGACTACGAATTGAAATTTCAAACGTTTCCGTTTAATTTACATATCAGTATATCATCAAATCATTTTAGTCACTAGAATAATTGTAGTAAATTACACCAATCAATTCCCCCCTCCCACCTATCCTCTCCTATGAACGAGGGGTATCGAGAGCGATTAGCTAACAACTAGTTCTTTCCTAGCCCTATCCTTCTATTCCTTCTCTCTTTGGAAAAAGAAAGATTTAGCAACTGAGTAAAAAGCAGTTCTCGTAGAAATACTTGTGTTAAAATAAACTACATTAGGAGTAAATATGCTCTACATTGGGAGCGGACATGGTAAAAAAAATAATCACAAAACATGTTTAAATAAAGCAACAAAGAAAACGGCCACATGGGATTGCAGTACCAAATGAGTAACTCAAAATCAGCACACCGATATTTCATATACATAGAATACCATAATTGAAAAAGTATATATAAAATAAAAATAACTTTGATAATTCCACGTATTCCACAATACGTGGAATAATCAAAGTTATTTTTATTTTATATTAAAATGAACTTCCACAAAGTTACCGCCGAATCCATCGAAAGTATGTGAAAAAGTATTTTGTCATTTTAGTAAACGGGCGGTTTTCATAATTGATTTTCATAAATAACCTTATTATATGGTTTCTTTAAATAGCCTTGATATTATGAAAATATTGAAACACGTAGAGGGCATAAAATATTTCAGTTTATTGCGAACAATTATTGAAAAATGTATGGATAAATTTCTATACTAAAAAAATCTAAATTTCCATAGAGAATTACTAAATGTTTGTTGCAGTTTCAAAACCGGTATTTCGATAGTGAGAAATGACAATGAATACCGGGATCTTGGGCTTGGTTTACCAGTATTGTAATGCCTAGTTGCAACTTAAGATTTTCTTTTTTGATGTAATATCTAATATTAATTGTTATAAATTGCTCAAGCTTTCATATACGGTTCAAGGTTTGGGGATTGTTGATGCAGACATGCAAAGGTAGGAGTGGGCTCAAGTGTCGCGCCGAGTCGGGACAGCAACTGCCAATTGGCAACCATTCAGGAGACTCTACCCCTTGATCCGTAAATGGGATTTAAGGCTTGGCTCTGCGAATATTTAGTGATACGCCAAAAGGATGGATGAAGTTAAGCGTATGTAAAAGGGATGAGCTATTTCCAGCGTGAATAAGAAAAAAAAACAGTTATCGTTCGCAAAAGATCCCTTGTTTTTTTAGGTCTCCCGTTTTCTTAACTGTTTTTTTTTCTATTGAATTACCTCCATAAAAGAGCGAGTAATATATTTCTCAGTACATTTAAAAAATATTATATTAAAAGATGTTGACCCAAGCTTTTACAAGCTTTAATAGAAACGAAAATATTATGTTTTGACATTTTTATCCATTTTCATGAAAACATGTTTTGATTATATGACAGCACTATTTGATTATTAATAACTGATATTGGATTTTATGTAAAGAGTTCTACATTTAACTAGTGTTTAAAAAGCAGAGAGAATGTCATATCTAAATATTGAAAAAAGTAAACACTTAATAAAGTATTGGCTGATATAAGCGTGGATTATTAAAATTCGTATTTGATTTTTTTATAACTAGATAACTGATGACATTTTAAATTTAATTGTTTTTGTAATTTGTTTCACTGAAAACTCTTTTTTACTATTTTTATGTGCTTTTGTTTTATTAAAGAAAACATGGTGTTTTTAAAATATGTCCACTAATATGTTTCAGCTGGGATTGTTTAATACTAGTAGTCACAGTAGTCAATAATGCATTATAAAGCGTGTTTATTTATATCAAGAATTAAGTGTTTATAACATTTTTTCGATTTTCGGATATGTTAAACCATTTAAATAAATCGTTAATAACGTCAAAAAGTAAAATATCTATTGCATTTGGAAACCCAATGATGTATCATTTTCAATTTACTGAAAAATCCATCTCTCTGTGAGCGTCTCGTATTTGGATATTGTATTTCATAAATCCTACAGAATGGTATTTGATAAACTTTGAAATAGTGATTAATGTCAGTTTAGATTTTTAGCTATGAGAAACCTTACCTTTCACCAAAATGACCAAAGGTCAGAAGATTTTTGGTTTTTAAATTTTACTAAAATAAACGAATCATTCGACTAATGACGAAATCTAAAAATATTCCTATGCATTTTCAATACTTACATTTCATAAAAATTATTACGATATCTGATATATTATCTAATATTAACCAAAAATAAATCTATAAATTATTTGTGTTATCTTTTTAAGTACACTTACGCAACTGAAATAACGTAAGTAAATAATATAATGTGTGTTTTTCTTTAAACATTTAAACTTCTTATACAATTCGGTAAATTGAAAACACCACAGTTTTTGGTACTTATGACAATTGATTTGAATTACTACATTGACAAATTGTATATTGATCACTAAATTAAACTATTTTGAATTTGATTGTTCTTCAAATTCAATACGTCACTAAATTACATGAATAATTTTGTTATCTTAAAAATATGTGTTACATATTCATTAACACTGAAATGTTAATGGATTGGCATTGGAGTTTTGATTGCTCATTTCGATTAGTCCATTACATCTGGTCTTAAATATCCTTGTATTTAAAAAAAAATGTTCACATTATTTATTATAGATCTGGATCGGTTTTCTTCGTCGCAACCATGATCAACTGATAAAATATAAAACGATACAGGGTTATTTATACACATTTGTAAAAAATCCGAATTTTATTATACGTCATTTTGTGGCATATTATCATTATAATTTTATTTTATCAAGTTGTGTATCACACTATGTTATTAGTCTTAAATAATTTTGTATAAATATTTATATATTTCACTACTTTATGATGCTCACGATGAGCGAAACCGGTTTATATATATATAATATTATCTACACTGTGGAATGAGTAAAAAAAGACTTTTCAAGCACATTATTACATTAATTCAATTTGAAACCGAAATTAATTGACAGTTTATTGTTGAAATGTCATAAAATATTTAAATACCAATGTTAAAACAACTCTATGCAAATAAATCTGTCAAAGGTGAAGAATTGTTTTCAGTTTCAAAAGAACAAATATTTGATTAGAACCTAAGCTTAGATCGCGTGGTATCTATTTCCAGCTAATAATTTTACCCAACCCATGTTCATAGAACGGACACTAATTATTAGCAGGTCTTCTCCCCCACAGGGATGCATACAACCTCCAAAACGCTTGACTACTTTGATTTATTGTAGAATCGTGATTAAATTCCTTTGTAACGTCATCAGTATACATTGTACACGCAGGCACAACAATGTATCTGGTCTATTGTTGGAGGGCCGAGGGGCTTATTTATCGACTGCTAGTAATTTGCTTCTAAATGAACTTCATTCTTTGGCCGTTATTATGTTCGTATTGTTCGAAAATTTGATGTCTTCAAAAAACAACAACATGGCAAAGCTCTTTTTTCGCTAAAACTCCCAATGGAAAAACTTTCTTTTGTATTTCATTATGCTCTGTGATTGATAACATTCATCAATGTACACAGTCATTGCCAGTTCTGGATAACAAACATATCGTGAGATATTTTTTTATATTACTTACTTTAGTAAACAGAATATTATTTTAACAAATGTTACACAACATTGCTAAGTGAAGAGTTAAATTTGTTTATATATTACAAAGATTAATATCGATTTATATTATAAAACCAACACGTTAATCAAACGCAGTTGATTTTTAGTAGATATAACAATTCGAGACTAAGAAAATATAAATTAAATTTAATAACGTCTTGGACTATAAATGAATATGAAGAAAAGCCTTTTGGTTGAAAAACTTTTATTTCCTGTCACGATATATTTAGAATATAATAATAAAAATATTCTCTGACATAGGAATAGAAAAATTCTTATATACTTATCAGTGGATAGTTATAAAAAAACTTTTACAATACTGATTAAAAGTCATTGATCAAAAGCCGTAGGAATTTTATATGTAATTTTAAATTAGTTTTATATATTTTGCCAATTTTCGACAGGTTTGAAGACGCAAACATAATAAGACTTTACATTCTTGCTGTTTTAACATTTTTTTATTACATTTTCACACAATAGTCCTTGCAACTAGGGCATCCAATCCTGAAGGCTTATTTTGATCCCTGGATTTTAGGACATGGACAGGCATTTCTTACATTATTATCTGTTTATTATCAACCCTTTATTATTTAGAAGAGGGAGTATTTCCACATATTTGTTTTGATTGTTTCATAAAAAACATTGAACTCCGTTTTGTAATGTATACATAATAAGAATCGATTGTTAGTTTTTTTGTTAAATACAATAACGAATGTTTGTCTGAATATGCTTTTCAACGAGAAAAAATTAATAAATCGATTTTTTTACACAACACGTGAAATAACAAATTATGAAATTTAATTTACATAAATAATATTGTCGGCTTTTGTCTAAGAGGAGGGGGTACAAAATATAAGACGCAGTAAGACCACAATTCAGATATTTAAAATATTTGTATAATTTTAAGTATTGTTTTAAATAAACTGAGTTACACTGAGGAAAACTTTATTTTAATTTTTATAGTTGATATAGTAGTAAACTGAGATTTTTTGTTGAATTGCAGAAGATTTTTTTGACATTTTATAGTGAATATCAATTTCAGGATTGCAGGATCGTACATCACGAAATGTAAAGCTCTACGTACAACGTTGTTGTTTAAACAGGATTCGAAAGTATCTTTTTTTCTCATTTCCAAAATCACAAACCGTTATTAAGCATTGACAAATAAATATGGATAACACACATTTTTTTGTTATTAACAATATTCATTTCAGAAAAATATCAGCACAGTGGATTGTTTTTAACATTGATAGCCTACAATTATATTTTAAATTTAAATAATATTGTTTTACTTCTAATTATATTTCGGTAAAAGTCACATACGTTCAGAAGTCATATAATATAATTTGTAGAAGACATTTAGTTAGTGAACTAGTATCACAGTAGCTTTATGAAAATTACCTGTAAATTTTATATTTTTGTTAAGCTTTGAGAGTTTCAAATTCTATATTATCTGTTGAGTAAATCATTAAAAAAACAGTTTGAGAACTCAGAAACTTTTGATACACGTTATCTGCAAACAAATGCAATGGTTATATTATAATTGTTAACACAAATACAGAAAATCTCAAAAAATAATACGTTTAAAGTAAGGTATGAATGCTTTATTTTGTTATTTACTTAAAACTAAAAAGAGCACTTTTTGCAACTGAATGATTCAACTATTCTCTCATTATATATTGATGCAATAATTACTAAATACCTCCTTTTTTATCCTGGGTAATCGATTTTTTTTTTAGAACTGATTTTTCATTTTTATATGTTCACTGTAAAAGCTTTTCTTTAAAGTTTTCATGCAAATCTGGCATATATGTTAGCGCTAAAATTCAGTTTCAACGATATTAATGCAAGCGGTTATAATTTTTGCCATCCACTCCAAAGTTTATCAGTTATGAAAGCGACCCGCAATTTTCCAACTACTCGCAACTCTAATGAAGAAAATACATCCTTGCGATAAAGTTCACCATCTTATCATCGTGATCATTGCCACTTACATTTTGCAAAAGTAGAGCCTCCTAAAGTAAACTTGATTCTTCATCAGTAAAGTGTTATAATATATTGGCTGTATACGAATGAGCTTATAATGTAAATTAATTAAAATTAAATAAGTCTAACCTATTTGGCGTATTTAGTTTTTACGTTGATTACCTAATCTTGATAAAAAAAATATTAAAGCATAGCTGAAATTGCTTTGAACTATTAAATAAATTTATGTTGTTATACAAATGTTTTCGAATAAAGTATAACCGCTTGAAAAGAAAAACTGACATACTCTTATTAAATTGTTAAATTCTATCCCTTTTATCCCCAATATCTTGGAAACAAGTAGAGGTCGAGAAACTGAGTGACAAGTAGTTCTCGTGTAAACTCTTATAATAAAATTTACTCCATAAAGATTCCATATGCTCTATATTGGGAGCGGACATGGCTAAAAAATTGAACAGTCTGTTTCGTTTTTATAAATTATTTCAAAGATCTGATCTTGACATCGAATTTATTTTTATTGTATTTTAATCATATACAACTTAATGGCTTTGTATAAAAAATTTACTTTTATTTTTTAATGAATATTTTATTTCTAACTAAAAAAACTGACTAGAAATATTGTATGAAAACGAATTCTTTGAGACTTGATAAATTATCCATCAACAATATAATGTTAACGTCACTAGTGATATCATTATTGTTGTTTGTTTATATCCTCTCCTTGCTTCCCATTTTTATGATATATCGTGTTAGAATATTAAAATCGTTGGTCTGAAGATGCCTTTGAAAGAGGGACACACGTGTCACTATTGGTGGCAAAATAAGTCGAATGATCCAAGTTATTTTGAATTTTATATAAATTTTGAATTTAAATGAACTTTCACAAAGTTGCCGCTGAATCCATCGAAATTATTAGAACAATAATCAATTGCTGAGTTTTTCGCATAAAAGAATGTGAGAATAAATATATACAAATAATAATAAAAACCAAGCAGTATACTATTCGTTTTAGTTACCATTATATTAAAACCACTAAAGGAGACGAACCAATTTGATAATCATTTTTTATAATCAATATTTGTTGGTATTTAATTATTCTATTATTTTTATAAAACGTTACTTCACTGTCGTCACTGAATCACATTTTTTCCGCAAATTATTTAAAAATGTCAAAATACATTTACGTTTTACAATTTAAATATTGAAATTCAGCTTTGTCTCTTCATTCTAAATGTATAGATTCTGATGGAAAAGCCGGAGCTATGTACCAACCCAAACTAGAGCATGCGATGAAATATTTAGGATTCGCGAAATACGAACAGGAAGACACTGTATATACAGACGGCGTATCGCTTGTACAATACCTGCTAAACGTTTATTCCCTTTGAATACGTAAACGGCGAATGTTTCGCCATAATTTGGTATCGTTCGTCTTCTATTGCATTATGACACGCCAAAGCTTATTGTTCGATGATGGATAGCACAAAGTTATACGCTGATTGCCTTAAAGGTATGCGCCATTAGTGTTTATTACTTTTGTGCTATGCGGCTCTTGCTTCACTAGTCATAAATATTGGCTCGACAGTCTGCCATATTTTGCGAAATCAGAAATAACTCAATCTATATATAATATTATTATACTATCGAAGCGACAGAATGTCTTGAGTTTTGAATTTTACAATATAATTTCAATATAACTATAGCCGTGGTCAAATAATTTCATTTGCCTATTAATATGTGAAGTCACGGTTTACTTTTTTCATAACGAGGCAAAACGTGTTATCGATTCAAATAACAAAAGTCAATTGATGGTTTATTCGTTTACGTCAAAACGTTGATATATTTTTTTTGCAGTTTATCATTTTGTTAAATTTGAATCGTTCAAATTATGTAAATTTGTGTGAATGTACATAATTTGAACGATTCAAATTTAATATTGAAATTCCACCAAGCACCTTCAGTCGAAATCTTAAATTAACATTTTTTTACCTTACATACTTTGAAAAGGTTTTAATTACTACGTATTAATTTCCGCATGGAATATATTATTCAGGAATTATTCAGTTATCAAAATTGATACCTGAGAACTACAAGGTTTTGCGTGTAAAGTTTTGGCAAAACAAAAGTAAAAATGGTACTTGGAAGAATACGTCATTGTTACTAACGATTCGCAAAAAAAACGTAATAAATATTACGTCAATGATGCTGCCGATGGCTTTGACTTAAAATATTGTATCTCAATACATCATATTATAGAGAAAATTGTATTTGAAAGTTTGCAAATATCGCAAGTTATTTTTTTGTATCATAGCGATAGATAGATAACATGTAAATAGAATATGTTGACATTAAGATATAAGCATTTCACATAAAAAAAACTGCAAGATTTACAATATGTTGGAATATGTATCAATTCTTTGAAATAGTAAGTTTGCAAATGCAATATATTAAGACAAAAATATCGGTTTTTTGGTCCTTTTCAAAATTTTACTTTACTCATTTTCGATGAAAATCTGATATTCAACATTTTAGCTCTAAGCCATCTATCTGTATTAAGTTTTTTGCCCAAGTTTTAGTGTCTCACATTGTTACAAAGCTAGCTTAATAGCAGTGATGTAAAAATATTTTCATAGAGTAAAGTCAAAACCATTGAAAGAATTATAAAAATAGGTTTCGTATAAATAATAATATCACAAAAATATCTTAATTTATTTGCCTCACAAAACATAAATTGGCTATAAGCTCCCCAATTTGTCTTTGACACCTGTCGTGTAATTTTATAAATTCATTTTTTTCTTTAATAACATTCAATGATTATTTTTTCACTATAAAAAACAATATTTTCAAAAAATGCATAAAAGTGTTAGGAATTTAAGCATGTTTATTTTATCAGTGGTATGATTTTTTCAAACCGTAATCAAAACTTTATTTTTTTGATAGGCGGTAAAAAGTTTATTTGAAAATGTTTTATTATTTGTTTTGAAAATAGATCAAAACGTTATGATATGTTTAAAGTTTATATTTTATGAGGTTCATTATATTAAGCTGCAGTTATTTTTTAGTTGAAACATTAAATTTCTCTAGATTAGGGCTTGCAATTTACCGTCAAAATTCAATTACCGGTAAACGGTAAATAGTTTCTGTCATTACTAACTAACTCTTAGATTACATTTTAGTTTTGTAACTATTTTTTATTAAAACAAAAATTGATGTATTGAAACGGAAATAATTAACAATATTTCTGAGATGACTTTTAGGGTGTTCACTGTCAATACTTGGTGGAAAGGCATTATATTAGAAAAAACACAATATTCCTTTGTACTTCATTCCACTTTATTTAATATGTCAGGACCGGTTTCGCTCATTACGAGCATCGTCAACTGATAAGAAATATAATTTAACAATGCTATTTATACAAAAATGAACAGTTATAAACAACAATTGGCATTGAAAAGAAAATACCAATTACATTAAAAGTGATTCTAAAATAGCACAAAATTAAAATGTTTAACACATCTTACATATAATTAAAAAGTCATCTCAGATTAATAAATTTAGAATGGGGATTGAAAGTAATTACAAACACAATTAAAATTTGGGAATTCTTTGACAAAGTGATACAATTAAAATAATGACATTAATAGAGTGAATAGGCTTAATGATAGTTTCCTATTTTTCCCGTTTCCAAGTAGTTAGTTGGTGAGTGTACATTCTTAAACAAAATCGACAGCCAGGAAGATTCTGAAAAAGAAATTTTTCAAAGACCATATCAATTCTAACAAAGAAATATATATATATACATACCTATATATATTTTAAATTATATAAAAGAATAGTTAACAAGGGCTAATGCAATGGATAAAGTAACGGGGAACTAGCAAATATTAGTTGATCGTTCAAAAGATCTGAATCAGGTAAAAATTTGAATCTATTGATTTCTAGGATTTCCTGTTTGTCTAGTTTGACAGACTTGTTATTTAAATGTAGAACTTTAAAATTTCTACTAATATCGAAAGTGTGATTATTTTGAAACAGATGGTTTCCAAATGAAGACTGTTCATCCCCTTTCTTAGCACAACTCAAATTCTCTTTGATTCTAATATTAAACGTTCTACCTGTTTGACCAGTTCTACCGGTTTTTCTAATTTCTGAGATGAATAATATCATAGAAATACATATACATACATGTGTGTTTTTATGTTTTTACTGAGATATCGAAATGAGTAACCATGTTGAAATTCGATAGTTTGGTGAAATATTTATAATATTAACCTGATTTGTATACATATTTCTGTAACAGATGAAAACAATCGTTTTGATTCAATAAATACTATTATAGCCAGGTCGGCAGGTCATTTTATTTGTTAAGAAAATGTATTTTTAAGAATTAAATAATAATAACACTACACAGCAATGAAGATTATATAATCAAATACGTAAATTCTTTTAATACACAATACTAATATAACTCCAGAGTCGTTTTGGTGACGAATGGCAGATGACACCAGTAGGCCCAGGCACGATTACAATGCGTGTTTTAATGTTGCTAGAGTTGAAAAAAAATTCCACATTCCGAATGCATATCTGCAATAATCTGTCTGTATCTGTCAATAATTCGCGATAAAATAACTTTCGGCAATAGCCAGTTAATTTTGCGGTTATCCGGTAATTACTGATATCCAATTATCGACAATTTACCGGTAATACAAGCCCTGGTTTAGATTGTAAAGTTTATCTGAAGCCATTAATTTTCATAGTACTATTTTTACTACCGAGAAGTTTAATGACAATTTAAAAACACCCGGACAATAAAGTCAGTGAAAAAATAATTGAGTATGAAAAACTGTAAAAAAGCTAATGCTCTAATTGGAAATATTAAATTTTAATTGCGCAGAACGGAGACTCTTTTTATCTGGAAACTAAATGAGTTACCTTCTTCTTTTGAATTATTAATATAATTGACGCAAACCGTTGCAAGCAATAAAACTATCCGATGATCAAATTACGGGTATCCGTGGACGACTATTGGCAATCCAAAGCGAATATTTCGATGAAACGGATCAAAAGCAACGAAATGATCTGAAAAATTGAATTGCAAAAACTCTGTTGCTGTATTAGTCGCTTTGCTGGATTTGTGATGTGGCATTTTAACATGACTTTATTACCGTAATATGAATGCAACGTATATTTTGTGTTAATAACAATTTTGCAGCATTTGATTAAAAAAAAACAAAAAAATATGAACTGAAAGACAATTGAAATCACGGTGATATTGCTTTGTTTTGTACTTCTTCTGAAGCGAGAAATGAATTTAATACTTTCAATTGGTTGTTGAATGTTTGTGATAATTTTTGCTGAATACCTGCTTACGAAGGATCAGTGATGGATTAAGCACTAGAAAAGTCTAAGAAGCAATCAAATTAATAGGACTTGTTTTTCGAATGATGAAATCAGAATTTATATTATATTGGTTTTATAAAAAATATGTTGTCTCAAGAGCTCTAAAATTGGATGCTTCAAGTGCGTGCTTCGTGCGCTTATGTGATAATCCGCCACTGGAAAGAATTTATAATGAAGCATTGCTAAAAAAGATTTGTATAGTGAAAAAAGGAAAACACTAATGGTCAATTTATTACACTTGCCACCCTCTATTTTCTGGATTTTTTTTACAAATATTCATATTTATGTACATATATTTGAATACAATAAAATAAATAATTTTAGCATAGTATTTAATTAAAAAAATAAAATATAATTTTGTATAAAAAATATTTGTAAATTCTTTTAATAATACTTTTTATTTTATTTTGATTTGTATAAATAATATTGTAATATTTTATTATCTTATCAGATGATAATGCTTGTCATGAGCAAAACCGTTCCTGATATTTTTAAATAAAAGCGAAACAAGTACAAATTTATATTTTGTTTTTTTAATACAATGCCTTTCCACGAAGTATTGACGGTGAACACCCTAAAAGTGATACTATTTAATATTCTGAATTACTATGATACGATATAATATAACTGACCTTTTACTGATAAACAAATATATTTAAAGATTCACATCATATATATTCCGAAAATTCTTTACGAGTCTTATATGCCAAAATTTTTTCATTCTATATAATCTTTATCCAGACCAGAAGACGAATGGTCTATGCTTTTTGCTTAGATTTCGGTGTTCCAACTTGGAAAGTTTGATTACATTATTTTTCAATAGAAATATGCAGTGATGAAGAAGTAAATAAATAGGTACCGGGTCGGTCATTGATTTCTTCCCTATTTTTTTTTTGTTTTTTTTTTTATATCCGTGCGAAGTTAAAAAAACACAAGTTTTAACAATTAAATCAATAAAAAAACGATTTTGAATGTATGTATGTACTTTAAAATTAAGTTACAAGTCAAAAAGGTGGCAGGGCACCTTCCTCATTTTCAGGTGCTAGGTCGCCGAACTGGCCCCACTACACCACTGGATATATGCATTATTGCTCGAATGCATCGTCTGTAGTGCTTTAAATTCTAACGGACTGTGTGATCTCTCTCTTTTTTATCCATGTCCACTTCTAAGTCGGAGCATGTGGCATTTTACTAAAGATATCTCTTTTTTTTTCACTAGAATTGATTTTAATTTAGAAGTTCAACCTTTTTTTAAAAAAAGAATAGATTAAAAAATAGATCAAAGACAAGACAAGTGGCAAGCTAATCAAACTTGCTTCGCCCTGTTCGTCAAGGCATGGAATGGTGGGAGAGAATTTTCAGACATCAGAAACACCCATACTCTTAAATAGAAATCGATCAAAGAAAACCTCTGCTCCTTCTCGGATTCGAGCCGGTGAGATCCGTCGCGGAAGCTTACGACGTTGAACACTGCACTACGGACCTGACCGTGGCTAAAAACTGAGCTGAAAAGAAAGATTATCAATTTTTAAAGTTTTTCAATTTCAATTTTATATCATAGACATGGGAGTTAAAGTTTTTATCATGTGATTTAAATTGTTTCAAACATCTAACAAAGGGGTGGGGAACCTTTTCTTTTCTATAGGCCGCATTCATTTTTCTGATTCGACATAAGGCCGCAGTCAACATTGACTAGGGAATCTTTGGCCGGAAACAGAAATTTACGGTCAGAATATGTCAGGAATTTACGAATTTACATCAATTTACAGAATTACAGAATTAGCCAGAAGGCCGCACCAGAGTAGCCAAAAGGCCGCAGGTCCTGATCTAACATCTTGGCTGTTTGACAAGTATATGAAAATCTATGGAAAATTTTGTTATGTTGTGAGAAAGAAAAGTTTGTAAAGCACTTCTCTAAATGTAGGCTATTGTCAACATCGTATTTTTTAACAGAATAAGTGGAAACGGGTATTTTTTAAATTGCTTTGTATTAATACATGATTTAAAATGTATTTTAACCGCTTTAATATCGCGCAAATAAATCATTAATATGTCCCAGAGATACTGCGTGTTTTTGAGAAAAATTATTTTGCCTAATATACACTCGAATTCGATATTTTAAAAACTTATATCGAATCAGTATAGATGACATCACGCATATTCATCAAAATATTACTTATATTTTATAAGAATACCAAGTATTTAATTTTTAAATGTCTTGGACATCCGTGTTCACTTGCATATGTTCCGGACATCTGTGTCTACTTGGTATTCAAGTGATTAAACATTGATGTGCTACCATGATAAATGACAGACTTCAAAATACTCACCCTTATTTGAAATATAAGCTAACTAAATCTCAATAGTGATTTAATCTCGTGTAAACAACTTCATTGGAGCTTAATACGATTAGGATAAATATTGGTTCTATAAATTGAGTACTAAAATCACTTGGAATTCTGTATTATTCCATAAATATGAACTTCGCAATATTAAGGAGGCGTACAACCTGAAGTTTTATGAAATATTTTTTTTAATCAAAATCTTTTTCGATTATAAATAAAACAAAAAGTAAGATAACTTATTGTAAACTTTAAAAATTAAATACAACAGATTATTATGTCTACTTCAAGTAAGACAGAAAATAAAGCTTTGAAATTTGAATGAAACAAATTTATTTATTAAATACAATACAAGCGGTCAACGTCGTTGGCGTCGATTACAGAGGTCACGAGTTTGAATTCCACGACTTATATTGATTCATATATTTCTGTCCGAAGGCATGGATGTGTTAAATTACTTTTCACTTTCCCTGTCCTGTCCTAGTCATATTCTTCTATCTCTACTCGCTTTGAAAAAACAGAGGTCGATCAACTGACTAAGCAAGAGTTCTCGTAGAAATTTATCTGTTGAGATATTTCCATTATGAGTCCATATGCTTGACATTGGGTGTGAACATGGTTATTTTTTTTTTACATAAAATACGAAGAAGCTTTTCTGAGAAATTATCTATTTCGTTTGATGATTTAAGATTTTTTAAAAAATATTTACAGTGAAAAACAGTTACAGCAAAAGATTGATTATTAATAAAAAATAAAAAAATACATAAATTATTTTTTTAAAACATTTTTCCTCGCAAAAAAGCTTAGCACTTTAATAAATAAAATATGAAACTTTCATATATTCCTTAGGAGGTTTTAATATCATTATAATTAAATGAAATAATACTGTTATTATGAATATCTTAATGCAAAGTTCTAATGCTATATTTTGTGTGGTATAAAATGTTTTTAAACCTTATTTTTTAGGACTAAAACACAAAATGTACTTATTTGATTTCATTTTAAGGTTAATACTAATAAAATTGAAATCAGTTCTTCGAGTCTTTCCATGCAAATACATGTCCAATCCCAGCTTAGATTTTACCTTTTGTTGGATTTTATATTATAAATTCGATGAATGAAGACTTTTACATTAAGTTTTTTTACATTGACTTTGGAAATGAAAACCAACTTAATTGAAATGGTTACCAATACATCATACGAGCATTACATTAGTACTGCATGAATGTTTTATTGACTCACCACGAGTCATGCAACCTTGTATATTTTTGTATTTATCTTTTTTATGATGGCTCAAAGACAACTATTTGTTAAACCATGTCAACCAACAGAATGTCAATTCACAAACCACATCTTAAAAGAATCAAATAACATACAATCTATAATATGTAATTCGGCCGTAAGCCTACATTGTTGTATCAATGACTCGACAATAACGAGCAATAAGTAATATGTAAATATACATAATAAAATAATCTTATTATTTATCAAACTATTATAAAAAAAAAACTCACTAAATAACATCATATAATTAAAAATCTCAACAGATTTGCTTTTAAAATAAATTACTAACATTGTATAAGGATTTTTTTGTCAAAAAAGTCAAATCGAAATTATATCATTGAATATGGCATTTATTTAAAATAAAATTAGGGCCGAAGCAGTAAGTTAGATAATTTGTATCGATATCTACTTAGCCAGTTTATAGAGATAAAATGACGTGTATGAATTATTCTTGTAAAACTAAGTAATGTGATATTTTGATTTCACTTAAGAGGATTTGTAACAAATAAAAAAACAATTCAACTAACTAGCTCGCTGTACTTATTTGAAAGACGATATAAATATTACTATCGTAAAAAAATATAGCTGTTAATATTGACGATTATTTTTTATTGTTATTTTAAACATTATATATTTTTTTAATATTGTAAGCAATATATTATTATTTTAACGTTACAAACATTCAAAAGTTTATTTTCAATATTTTGTTTTTTACCTAGCTCACATATTTCTACCGTATTTTATGTTCACTATGAAACCCCTAGTAATTATTTCACTTGTAGTTAATTCACAAGTGCAAGTATAATAGGTGTATTTAACGGCAAATAAAATTCTATTGTATTGCGTGATGGTGCTATGAGTTTCTAAATACGGTCTATAATAGCATTAAAACTAGGCACGGACTTAGTGTATTTTTGCGCTAAGCCAATGATAACGATTGTTTGCATGTTCTGCTACTTATGTGGCGGAAAGTCGACCGTAGCGTGGTAACGCCGGCAGGTAATCTGGTGAAAACTGATTCCCATTCGCTTCCCTTATTACAGTGTCAGCACGTTTGCGATCGTACTACGCCTTTTGTGAAGCAAAAAGGTTATCGCCACATGTAAAAAATAAACTTTCACATAAAAGAGGGTATTGCGAACGTATATGGCGCCCTAATTTACTGACAATAAAACCACAGATAACAAAACTCAAATGATTAAATAATTGTGTAAATATCTAAATTATATAATAAACGAAAAACATCTGACTAAATATTGTATTTTTACCTAATATTTATAGAAGAGTAATAAAATTTCGCAATGTATTTCAATATAACTTGAAATCATAGTTATCAATGATCTTGAGTGCCTAATCTATTCAGCAGGTGAAAGTCATCAAACAGACATGTGCATTCATTAATTTATCGATAAAGAATATGGCCCACTCTCACCTTTATATCCTTTCTCTGTCTGAAAAAGAAAAGAGAAACTATCCATGTTTATCAGCTGTTTGGAAAAAACATGTTCTACACCAAGAGCGGATAAGTTAAATATTACAATATATCAGAAATATTATGATATCCACATGACTCACTAAAGCGTTATTTGATTTTAAATATTAATACCAACAATATAATACAACGCCAGCTTCTTAGTCAAGTGGGCAACGTTGTTGCTTTCAGTTACGTCGATCACGGGCTTGAATCCCAGTACGGACAGATTTTTAAAATTGATTTTCATTTGATTCATAGATTTATTATTATTTATTCTAAAAACAGGTGTAGCAAATGCAATTAGCATACCACTTGTCCTAACCTAGTTATATCATTTTATCACCTCCTTTTTGACCATGTACTCTGTTTGAAAAAAGAGAGGTTGAGCAACTGAAGAGTCCATATACTCCACATTGAGAGCGGATATGGTTAAAAAATAATAACAATTCTACGTGTTAAAGATGATGTAAAATCGTTATTTTCCTGATATTTTTTAAAAACGCTGCACCAAAAATCATTATTTTATTGTTTACTTTTAAACTTAAATATTGCTGAGATTCATGCTACGTTTTAATCATAGTTCACAACACGACATAAAAACGGTTTCCTAAGCATGTAGGTAATAATATCGTTTCATTTGAATTTATTTTGATATTTTTTGAAGGGAATAATTGTTATTTTGGACATTAAATAAAAGCACACGTAACGTAATAACGTTACCCACATACATTAAAACTTCAGCACGAAGTACATTTATCAACGGTGCTGGAGATTTAACTTTCTTTTATACGTTTATAGCGGATCCTCGGTAATATCATAAAGAATTGAATACAAAACTAAATCTCGTAACCCTCTCTACCTTCAGTCCTTCGCTCGGTCGGATTATCATGAAGAGGGACAACAATGAGCATGGGATTTAAAAGAAACCCCATTCTGCGTCGTAAAGAATCATTTCACCGCGAGTTACGCAGTACAATTCATCCCGTTTGTTGTTGGGGAAGCGGCTAAAATGATCATGAATGTATTGTTTAAATAATGCGTGTACTTTCTTTAAAGGGTATTACGTTATACCCTTTGTAATATAGCAGAGAAGGTTTGCTCAGTTTCATAATGTGGCCAATAATAGCGGAATAATATTCGTAAAATGCTTTTAAAATAAAACTGAATTAACCGTTTATATGTGTACCTTTTTTCGTAATGTACATCTAAAAATATTTGTGTAATTTCAAAATACTTTTAAAAGCGCTTGAAACTGTTTTTTTTTTTTAAATAAACCAGTGCTGTGGAGTATGAGTCGTGATTTAGCAAAGTGTTTTAACCAAAATCTGGCTTTGACTTCTTCTTCTCGAATTATTAACGAATGTAAATATTATACATATTTATTAACAACTATTTTTAACTTGGTCGTTGTATGTACGTATATTAATGATGGAATTCAACTTCAGTTGTTCAAATGGGAATGAATGTTACTGATTTTGTTTATCTTTTAAAATACATACTATTTAAATTTTTGTTTTTTAGAATACTATTAAATTATTTGATAAGCTTTTTTATTTGTATCACACCAAACATTAAAATCTCCTTAATGGTACACTTGAAGTAAATTAATATTTGAATAGCAACAGTAAATATAAAAGAATTGTAACACTTATTAAAATTAGCAAAATCATTAATAATAGACAATTAAGTAATAGTGGTTATAAAACTAATAATGTTACCAAATTTGATTAGGGATTAAGTAATGAGGGATAGGGAATGTAAACTTTTTATTTAAAAAAAAATCTAGAGACGAAAGTAGATCTGGATGTCCAATAAGGATCACCACGATTATTTCTACATTTTAAATACAAAATACTACTTTATTTATACATATTCGGACAATCGCAGATTATATGCTCTAAATCTTGATTACTGTCATCTTATGCAATTTGTCATTAAACGCACCGTATCTGGTGATAAATTGGGAAGTCTAGTGATCTGGGGAAAACCAGGTTGCATTTTGACGAAAACAGTATCTGAAAAGACCATCATCTTTGCCAAGTAGTCAGAACGATAAGTGAGCAAAAGTTTTTAACTTTCACTTTTAAAAAATCTTGAAAGTTTAATAGAGTGAGAGTTGTGCGGCTAATTTGCGCTGGTTCCCCGTGCAAAATATGTTAAATTGCTGCTCGTCTAAATTAAATAGAATAAGTTTCAACATGACAAGAAGACATTCTGTTGAGCAAGTTAGGTATGCTTTAGATATGCCAAGAAAATGAAACCAAGGTCTAATAAATAATAGGATTTTCTTTTTCTGACGCAGTATCAAGTATTATCCTAATTGTCAACAAATTGTCAAATATCAAGGTTTAAATATGGTATTTGTCCTTTCAACTCGTCAAATCAAGACATTTTAAGGCAAAATATTATACTTATCATTGTATTTTATCTTCATTTTTGTTACTATGATTAAGATAACTAGAGTGTTTATTATTAAAAAATATTCTATAATTTTAATTATGTCGTAAGATATTTTGACACTTTTTCAATTAAAAAACACGAATCTTAGATAAATCAGATGGTAAGATATTTTTTTTTGTTATTATTATATACCACAATAATATAAGTTAAATTCTAATAAAATTTCAATTTATTTGACTGAAAGGCAATAAATGCTTCGTAAAGAATACTAATATTGTTTTATTTATTATCATATCGCAAAAATACGTGAGTATTTTTAAAAGAATGTCTTTGAAGACATCGTGTTTGCATCATAAATAAAACGAATCTTTTGTGGACTGTTACCCGATATTTGAATCTTAATGTAAAAATAAAATAGACATTACTTAAAGACTTAGGCGTTATGTTTAAGAGAAATCCGAGTTTTTCTTTCTTTAATTTATATAATTCATCACACGGAAACAATTTTTTAAAGGGAAACGCATATTTTTCATTTTTTCTTTTAATTTTCATCTGAGCCATGTGCTTTGAACACAGCATAAATAACGTTGTTGAAATGAAATCATCTTGACAAAATGTCAGGATTTTTTTTCATTACAAGTAAAAGCAATCTGTTGAAAATGTCTCCAAAGAATTTGAAAAGAAATCAGAAACATCTGCTTACACTATCAGCTTGGAGTTATTACGCAAAAAAAGTGTGCGTGATTATAGGATAAATTTTTCTTCTATACTTCCTATAAAAGAATAATGGTATGGTAATAGCTGATAAAGTTTTGTATTTTGTCTAATGATTGAAAACACAAATCAATCCGAACAATATTGACGACTTTAATGCAGACTTTGTCTTCAAATAAAGTCAATTGCACTGCACGGATTTAAAACTAAATATTTAAAAGAATTTTATCGCAAAAAATATGTGTTTTAAAGCAACATTCACCATTTTAATATTAAGTACATAACGAGAAACATAAAAAAAAGAATAAAAGGCGTAGCAAATGAAGTACTTTTTACAAAACTATATCAACTTCTAAAATGAATCATAAGCATTGTTGCCAGAAAACGCAACACAACATAAGTAGACTTAACAAGAATTAGTTTTTAATATATCGTGTTTACTCCGTTTCGTTTTGAGATCGGTCAGTGCACTGTGTGAAAGATGAAAGTCACATTTTTCGGGATTCAAATCGATTTAAAGCTCTTTGATTGAATTCTTTTGGGGACCGCGTAAACAAGTATAGGTGAATTGTGAGTGTCTTTTATTTTCATACAATATTTTTATAAAACAAAGCAGTGCAAATAATAATCAGATGAACAGAACTTCCAATACACAAATTCACCTAATAACTCAAATTAAACTATATTAAAGAAAAATTTTCGTTTTTTTTTGTTTTGTTTAAATGGTATATATTAGTTATCCATAGTGATTTTTTCAATAATATAGCAATGCACTAAATTTAAATCTATTTTTTTCTTAAAAATATTTTGTATTATGTAATTATAACATCACAACGATAAAATAATGCGGCAAAATAGCTATATTTTTCTTAGCAACGTCTGCTCTTAATGCAGAGCATATAAGCTTTAAGTGGAGCTTGACTGAACAGAAGTTTATTTTAAGAAACTTGCTTATAAGTATTCAGTAACACAGAAAATGCAAGAATAGTGGTCAGCAAATAAATGACCAACGTTACGCTTCGTATTTTAGAATTGATAAGATCAAGAAATCCATGTTTTTGAACACAAATTTACAAATGACAACTCAGCTAAAGAATAAACAAAAAAAAATATTTTCGGTTTAACAATAATTATTTGTGTAAAATTCAGAAACTGTTTTTCCCATTATTGTATGGCACTGTCATAGAAGTTTACGTATTATTACTATCTCGTTCAATAAAAAAAAGTATTAACACTATTAAACATACATAATATATACCCTGCTAACTTGTTTGTTAGACTAGTTACTAGCAACTAAGCTCGTGTCTTGTAAGTGTAGGTATACCCAGGTGATGGTAATTCAGTGAGAAGCACTCGAAAACTACACGGTCATATTGCATGACATACCTGCTTACAAGCATCCGACCTCACCCCATAATAGCGTGAAAATTATTCGAAATTACATGGCGGTGATTTTTCGCGCCCACTTTACTGCCTGGCGTATAAAATTTTGTTGGTAAGTTTTATGTAAGACGTCAAAATCGACCGTAAAGATTCCGCTATATACTTTTATTACTTTTATCTTCAAAAAATGGCTGGTAAAAATGATTAATCTATTTCATGAATGTAACACCCTTTTTTATTATTATTTGATACACATCCGCTCCTAATGTTGAGCATATGACCCCTAATGGAGGTATTTCAACAGAACCTTTTTTTACAAGAACTTGTCGCACAGTTGCTCAACGTCAAAGAAAGTAAGAATATAAGGATCGGGCTAGGACAGAACTAATGGTAAGAAGCTTTCGCTACGACGTAATTTAAGGATTTTCATGATGAAAGGAATTTAAACAATACTTAATACATCATCTGATCCACACAAAAAAATCGACCGGTTTTCGCCCTCATTAGAATTGTATTAAAACTTACAATAACTTTTGCAACAATTTTTAAATAGGTTTATACATCTGTTCTAAACCAGTATGTATAGCAGTGGTAGCGAACCTTTTATAGAAGTAGGTAAAATTTTGTTAATTTTATATTTTAGTGCTAGCTTGTGGGTCACGTTTCTTGTTTGTTTCAAAACTTTTACTTTTGCGAGTGAACAGCAAAAAATAAAGATCGATGTCAAAAAAATGATATAAATAGGGTGATACCATGAATTACCGCACCAGTTGACACCATTCTCAGTCGGCAGTCGTCCCTGCACTGAGTATTTGAATGAACGAGGAATAAAAAAATCACATATGTGTATTATGAAATATTATGTATTAATAGATATAGTGACTCGTATGTGCATTTTAATAAAATTGAAGTACAATTCAATGCAAAATCTGTTGTTGTTTATTTTCAGATAGTTTCTTAATATTAGGTTCATATTCCGTATTCATTAGCTTAATGTATTTCGCAGTCAATTAATTCCGAAATTTATTTAGATTGGTAGAAAAAATAATTTATAAAAATCAACTCATGGGTCATTTAAAAAGCTTGCGTGGGCTTAGTCATAAGTTCGCCATCACTGTTTTATAGCTATGTAAATTTTAGTTTAAACATACTAAAATACTTTGATATTTTTTCACCTTATAAAAAATAATCTCCTTCGAACTACTCGAATTAATATTTTCACCAAGTTTCTGAATAGCGCAACATTTAGTTTAGTATTAGTTTCTTTATGGAGACATTTAGAGATTAGTCTAAGAACCCCTGAAGAAGACAGTGAGAACGGAGGCATGTACTTTCCATGGAGGCTCACGGCCTGTTACCATTATTATATCTCCTCATAAACAGAAATCACCATTCCGTAACGGGAGGATTGCGTCATTATGCAGAATTATTTATAGGGAATGGAATCGTTTGGAAACACATGTAGCTGAGGGTAATTTTGTAGATAAAAGTATAAAGGGCGGTAATAAAAAAATACTTTCCAGTTATTCAGCGCATATCAGATGATCCATGATTTTGCATCAGGTGTGAAAGGGGTCATAAGCTTTTATTATGAAGAATAAATGATTATGATACGTATATTTTCTATAATATATATATTTTAATAATATGTGTTATGTGCAAATGTTTGAAACTTCTTTTTATCTGTTTCAGGTACGTTTGGCGTGGTTACAAATTCGTAAGTATAGAAAAGATAACCTTTACATTGTGCTTAGTACACAATTATCTCAGAATGGATTAATTATTAAATTTGATTCGTTTATAAAAATATTCATTTGTAATAATTAAATTGATTGTAAAAATCAATAATATGTATACGCCATCTAAAATAATGAATGGTGTTTAATTGATTGTTCAAAACATGCAACTGTGAATCGTGGAAAAATTTGAAAGTTTTTTTTTATACTGGTAATGACATGGGTGTGTTTATCTAAATATATTATTTGTATTATGTGTACCTTTAATTTAAGTTTTCTCATGGAGCTTCATTCCTCAAAAAAAATATATTTAACTTGATTTATGCAATGAGGCTGAAAGATTTTTTTTCAGCTAGCGATGAGTTGGAACTGAATACATAGCGATATTTTGCTTTATTTCATTTAAAACCATTAACGTTTTTTGTATGAATTTATTTTTACTAAAAACAATAATAAAATATTAAGTTACAACGCATTATCCCTGTAAGTGACTAAATAAAATCGTAATTGCTATTTTCATTGGACGAGTTTTTATATTATAAAGCCCATTAAAAACATCTTACAGCTATTCGAGCCTCAAATAATCCCCTTAATATTGCCCAACAAAAGTCCTGCGAGTTTATCCTGAACGCAAACAAAACAGGATTGTCCAACTTTTGTGCTTTTTTCCGTTATTTGTTTTCCCCGCTTAGGCATTTTCAATAACGATCGTTATACCGAGCGTAATCCACAAATCGATGTGTTCTTAGGGTTTATTTTCCGTAATAAATATCAGAGTAATATTGATGTTATTTGTTTTCCGTTGGGTAATAAAAATCTGGCGGTCGACAAAGTTTATGTTAGGCCGTAATTAATAATGCAATGAAAACTTGATTAAGTACTGACCCCCCGAACGTTCGAGGAAATTTTATTTATTTTCACTTTTCTCGCAGAAAATAAACGAGCCTTTTTAACTTATATAAGCAACGTGTTTATGTTTTTGTTAATACTTTGTATACAACCAACAATCAAAGAATAAGCAGTTTGATTGGCCTACTAAATTTACTTTTACGAATATTTAAGCTTTGTATCTTGAAAGGTAAATATAATATTATTGTACTTGTATTTAGAATATACAATTATCTTATAGTATTATTTAAAAACGTTAACAAATTTTGTTTTTTGGTAAATTAATTACTTTTTTGATAAATTGAATGATAAGCACGTGCCTGTTAAAAGCTATATTTCTTAAATTTAAAATATATGATAAGTTAAACAATAAATATTATAACACAGTATATTTAATTGATTATCATATACAGACTTCTCACATCAAATAACATAATAAAACTATTTTTACACTATACTATATATGTTTATGTACTATGTTTGGAATAGAAAGAAATAAATATCAAACAATACTGATAAAAATAATTCTTTTTTTACTACATATACAGTGACAGATAACTTACGTGAGAGACCCTGTTGTTTGAAAAAAATATCTGAATTAAAAATATATAAAAAACTTAATTTAAAATAAATGGGATTTAAATATTATATTATACAATATGCTATTATTGAGGCCCTTAAAATTCATAGCCCCCATGCTTGCGCTTTCTACACTTATGAGGTAATCTGTACATATTAATGTACATATACTACAATAGATCTTAGTTTAACACAAATTATCAAATCAATGATTGAAACAATGAATATTATTAACCAGTAAAAAACAAATCTCAAAATTAGAATCCTTAAAAAAATATATTCATACTATTTTTACCATTGACATCATACTTAAAATTGCGTGTGAGCTATACTTATATTAATTAATGATACCACAATGGTATGCTAATTGCAAAACACTGTTTCTCCTGTTGTGTAGTTTGTGTGTAAGGGAATTATAAAACCACTTCAAATGAATCTAGACATCAAAGTAAATAATAACAAAGCGCTCTGAAAGCACTGTCATCACAGAAAACTGCGAACTTATTGTCGTGCAGAGAGAACAGATTTTCGTGTGAATGAAAAACATAGAATAATCAATTCAGTGTAAAGTTTATGTCAGCAAACTACAGTGAGAAGTAACTGTTAAAGCTTATTTTTACAACGTGTTCGTAGACAAACTATTTAACAGAATTAAATTAAATAAATGGAATTTTATGACCCGTTGGTATTTAACGTTATTAGTTTTAGAATAATGAAAGGACTTTGTATCGTACATAAACGTAATAAAACTTTTCATTCAAAATAATACTGATTCTATCCACTGGTCATTATATTCAATTAAACTAACTAAATGTCAGAATGCCCACATTCTAAGTGAAATTGTTCAAATTATTTTATGAAAATAAATTAGAAATGGACTTTAAATATAAAACCTTTTCATAATATTTAATTGACTTTTTCTAACAAGGATTACCGGTTAACAAATAATGAAAGGTTATTTGTTTTGGCTACTTTAGTAACCTTATTTTAATATGGATAATTATGTACACTGAATATTCCAATTTAAAATGTATTTAAACCATGGTGTTTATTTTTGTTTTGACTTTTTATTACGATGTTATTATAAATTATTGTTGTCTCAATTTTTTAAATTACATACATTTTTGATGGATAAAAAGAAAACTCTGAAGTTATAAAAAGTCTTGTCTCTTTAATAAGGAAACATATTTTATAAACGTTCGTTAAGATTCATTAAACACATAACTTTAAAATTCAAAGACATGCTGTTTTTTTATTAACATACATAAGATTTAAATAGTAAATAAGCTTAGCGGTATATTTTATTGTATCTTAATAAAATGAGTTTTACATGTGTTTGCGTTACTTTAAAATGACTTATGCTCACTACAAGCAAATAAAGACCCTCCAGACTATTTAAAATAAATCATTGAGACAGATATGTTACGCTTCGATATACGTGCTTAACTTGCTGCTTCATAGATACTTGAAAATATCTTCCATCCGCGAGTTTGTTCGTGAAATATATCAAAAGTTTCACAGCGAGGTAGGAAAACATTATTACCCAACGAATTTTTATCTTCACAACTATGACGATACAATGCGTAAGAATCGTTTTAGACCGAGAGCAGCCATAGATTTTATTTTTCGTCTAAAATTTATAAAACATAAAAACTACCTCAACCCAAAAATGACTCAATTTAGTTTACTTCCTTGTGTATTGTATGTGTATAGGTATGTTTGCGCGCGTGTGTATACATTTATGTGTATAGTATGCGAAGAGGTAAATATAATATGCCTGCTGTGGTCTAGTTGGTTAGAGCTTGCTCTAATGATCAGATGGGTCTGGGTTTGATTCCCGGTAAAGTCAATGTCAAATTGGGTTTTTTCAATTTGAATTTGAGATCTAAGACATGGGTGTTTGTGAAGTTAATTCTCCTTGAGTTAATCTCATGTGACTTTCAAAAATTCTCATCGAGTATGTTTCGTATGATCTTTCAACTTCAAAATATTTGACGCATTGGCGTAAGCTGTAAATTAAAAAATAAAATAAAATATGATTTGCATATGGCGCCCTCGTTAACTGGCTTCACTAAGGATTGCTCACCTCTGTAACGATTACGCCCTTGCCCCATCGGCAACGATAATAAGATGTAAGCACAATCATCACAGTAAAAAATATAAAACTTATTGTCAACTCGTATTATTTATTTTAAAATTAAATATTGAAAATTCGTCAAGAAATAACTTAAAATGGCATTTATTTATTTATGTCAACCCATTATACCGTTTCGGGAAGCTTGAAATGCGATATTTTTAATATGTATCTTCGAACGGTACTCTTCTTTGACCCGATTTCAATTTGAAAATTGTGAAGAGACTATTGCACGAGCGCACAATGGAGATTGTGCAGCCAAAAATACGTGGAGTATGACGGAAATTTCAGAACGTGATATTATTACCTGGTAGATCGATAAGATTCCTTACACAGCTCAAAAAATATATTGTCATTTTGATAACCGATATATATTTTTGATTTGCTTTGTTGTAACATAGAAGATTATATTATAACAAGCATTTTTATGATTTGCAAAACGTTTCTTAATTTATCATTTGAAATTTGAGTTGGGCGTTGATTGTATTGATATTTACATCATAGAACTCGATTGTAATAATGTTCAAAAATTTAACTATTTTAGTTCTACAAATATTATTTTATATATGTTTGATAGCTATTTAGGCATACGCCTCCATCAAAAATATGTTTAATTTTATATTAAAGTCACTATACATACTGTCTTAGAATAATATATATTATATAAAACATCCAAATTTATATTACAAAATAGTAAATCAAGTTCCTAAGGTTTAATGTATTTTATTATTTAAACTGTGCCAGTAATAACTATTTTGAAAATAGATTTTCACTGTATTTATAGATTTATATTTGAAAGTGAAGGTGGTGACTGAAAATTCATTTACACCCATCCTATCCTTAAAAAATAAGCAAAGCGGGAGAGGCTAGCTTACCATTAGTCCTGTCCCAGCTTTTTCCTTTTATCCCCATTCTCTTTGAAGAAAAATAAGTTGAGCAAATGAGTAACAAACAGTTATCATATTAACTTTTTTTCTAAGATAAACGCCATAAGTAGTCCATAAGCTTCACATTGGAGGCGGACATGGTAAAAAAAATGTTACATAAATTCGGATGTTATAGTGGATAAGTGAATGTATTGTGTATCTCAATTTAACCAGTATAAATAGCTCAGTTAAAATAAGTTCTAACATATGTAGCTCTGATAAGGGCATAAGCCGAAATAGTTATCAACTATTTATAAAATAATATTTGTAGGACTAACATATTTTTTTTATTTGTTAACCTTATTACTGAGTTATGGAGATTAAAAATCTAGCCATCTGAAAACAAAAAGTTTTGATTAATTTGCATGGTTTCCGACGAGTAAAGTCATGTTGAAACTAAATGAATAACAATACTAAATAGTTAAATACATAATCTACCTATATTTATAATAAACATAGGTCTTCTTTTGTTTTGAGGAAATCGACTTTTTCTAATATAGCGTGACCGTAGACAATAAAAACAAATGAATAAACTACAGTAAGTAATTGACCAAAATTTTTGCATAAAAAAAACGTTTAAACGTTTAATTGTCTTTTAGTAACTGATGAATAAAGAAATCTGTACAGCTAAAAAGCGTAAAGTTATTTATAATGTTCTGCCAGTAGTAAATGACAAAGAAATTAACTTAGTTTGAATTACTTCTTTAAATATCTAAATAAATAATTGTAATATTAGTGAGCTTGTTTTTTCAAACGACAAAGGGTGTTTAAATCTATAGATCTGCATTGATTCCTGATTTAGTATTTTCTGGAAGTATAACAAAGTATTATTATATTCTTTGACGTAGATATACATATTGTACTATCGAGAAACGAACCGGTACAGATATGCTGATGTTTGGAATCTCGCTCAAATTCATAACCTGCTGAAACTTCAATGGTTTCACGTATAGAATACAACAACGGGAAATCGACCGAGTTGAGTACTTGGAAAAATGTTTGAAAACTATAATATTGCGAAAATTCTCTTAAATTTTTCAATAAATCTTGATTATATCTCTTTTAGAAGGTACATAGATTTGTATTTATTAACTTTTCGTCTTACTGATATCAAGTAGATTTTCATATATTGAAGCTTCCCAGTACATTTATCTTCCTTTCACCCTACTTCGATGAATAGCAACTAAATATTTATGTAGATGTTTCTACTAATACACCACTGGCAATCATTTTAAAGCGCTTAACGCTAGTCTATTACGAAATAGTTTGGTAAAGGCTGTGAATTCGTTACGTACATATATATGGTGGTGGGTATAATGTTAATTAAAATTTTTAGTAGATTGAAAGAGATTTTAAGTTAATATTTTTTTTTTCCAAGTTGCATTAGTTTTAGGTGTTATGAATTCAAAATATTTAATACATTTAATGACGTTCATATTTTACAATCAAATAAAGTTAAATATACTTCATAATTTTTTCAGTTCAAATCAATGAGTGTCTGTTAAATACCAAACTCAACAAACAATCAAATAAAGATCTTCCGACCAATTTATTGAAAGTCTTAAAAAACGCAAAATATTTATCAAACTTGCGTATAAAAAAATGTTTTTTATATGCTAGTAATAACCACTGATCCAGTTCCCGTCTATCTGAACTAAAAGAAGTGTTGAAAAATTCTACGCTTATGATATTGGAAGTTATCGCTACCATCCAACCTCCACTTTCCGTACTTATGAGATTATTATTTCCACTTTTCTCCATTTTCATGAGTACGCTTACTCTTCATGTTTGTTTGCATGTGTACACGGTGATTCAGGAACAAAATATTTATTATTTAATCGAAAAATAAATTTCATTCATAAATAAATTACGCCTTAAATATTGCAGAACTACTACCGTATTTTTTTTTTTTTTAAATATTGGATGATAGTCTTAATATTTTGCATGATATTGACTTATAGTGATTAATTTAAGTCAAAATTTATTTTACAAAATTGTTGCTATTGCGTATTGAATAACTTACCTGTGATTAATTTATTTTTGTCATAATAATTCGCTATGGAAAGGAAAAAAACATATCTCACAGTCTTTTCAAAACCGGTTTTATCTCGATAATCACAATGTATACAACTTGATACACATTCTATCAAAAGAATGTAAACTGAAAATGCCGAATTAGTATCTAAATTTATCTTTCAACAATAAAAAAGACTTATAACATCAAAATAGGATGCATATAGAGTAAATCTTGCTCTCTTTAAGTTCTGTGAAATCTACTAATAATAAAAATATTTCTCAGCTAAATAATCAACCATCGTGCATAAATCTCATTTATATTCTCAATCATAGATACTTGATTATTCGTCTTTTGAACCCATTGAAACTCTTGTAGGGAAATATTTTCAGAGCTAATGTCGCTCAGATAGTGAACATTTTAAGCTTGATGATCGAATTGAGTAGGGTTATAATTTCAATAAATTGAGTCTTGCCAAAAGGTACGTTTGTACATATATCGATCGTCCAGATAATATGTCAGAAAACATTTGCCGCCTGTGTGGTCGAGTGGTCAACATCGTTTGCTACCGCTACGGAGGGCACGGGTTCGAATCCCGGTACGGGCAGTTTTATAAATTGATTTTTTAATCGATATATGATTTTTTGTTCAAAGGCATGGATGTATGTGATGTCTTGAATTCCCCCCTCCCACCCATCCTATCCTATGAACGGGGCGTATGGAGAGTGATTAGCTAACCACTAGTCCTGTCCTTGCCCTTTCCTTCTATTCCTACTCTCTTTGGAAAAAGAGAGGTTGAGCAACTGAGTAACAAGCAGTTCTCGTAGAAACATTTCTGTTGAGATAAACTCCATTAGGAGTCCATATGCTCCATATTGGGAGCGGACATGGTCAAAAAAAAAAAAAAAAACATTGAAGAATCGAAATTAGAGTTAAATAAGCAGTTTTGTATAATTTTTTGCGCTTTATCGATAATTAAATAAACCTAATGTTAGTATTTTCTGAGTTTTTGCACGCATATGTCTTAGTTTCCATCTAATGAACGTGACCTCAGTCCTTATTTTAGAAACACACGTGGAAAGAAAGTATAAGTCTCAAAAACATATGAATAATACTTAATTCATAGGGACCATTAGAATACTGCTTTTCACAGTATCACAACATAGTTAGTTTACTTGGAGAGGTCTGATAGTTTTTTTTTATCCATGTCCCTGCAAATGTGGATCATATTGCCTCCTAATGAAAGTATCTTAATATAAGTTTTTCTACTAGAACATATAGTTACTCAGTTGACCAACCTCTCTTTTTCCAAAGAGAGTAAGTAATAATATAAGGATAATGATAGGACAGAACTAGTAGTTACCTATACATTATACATATCATCATAGACATTATAAACACCCTTGCCTTTGAACAGAAATCGATAAATCTATTTTTAAAAATGCTGTTCGTACTAAGACTCAAACCCATGAGATCCGGTATGGAAGCCAACAACGCTAACCGCTACGCCATAAGACCCGATGATAAATTAATATTTTTTTCCGTAATCACATAATAATCGTTATTTAAACAATATTTAATTACGCAACTAAAAACATTTCACAGTGAATCACAGTGTTTTGTGTTGTTAAAAATTAACCTCATCTACTGGTACATAATATTTTATTGTATTTTTTTGAATTCCAGTGGCTTTTTTTGTTTTTTATCGTCTTTCCAGTCGTTATTATTCATAATACGAACGGAAAGCTTTAAATACGATTCACGTAATCGTTTGTTATCCGAGATTATATTTTGGAATCGCTTATACTCAACAGTGTTCAGTTCGTTTAATTATACGCATAAAAAACCTTTTTGTACATAGAATTGTGCTGCTGTTTACTCATTTTATTTTATCGAATTGCTTGGAACGTACCTTTTCCATTTCGTAATAAAACAATACTATTCAACCAATGAAAATATAAAACTTCGATAAGTAAAAATACATTCGAATAAATTCAGCAATCTATAAGATTAAAATGGTAAAATGAGTCGACAAAATACAATACGTTCACAAAGGTCAATGGTCTGTAAATTTTTGGTATACTATAATAGATTTATCAATAATTTCATACGCCAACTGACCTTCTTTGATTAAACAGTGCAATAAATATTTTACCAACAAATCATATTCAGTTGATTTTTTTAATATTATTTGTAATATTCAAACGCCTACGTGGTCGAGTGGTCAACGACTTTGGCTTCGGTTTCGAAGGTCATAGGTTTGAATCCTAGTACGGACAGTTTTATAAATTGATTTTTCAATCGATTTGTGATTTTTTTGTTTGAAAGCATGGGTGTTTGTGATGTCTTGAATTACCCCCTCCCACATATTCTATTCTAAAAACAGGGCTTCGGGAGAGCGATTAGTTATCCATTTATCGTGTTCTAGTCCTATTTGTATATTCTTACTTACTTTTTTTCCAAAGAGAAGTTGAGCAACTGAGCAACAATTAGTTCTGGTAGAAACACTTCTGTCGAGATAAACTTCATTAGTAATCCATATATTCCATATTGATTTTTTTTTTACTTATTCCACATTTGTATAAATGTTTCAGAAGCAGTTTTTTTGTAGAGAATAAGTGTTTTAATTGTTTATAAAATATAACTGCAATGGCGTAAAAAACTGGCTATACATAAAACATAAAACAGTGCTTAATTTTTTCAAATGCAATATATTTTTCCAAAAATCATTCATTAACATCGTTCAATTATTAAGAGTTGTCAAATAATATAATTTTAATATTCGCCACTAAATTTAAAACAAATATTGAAAATAAAGATTACTTTAATTGAGTGAGAAAATAAAATCGAAATTAATTGTCAGGACTAAGCCAAGCAGTAAAGTTTCTACACTTAATATTATAGTAACATTTTTTTTGATATTTTTTAATTCGACAGTGGTAAATACTTATTGGAATCATAGAAAATACAATTTTTTCTTGGCATTGTAGTAAAATGTATGAAGAATCAATTTTTGAAACACGTAAAATGATATGTCTAAATCGATCAGTTGGCGAATTCTTCATGATAGCTCGTAAAAACAGCACAGCGCCTTTTGGATCCACTCCCTATGCATACAGCTTTTTTATTATTACTACCTTAGAAATTACGATGTGCTAAAAGCTAAGCTACCCCAACTGCACAGCATTCCGCAAATTACCTCCGTCGATGTAGACGCTTTTTTATATTTTCACTACACCCTATTTTCCCTTCAATTTGAAATGTGAAGTTAAAAATTAGCGTGTTTCACACTTTTCATGCTCCAAATTTCGAACAATGATTTCGGAAATGGGTTTATTTTTTACTGGGAGTACTGCTAACATTATTCGCTGTAGTATTAATATTTTTAGCTTGATGCGAATTTTTCCACGAAGGTTATTTTCATGGTGGTTTGTTCACGAACGCTATGATAAATAAGTGCACGCTTAAATAATATTTTAACTACATCTTTTAACCAAATTCAAGTACCTTATTTTATCGTATTATGCGAAAACCAAATATAATATTAAGACATTATTCTTTTTGATTATACCTAGATCGGTTGCAACTAGTTCAAAGTATCCCGCGAAACCGTTAACAAGATTGATTGTAACGTACAATATGTTCGTAAAGTAATGTGCTATTTTATATATATTAATAATATTTTATAATTGGAATGTTTCTACGCCAAAAGCTTTGTTTTTGATCCGAATTTTTATATATATATTTATGATAATATTATATATAATTTCTTCCATAAATTTATTGAACCCCCTTTGGCTCCTTTACAACTATGAAAGAAGATTGATATTGAATTATGTACACATTTTTTAAGATATGCTGTTTTAAATTATTTAAAAAAAGCAACGATTATTTTTCTCAGACATTCCAATTTATAAAACAAAACAATTTACGGATTTCGGAAAATTTGCCCGTGGCTCACCTAAACTGTACTGTTCCCCCCCCCCGTTGAGAAACTCTGATTTAAAGTGCGTATATTTCCAAATATCTCCAAAATACTGATGTCATCATAGTACTTTCACAAAAATGTTTGTAGTTATGGTGATCGTGGTAGATTAAAATAACATCAAGTAAATCTACTGTTTTACTAAAACAATTCTGGGTTATTGGTTCACATGTAAATAACAAAAGCGCTACAAAACTGGATAGAATTGCATACCACCTCTCAAAGTACACTCAGTTCGTTGTTGATTTTTTCGTTTTGATTGTAATCATACAGTCCTTTGCCATGCAAATCCTACATCCGCTTTCCTCCGAATGAGCGAACATGAAATCGAAACGGAAACGTGTAACCAAATATATAAAAATATAAAATATAATATAATGGCAACATTACATTGATAGAGAAATTTTATCTCAAATTTGCCATGATTTTGTAACGTGCTTTGAAGTTATTCTATATTCAAATAAAAAAAATGTATTTTATATAGTCATCTGTCAGATTTTTAGAAAAATATAAGCTATCTTAATATTTCGTTCCTGATGATACTTATTGAAATTAAAAGATAATATACAACATCGAATATATTTATTTGTTTTAGTTGATCGATACAATACCAAAAAGAAAGCATTTCAATTTTTTGTTATATTTAACTTTTCTTTCAATTGTGTCGTGACTAGGAAACGATTTTAAATTTTCATACATATATGAATTTGTTTTCAAAAAAATATTTTATTCATTTTTGCTCAGCAATGAAATTTCAAGAAAAACTTTTTATTTAATGGTTTTACTATTATACCCACATTAAAAAAATGATTCGTTCAAACATTTATAATCAAATAAGTATTCTTATTCGATTACTAAATCTATTATTGTTAGCTTAGTGAATAACAAAACAAGCTAGACTTTCATGGTGTTTTGTTAACAAAACAAGCAAAGTACAATATATCTGAGAAATATATGCTTGTCTTTACAGCCGTTTTTTTCTCCTACGCTATAGCCATACAAAATAAAAATGTCTGTAGGATGGGGATGACACACAAAAGCCTCGGCGTTAAATCTCCATGAGGCAGTAGTTGACAAGTTGAAAAGCTCGTCAGCCGGTCACACCCCATTCAGCGCTAATATTTGCTTTGTAATTAAACGTGATGAAACGTGTCGTGCCTGTTGTTGGGTCTCTGGGCCTGTAATCATCATTCTACGTCCGCTGCGAAACGTCATTCGTTTGACGCCCAAGAAAAATTAAACTATTTATCAGATAGTCACGGCGCGCCCTTACCATTAACCTATTCATTGGAACGGCCAGGGAGATTGACAAATTATATGGAATTATGATGAATTGTTAAGGCACACTAACGGAGCTACTCACGCCTCTATTTGGCAGCGCTTTGACTAAGTTTTTGACTTTTAGTGACAAGGTTGCGCAACGTAAAAAGATGAATAAAATACGAACCATTAGCGAGCGGTATTTTTTACTGGACGATTAATTATTTTTAGCACCGACCTATTGTTACATTTTTTAAAAATATAATGATTTTAATCAATACATCCAAAAACATTGTTACATGATAAAACAAAATGTTTGTAGACAAAATATTTTACTATGGTCACTCTTTATTTTTCTCTGTTAAGCAAAAAACTAGTAAAAGCACTCAAAGAAAGAAATGCAGATACATGGTTCTATAAAAATGTTAAGCCAATCAGTAGCATAATTATATAAGATACTTCAAGAAAAGAAAAACGTGATTAATTATACTTTTAACAGCTTAACGACCGCGGACGCGTATTTGAGTCTTTGAAAAACAAAAGTTGCTGGCCGGCGGACTCATATATGCGTATAGGCGAAGTATCTGGAAGCCAAGAAAATTAAATTTAGTAAATATATCTCAATTGGTTTACAAATTATAATGAATTTAGTAAAATTATAATTTTTGCGAATTTTTCGCAAAATTGCTCGGCCGCCAGGTGAAATTCTATTTAAAAAAATGTGCGCTCGTTAAGCTGTTAAAAGCATTTTCAATAAAATATTCAAATTGAATGCGAAAAAAGTCGCAAAAGTTAGACTAATTGTTGTATCATTTAAATAAGAAACATACATTATTTTTTGAATAAATCCAATATGATTTTTTTTCAGTATATATTCAGATACAAATATTCAATAATACAATATTCAGATACAAATATTTTATAAATGAAAATATTATGACATCTATATTTTTCTTCCACCATGTTCATAATTTTTCAAAATGTGGCCCTGTTTGAAGAAGACCTAATCTTGAGTTATTCACTAAGCCTCTCACCTTACAGAAGAAGTAGAATAATATTATATGAAAAATACTACTATGTATGTGGATTCAAAGTGATGAAAACGTTTCAAATATTCATATCTTAGAACATAAGATAACAAACCGGGGATATGTTCTATGGATACAATATATAATTGTCCACTTAAACGTTTTACGGTGTTACTAATTGGCAAAATGTCGGCGATATTATACGTTAATTTACATTTTTTTTAAATAATAATATAATGATGTTAAAATGAAATCTATTTCACAAACCAGTTTATGTCTTCACGAGCGTTTTGCTGCGATTATTTATATACTACGTTGTTGCTGTGGGTATCTTATGTTTATTGATTAACTAAGCGAAAGATGCTTGGCCAATGGCCCGATAGATTTTGAGAATTTCTTATTGTATCCTTCAATCACGAACGGCATTCAATAAACAACAAATTACTGACCCAAAAGTAAATAAATTGACCATTCGCCCGACAAAATGAGACGCTTTGTCACCGAAAGGGATAGTGTGTGACAAAGGTAACACGGGACCCGCGACACGCGTGACTTCGTACATGAAAATAGCAAAGATTTAATTTAACATGAAAAACTTGAGAAAAGTCTCACATGTGCGTGCTGTAAATACATATGCAAACTACAAAGACATATTATGATCTTCTATAGTATGAACAGCACAATTAATATACTCAATTCTTTTTATAATGATGTCATCTTCTTTTGTATTTTGCTAATATAACTATTGTTCGTACGTCTATAATATCTTGAATCAATCGTATTATATCACCAACTCATTGGTTACTCACTTTATTTTGGCTTCCCGTGTATGTATTTGATATATGATCTCTTGGTTTATTGTATTTTTTAAAACCTCCAACAATATTCACCTTTATCTTTTCATTTTCCATTCCTTTTTTGTGTATGTTTCAAATTTGTATACAATTACGGATATGATTGAGTTATTGATTTTTATTTTTTGTGTTCCCAGAATGATCTCTTCATTTTTTTAATCCATGTACGCTCCCAATGTGAAGCATATTGTCTCATAATAATCTCAACAGACTTTGTATACGAGAACTGTTTATTACTCAGTCGCTCGACCTTTCTATTTTTCAAAGAGAGTAGTAAGATAAAAGGATAATGCTAGGGCAAGACTAGTGGTTACCTAATCGCTCTGAATATGCCCAGTTATTGAAGGATCGGTAGGAAATTTTCGGACAGCACAAACATCCATGTCTTCGAACAGAAATCGAAAAATACTGTTCGTACTGCAACTCGAGCCCGTGAAGCCCGAGCACGAAAACCAACAATGCTAACCGCTGCGCCATATGACCACTTAATTACACAAAAGATATTGATTTACTCATCAATTTAGATGGAAGGTCACATATCACTTTTTTTAAAATAACGGACTCAGTATCAACAGCTTTAATGAATAAACTTCTTTCTTCTGACAGTTTAAATCTACATACCTTTGCAAAGAAAATGATTTAAATACCTATTTTATATTTAATAAATCAATAGCTTTTCATGAAGAGACTTGTTTTCATTTCATTGTACATCATTATCAAATATATGCTACTAAACTTTATTTAGATGACGGTTTTTATTTATCCAAATATCTTCTTTTTGTGACTATAGGAAAATCTGTAAAGGCTAAAACCTATTACAAAGTTTGATCGCTTTTTAGGTCAGAATAATAAGTATACTAAACATCGAATAAAATAGTTTAAAGGTTACTGGACTTAAAACTCATATTCAAATTGAGATGGAAGAACTGAAGCTTCAATTTATTTATTTGTTTTCTAATCTAAAGAATGTTTATATATATATTTTTTAACATATTGTTTGGGAAAACACAAATTTTTTTTTACGCATACCAACGCTATTGATTTTTTTGTTTAAATATGAATGCTAAGTAAAATCAGCAGTAACGTTATCGCAGTAGGTAGTTTTCTGAATATGCGTACAAACTCGGAAAGGCATTTTTAAAATATTGTTGTTATTAATTTTACTAGAAATTCATTCATTGTTATGATAATTTAAACCATGACGTGTGTCCAAAACGATCATGAATTATTTAAGGATACAACAAATACTAAGCTTAAGGTTCAATCTTTGCTGTCACAGGTAAAAGTTAACATCCACCCCCAGGCAAAGCTCCTGGGTAAAGCGACCCATATTCCTTCTTAATTCGACTGATATCATCCCATTTAGTCAATTTGTTACATGTCAAGGAGATAATGCTATCACACGAAGCTTTTGAGAAAGCTACCCATTATTAAACCTTTATGCCGTGATAACGGTAATAGAGTTATTAGCGGATACGATTAATATGGTGAGTATCGAATATCATACTAAGAAATACACAGCTTTTTAATTAATTCGATGACAATTACTTGAAATAACCAAAATTGTTGATATTTTTTATCAGATTTTGAAGATTTTGTTAACACAGCAATCCAGCTTAACTTGTGAAATCCTATTTGTTTCGTTATATTATCAGTTTTTTAATTCATGTCCGCTCTCACTGTGAAGCATGTGACCTCCTATTGGAGGTACCTCGACAAAAGTTTTTCTACGAGAACTGTTTATTACTCAGTCGCTCAATCTGTATTTTTTTCAAATAGAGTAGTAGAAATAGAATGACGAGGCTAGGGCAGGACAAGTGGTTAACTTATCGCTATCGCTACTTCCAGTTGTTGAAGGATCGGAAGGGTATGAGGGAATTTTTTTCCGCAATGCATATCCGAAGTGGAAATATGAACGGTTATGACAGGATCCTGATTCATAAGATTGCATTTTTTAACACCTGTCAAAATCTCATGATCGGAGTAACTTATTCCCTTTAATAATTAACATTCTATCAGCCTATAGCCGTTTTACAGCTGAAGTTAATTACACTGAGAATATCCGGTTGCCCAAAATCTTTAAACACTTTCAAATGCAAAAACATATGCTTTAAAAAAACAGTCAGTTAGATTTCGTATAAACTTATTTCAGCAAACAAGTCCATGCATACAATTTTCTAACCATCTGCCTGTGACACAACTATTCCGCCACGCAACACGAAGAGATAAGCCCATGTAAAGTTGTATTTGTAATAATATGGTAATTAAAACATGAATATCAGGGCCTTCAATCCCGAGATCACGTCCAATTTCGTGATTGAGGAAATTTTAGAAAGTTGTGCAAGAGCTTATTTCGCAAATTCTTGGGTTTTCGAAATCGGAAATCTCGAAAGAGTTTCAAAAAAAAAAGTCTCGCGTCGTTTCATTTTGGGAATTTTGTGAATTCCTGGGTTTTTGAAATTGAAAATCTCAGAAGAGCTACAAAAAAAAGCTCTCGCGTTTTTTAATTTTAGGAATTCCCAAGATTTCAAAAACTCTCAATTTCTCAATCCCGTATTTCTACAAGATTTTATGGTGAATGGATTATTGGGGTTGGATGCCCTTATTAATATTTCTAGCAATTTGTACCTATAACATTGATAATGCAACCAGACTTAAAGTGGTTTACTGTTTACTGTTTAAGAAATTACTGAACAGAATACACAAATAAAAATAGTATTGATGCATTTCAATTATTAGTTATTGGGGAACGATTTGAGCTACATGAGAACATATTTTGCTACACAATATTGTGGGAAAATTTGCGTTACCAACAACAAAGATTTATTTGAAATCGTAATTTGTGTGTCGTATTTATATAAATATAACTTCAAAATCAACTTGTCTGGAATAATATCCTTAGAAAACACATACGAATTGTAGCTTTGATTATTCTCTGATGCTATTATTATTTCTAAACAATTTCTTGTTATGTTGACGCTTTTGTGTGATGTCTATATTTATTTATTATCATCTAGATGAATTTCAATAAGCGGCTGACAACATTTTTTATAAATAAATGAAAATAATTATAAAAAAATCGATAACAGTACTTTACTATAAAAATATTCCGTATAATAAATACATATGTGAAAAGAAAAATAAAGAACTCAAACTAAATCACCTATTTGCAGTGTATTATAAATATAATATATATTTTGGGGTCCTATGGCACAGCGGTTAGCATTGTTGGCTTCCGTGCCGGATCTCACGGGTTCGAACTCTAGTACGGACAGCAATTTTCCGATACTTCATTAACTGGGCGTGAGGAGAGTGATTAGTTAATCACTAGTTCTGTCTTTGCCATGTCCTTCTATTCCTACTAATTTCTTTGGAAACGAGAGGTTAGCGACTGAGTAACAAACGTTTCTCGTAAAAACAGTTGAGATACCTTTACTAGGAGGACATATGCTCCAAAACTGTACCGGTTATGGATAAATTAAACTCTATTGTAACTTTGTATAATCTTGCAATGTAATCAAATATTGCAAAATAAGAGTAGATCTTGGTTTTGCGCACCTGTGAGATAAAAAATATTGTATTCATCCAATGTTAAAATATTGATTTATTTTTTAATTTATATTATTTTCTGATTTTTGTTTGGAGGCACTAGCATATTTTACTTTGATAAATGTGGCGGTAACAAGCAACGTCTTCATATTGAGTTTGGGCAATACTTATTTTTAGATTCCATCGGATTGTTTTCATCTAAAGAACCACCAGTGTTTGACCGCTGATTTAGATAGTAAACGTCTTTGGATTTAATTAATAATCCTCCAATAAGAAGACGGATATTTGCGACTGAAGTCTTAGTCGCATATAGCTAATTGGATTAAGGATTTACGCTTGCTTAATATAATAATAATGATATTTCTGTATGTATAAATGCAATAGCCGCTTAAGCGTGTGTAGCTAGCTGTATAGGACCTGATTAATCTAGATTCTTGAACAACTTATCTTAAATATTAATAAGGAAATCTATAATTTTCACGTATTATTAATAAATTCAGTCTTTTTTGTCCAATAATTATATTTGAATTGATTTGTTTATCCACGCTATTTTTTTGTCGACAGTCAATATGTAAATAATTCTTTGTGATTTATTTTTTTACTATTTTACTTAACAGAAAAAGCCTGAATGATGAAATACTTTAATTTCCGATTAAAATGTACATATAAAATTAAATTAGATAAATTTAATATTCCGCTTGTTGTGTTAAACATTGTGACACGTGTTTCGCCTTTTTGAAGTATACGAATAAACTAAAAATAGTAGTTACTTACATAAGGTAATAAAAATTACTAATACGAATAAACACAACAAAAGTGATCTGCTTATCTTATTTAAAACGTTTATTTTGTAATTTATAATAACATAATTGAAATCAATTTTTAGTTTGTTCGTAGGACTTGTGATGATGATTCTCAAAGATGTAAAACACGTGTCATATTTTGTAACACAACAAGTGTAATAACAAAGTTATCAATTTTATTTTATATTTAAAAAACTTTATAAACTGTGATGCCGACTCTATGAGTATATTATGTATTAACGTAATAATCACACTAATTTTATAGGTAAACATTAACATATAAGTAATGTATTTGTAACAAGGGATAAAAATGTTACACCCAAATACGGTCGGTCATAAGCTCATTTTTCAGGAAATTTTGGAAATAAACAGAGCGCAATTGAACCTTCTCCGATTTTAAATGAAATACTAAACATGCCGGATCTCCAATCCTATACCCTATATAAATATAATCATAAAACCTTTTCCGACAAACAAATAAATATAATTCCTAAAACTACTCACTACTCAAATCTGTGGGCATTCCCATGAGCTTATCCTTTTCGCCAGCAATGGCTTTAAACTCAATGATACATTTATTTCTCATATAAACACGAAACATTTATTTACTAAGCGTCAGTTCAAGTTCATCCGTGCACTTGAACGCCTGAAGATGCTGAAAGGCAAAACCCTGGTCGTTAGTGACAAAATCTGTGAGAATCTACATAATTTGAACGATTCAAATATAAATAATGCAATAAAAACTGCGAAAAGTTAAATATTACCCAAGTAACCATTTAAATAAAACGGTCTGTCTTTAAAACAATGTGTTTACTGTTATTTACCAAGCTGTTGACACAACTGAAAATAAAGACAGTTTCCATGTCTTTCAGCCTACTTAGCTAAGGCGCTTACATCACAAGTGGGAGGGCTTCGCTGTAATCTGCAGACGAATGATCCTACATCATATAATAGGCTGGCTTTGTCTAAATGCTCTGAATAATCTTCATGATAGGGTACTTACTGGGTTCCAGTGTCAATAAAAGGTATCTGTAATAGATGGTAGGCGTTTTGGATAATAAGGTAATCCCTGAAGCCTGACAACTTATAAGCAAAGTTAGAAGTCACAAAGGAAGAAAGAGGAATTTCAGAATAATCCGTATTTTGCTCGATTTATTATATTCTCAATGTTTATGGCTAATAAACATTATGCACACATTTAATTTGACAAAGACATCTTGGATTTCAGAGATTGGTTTATTTTATTCCTATACAATATTACAACACATAATATTATTATACAAACTGTCTAACTTCATAGTTTAATTCTTTTTTAGATGTCGTTTTCGTCTCTATGATAATGCACATTAAAATTAATGGTATGTCGTACAAATATTGTTTGTGTCATAAAATTGACTGTCTCTACATTGCACTTTTTTCTGACAGACCTTACACGAATACCAGCCGTTTTCAATGATTTCTTCTATCCTAATGGAGTAGTCTTCTGCCTCTTTTATCTGTAAATTTTAACGTTTAATTTTTAAATTAAATAAAACGTGTCAACAAACACTTACAAAACTATAAGTAATTGTATTGAAAATGACTGAATGATAAGTAACTGAATGAAAATAATGATTTTGTTATTTTTAGAATACGTCTCATTTTTTTCACATAATATTTGAGCTCTGTTTCATTTGATTATTTTGTTTTTTTTCCATGTCCGCTCCCAATATGGAGCATATGGACTCTTAATGGAGTTTATCTCAACAGAAATGTTTCTACGAGAACTGCTTGTTACTCAGTTGCTCAACCTCTCTTTTTCCAAAGAGAGTAGGAAATGAAGGAAAGGGAAAAGACAGGACTAGTGGTTAGCTAATCGCTCTTGATACGCCCCGTTCATAAGATAGAATGGGTGGGAGGGAGGAATTCAAGACATCACATAAATCCATGGCTTTGAACAGAAATTCATAAATCGATTGAAAAATCAATTTATAAAAACTGCCCGTACTGGGATTCAAACCCGTGCCCTCCGTAGCGGTAGCTAACGATGTTGACCACTCGACCACACAGGCGGCAGTCATTTAATTCAAAATTTAGTACAATTTTAATTTTAATCAGTAAAATATACACTTATGATACCTTGTGACTATACCTTGATAATATGTCATGAAAATTAATGTTATTTTTAATATCGATATCATAGTGGTGTTTCAAAATCTACTTTGATGTATTTGATGTTATGATGAGTTTTCTTTATCAGTTTTTCTATATACTATACTTCTTTTTTGAGAAAAATAATTGATACATCGATGTGAGTAATAAAAAGCAATCTTCCAAATTTCTTTCATCTCAACTATGTTGTATGCAGCACTTATTTTTATGTTGAAATCATAATACTTTTGGATGAAATGACTCACCAATATTACCAATACAGCAGCGAAAATGTTGATTTATTCTTATATTTAAAATATATACATATGTATGTAATATTTTTAGTCACTGAAGTTATCATTTGATTTGTTTTGAGAGAATTGAAAAAAAAATACTAGGAAATTTTATGTAACTATTGGTAATGCTCGTCAATCGAAAGGGATTCGTCATATTTAAAAAAAAAACTGTGGAATTCGTACATAATAAAGACTTTTAATATTTTTCTAACGGTTCCTAAAAAAACATTATTTAAGTCAGTGATGTGAAAAACAAAAGGTTCTTGTATTCTAAGCAATTACTACGTGTCATAAAAAAATAGCTGCAATAGCGTGCGCAATTCCTAAATGCGTAACTGTGTTCTAAGTTTTCGTAAACAAGACACGGGTATTGATGTACGAACAGACATAATGACACAGATGAAAACCAGCTGTTACACAATACAAATGAATGAGTCGTTTCCTTCATATATATATACCGAGCGCAGCAGGTCTAACTGTCAAATATTATCGGCGAACATCGCAATTCTGTCAACACATTGTAGTGCGATAACCAATCGCACACTGTTTCAGGCTACTCACTAATTTCCACCATGTCCAGCGGCCGTGTACGCTGATGGCCTGTAAAAACGAAATGTCCAGTTTGCAGTTGTACAGAATGGTATTGCGTGAGACCGCAAACCATCCCCTTACCATCCCAGGGGGGTACTTAGAGCGCTACAGCCTGAATCGGCATCGGCGTCAAAAGTATTAAGTATCCTTTGGTTCGTTAGAGTCGTATTACATTATAGTACGTATATAAATACATATTGTTGCTTGTGTAAGATTAAGTTTTTGAACGTTTAATGCTGTGATAAACCGCTTAAGAAGTAAATAATAATCATTTTTTTAATCAATATAAAAAAATGATTTCTTTTCTGCAAAAAAGAAATAATTCATTTAACTTTAAAAAGTTTATAAAATCAAATAAATAGTATTTACGAGAAGCTGAGTGGTTTATTTTATTTGAGATCATTTAATTTTTTCTTTGATCCAAAGCTTCCAAACATTTTAAATACCATTGAAATGACATTATTATAATGACATTTTTTTCAGTTGATGTTTTAAAAAAAATTGAATGGAGAACCATATCGTTTCTTTGAGAGAGATTATAATGCTTTTATTTAATCGATATTTATTAAAAAAAACGCAATTTCTATTTTTTGTGAGGTCATTTAAGTTTTTTTTGGGGGGGAAGGAGCAAAAGTTGCAAGCTTACTAAAAATGGTGTGGTTAAATGTAATAGGTATCTACATATTATTAAGGGGGAGCAGATGTTCCTACTGCCCTCACCTAAATTATGAAAATTTAAATGACTGGCAACTAAGTGTTTATGTAATTTAAAGTATCTGGGCTTTGTTAAACAAAAATAAAAATTGGAAAATAAAAAAAATCGCTGTAAGCTTATTCAGATACCAACAATCTTGATATTTCAAACGTTGAAGATTATATAAGAATTATTACTGATTATATTTAATGATAACGGATACAACAATAACATACAAATAAAGCAAAAAATAATTAGATCAAAAAACGAGATATATTATAAACATTTATACTTCAATTAAGCAAAGAAAAAATTGATAGATTATGCGGGTAAGTTTGCAAATCCTTCAACTAACGCATAATTAATACGTAATATAATTAACAGTGATAGAGTATGGCGGTAGTTAGCGTTGTTATTATGTACGAGCCTTCGCAAGTTTCGAGTTAAAAGCCGTATTGACAGATAGATTGGGTCTCTGGGAATCATTAGAGATTAATCTAACGATACATATTTGCATAAATGGGAACATCGGCCACAAAAAGCAATTGCGATGATAATGTCACGAAGTCGATTAAAGCGATGAGTTGGAAGTTGTTGTCGCTTTTTCCGGCGACGCATATTCTGTTGAGCTTGATTTCCCGGGTGTGCAATGCCCTTTTGACGCTAAAACGCGTTTTTATAAATGAAAAATTGTTTTAATTATATAGCTGTATCGGTAAATTAGTTGCTAGGTGCATGAATTTTTAAAAGTATTGAATGATTTTAGGTTGTCAAATGTTGGACAATGTAGTTGGAGTATTTTACAATGAACTATTTTTTTTTTAATTAAGACTTAAGATTTTTTGCGTGGATGTATGTTATGCCTTTTCACCTTAAGTTACATTAAAAATCTCATTTGAATTTACTTCTTTTAATTTGACAAATGTTTAAAATTGATTAAATAATTAGTTTTCAGCCATAACAGTTTTATTTATATATTTATAATTTCAAAAAAGACGCCATGCTTTTATTGATGCCATACGCATTGACATGCGACATTTGGAAACCATTGCATCTTTAAAGAGCTGCAGTTGCGCAATATTATTTTTCTATTGTTTGAACTAGGGTATCCAATTTCGGGAATGTGACAGCACTGATCCCGGTATTTCGTGATTAAGAAAGTTACAGAAAATGAAACCTGGAAGAATTTAAAAAAAAACTCTCGCGCTTTTCATGTTGGGAAATCCGTAAATTCCTGGATTTTGAAATCAATATAAAATTGTTTGAAAATCCCAAAATTTCAAAATCGCTGAGCAAAAATTTTCTCATTTCCGAATTCCAATTTACACACGATTTTATGTTGAATATTCAATCCCGGGATTGAAAAATTGTCAATCCCGAAATCTCGAAATCACAAAAAGGGTCTGAGTTTGGATACCCAAGTTTAAGCTATAACTATAACCCTTGAGTGCAACATTCAAACAGGCAGTCGTTTCGAAAAAATCTTTAGACAGTAAAAAATCAATGTTTTTTTTTTGTTATTTCTTCCGTCTAAGCCAAAATACATGTGCATGAAAACATTACCCTTTTTTTTATCGAACTGTATTCTTAAAATAAATAAAATTTTATATTACAGTCTGAAAAAAAACCATGCCAAATAAACTCTTGAATTAGAATTTAAATATTACTCCCAAACTTGGCAGTGGAGCAAATTTGCACAGACATCTCGGATTGAGCGTCTAAATGTGTTTTTGTTATCTGCCTCTCTGGCCGAAATGTGTGAAATAAACATACTTTTTTACTTCCACTCCCAGGGTTAACAACTTTTTTTATTGAGTCATAAAAATATAATACAAGAAACGTCACTCCATTTTTCTCACTTCGGTTTCCTGCCCTGCACGCTTTCGGCCCTGCCTATTATGTATGGCGATATTTCTCGGTAAATGCTATATGTTTTGATGTATTAACTCTTACCATCTTTATGAATTTCCGCTGTAGTGCATAGTTATGTATGCAAAAAACGACGTGAGCTTTTACTTTTATACGTATAACCATAATTTCTTGGTGAAATTATTATGTGATAAAAATAATATTACATTGAGGTTCATCATATGTTTGCTATTCTGAGATAGTTCAAAATTATTAAATATAACAGTTTAATGTTTTTTTTTTTAAATAACCCATTGAAAATTTTATCGATCTATGCATTTTTTTAGTATTAAATGTGATTCAGGTGTTTTTATCGATAATTACAGTAATTTTAATGATAAGTTAGAAATTTACTGTATATTATAGATTGACCTACATATATGTATGTTACAGATTAAGTTTGCACTTAGTCAATGAATAAAATGTTAATTTTACTCATTTACAGTATATTCGAGGGAACAAATGAACACTTTAACTAGTCAATGTGCACATTGATAACACGTATGTTATTAAATTGTTTAAACTTAAAAATAATCACAATTATTCAGATAATGTGATTTACTGTCATCAAAAATTTCAACGGCTTGTTGTCACTCTCGCCTTTTTTGTATTCAACATATCTAACCTTACCTAACCGTAGCCGTAATTTAATTTATGCTATCTCGTCAGTGATTTTATACACTTTCTAGCAAATCAATAAAATGACCAATGTTAATTTAATGTTAAATGATATAATTTTTTTAATAATTTCATTAATAAGTGGATGAATAAACCGGTGTGGTCGAGTGGTCAACGTCGTTGGCTACCGCTACGGAGGTCACGGGTTCAAATCCCAGTACGGGCAGTTTTATAAATTGATTTTTCAATCGATTTATGAATTTCTGTTCAAAGGCATGGATGTATGTGATGTCTTGAATTCCCCCCTCCCACCCATCCAATCCTATGAACGGGGCATATCGAGAGCGATTAGCTAACCACTAGCCCTGTCCCAGCCCATTCCTTCTATTCCCTACTCTCTTTGGAAAAAGAGAGGTTGAGCAACTGAGTAACAAGCAGTTCTCGTAGAAACACTTCTGTTGAGATAAACTCCATTAGAATTCCATATGCTCCACATTGGGAGCAGACATGGTAAAAAAAAAATACATAAAATTTCAGACTTTTACTTTGACATATAGGTGAAGAAAAAATGATAGATTATTGCTTTTTAACATGGTAAATGACAACACATGAAAATAAGGTTTTAGTCGGCATTTGGCAAGGAATTCTACCATGTAAATGTGTCAAAAAAAAATCAATTATATAACACAAAATATAACTTGGCTGAAGCCGTTGATTTTAAGTTTCAATAACATTACTATTGGCAAGCTCTTTCTGAACTTTGGTCAACAGTTCATATTCACGATTACTCTTGATAGATTGTAATATGGCATTGTTTTCAACAATTAATTTTGGTGGTCTGCTGAGAAATCTGACACAATTTTATGAACTTTATGCATTTTTAGACGCATTTGATCATTTTTATTTCAATATGTAATATTTAACACGAAAGTCCAGTTAGTGGTCCGCTGGATTAAAATTGTGAATTGAGTGGTCCGTGACCCCAAAAAGTGTGCTACGTTTTCAACAATAGTATTGATAGGGTAGAGATAAGTAAATCATTGATTTATTTTTCCAATTATTACTGCTGACAGTTGAAAACACTATTATTGGACAGACATTTTTTTTTTGCAAACCACTAAGGAGCTTTCACAGCTGTATATAAAAAGTTTAATTGCGTTTTTAATTGCTAGACATATTTTTTTATCATATTAAAGCACCTTCTGATGTGTTCACTATCAATACTTGGTGGAAAGGTATTATATAATATTACACTCTTTTGTACTAATTCTATATTTATCAGAACCATTTTCAAGTTGATAATGTTCGTAATGAGTGAAACCGGCCTTGATCATATAATATAAATTTGAAATAAGTAACAAAGAATGTTTTATTTTTTTTAAATATACTTCATTTTCCTCACTGAATCACATTTTTTTCGTAAATATTGAAAACGTTAACATATATTTACGTTTCATAACTTTAAATATTGAAATTCAGCTTTGTCTCTACTTTGTAAATACTTAATACTTTCGATGGATTCGGCGGTAACTTTGTTTAAGTTCATTTTAATATAAAAAATCATTCGTACTTAAGCAAGCATTTGCGAAAGTAGTTGTCTGAGGATGCCTCTGAAAGAAGCGAACACGTTTTACATTTTGTAGCACAACACGTGGATAATCTAAGATATTTTATATTTGTAAATACTTTTTTAATTTTTATCATTTATGAAAAAAACAAAGAAAGTGCTCAGATTTTACTCTTATTTTACGAGTATATTATAACCACCACGTTTTATATACTTTTTACAGTAAAGTTTATTGATTTTTTTTATTATTTTTTTATTAACAAAAATGCCAAATCTCTTAATATCGGTCTTACGGACATTAATAATGATGTACGTAAACGAAATGCGATCTAACATACAGCTTTGGTTTATTTATTACCAATACATTTCCGTGAGTGAAAAAAATATCGGACACCGACGTAAAAAAGCCATTTTAACTTTCCTTTTGGCAACTCTCCCGCTCGCACTCTTTCTTCCTTACAACAATCAACCTTTCCTTTTCGGTCTCGTCGTTCTTCAAGCAGAGAGGGAGCGGTGAAGACATTTCCCCTGAGAGAGTGGCTTGATAAATTATTTAATTTCAAGTAAAAATCGCCGACATACCACATTACGACGACGCGAGGCAAGCTACACGCCACGTGTGGGTACCAATTTGCTCGCATTACGCCGAAGTGGGTATTAAACCGTTGGGCCAATGAGTTTTTTCCTTTCTCTTTTTTTTTGCAGCTTCAAGTATTTACCTTTCTCATAATGTAAGCATGAATCGTGTTTTTTTTTTGCTTTTTTGTTTTAAAGAAAAAACGATAAATCGATCATACAACAGTGTATAATTGAAAGTCTTGCAAAATACTCCAATAGTATAGTGAAATAAATTTTAAATACTTCATGAAACTTTTCTTATAATATGCAAATAGTGACATAACAAACCGCCTGATCGAGGTGTAGCTGTTGGTTCCGGTCTGAAGCTGTGTGACCCTGAATATGCTAATGATGCTGTCATATTCGATAAATCCATTAAGGGCATCCACGAGACTATTGGTGTGTTAGGAACTAACTCAGGTCGCAGTGGTCTAAAAATTAATACTAGTAAGACCAATGTGATGTGTAACCAAACCTGTCATGACTCTGATAGGACCCTTACCAGCGCGGGACAGATCATTCAAAGAGTTGACAGCTTCAGATACCTCGGCGTACATATTCTCGAAGACGGTAGTACAAAAAAGGAGCTCGCCATTCGTTTAGGAATGGCTGGAGCCACATTCAACTCAATGCGGACTGTCTGGGACACACAGCTGTACTCGATTAAAACCAAATGCCACTTATTCAACGCTTGCATTCTGACGGTACTGCTTTACGGTTGCAAATCATGGCACCTGACGAAGACTCAGAAAAACTGTATGCAGATGTAAAAACAGATGCCTGCGTCGGATAATGGGGGTTAGGTGGTTTGATTTTGTGAAGAATTCAGAGATAAGGGAGCGTACAAGACAGCGTCCTGTCACGTCAGTGGTTATGGAGAGACTTTGGAACTGGCTGGGCTACGTGCTGCGGATGCCTCCGGAAAGCCTCAATCCTGCCTGTTTCTTCTTTCGACCTGTGGGATTCCGGCGTCCCGGACGTCCGTCGGGTACTATCCATAGGATGTACTCGGCGGAACTGAGGGATGCTGGCATGTCATAGGAGGAAACTTTTCTTGTACTGGTTGCACAATTTTATTACATAGTGTGACGAGGGTTTTTTTTTCAGACAGATTCAATAATAATCTTCTTTAAATCTCCTCATCTCCTAACCTCTTTATGTGGAGCATACGTCAGAAACGCGGCGTCATTATGATAAACAAACTCTCGCCAATTAATTTCTTTCGTCCCATGATATATCAGCATCTGTCAGTTACGCCGTTTATATGCGATGAATAGTACCTGGTAGTCGTCCAGGTTGTCGGAATCCTGCCGATTAAAAACAGTAAATAGTAATCGTAAGTTAGTCGTATACACCACTGAGTTACATAAATGAAACAGTAGACAAATGTGTAATTTTGAAAGAAAAAATATTCTAATGAGTAATGGAATCAATTACATCAGAATCTAAGACATATTCTTCTAGTAAAACAGTACAGTTCAATAATTGTCTATAAGTATTTTTATTATGAACGTAAATATCCTTGCGCAATAAAAAATAATTTAAGATAATATAAGCAAACGATTTAATTGATCTGGAATTTTTGTCTAGTCCCACTTGAGTAGCTGGGTGCTTTAATTATTTTTTATATGCCGAGATTTTTTTTTACAATCTCTGCTCTAGGGATTGCATTACCGAAGTTCATGGTGTTTCTTCAATACCAAAAGACTATTATTTAAAATGCAGCAATAGGTACCGTTTTTTTTCATTCGAATAATTCAATACTCACCATGAGATATTTTTATATAACTCTTCACGATATATTAAAATGTTTTAAATACGCTAAAAGTACCAATAATTCCGATAGTTATTTATAAAATTATTTGACAAACATCCCCGTTCATAATTGATGATATTTTATATGAAAACTCTTAATACCACTTACGATTTACTCGCTTAGTATTGCGATCTAAATTACTCGTTTATTTTTAATTATAGAATATTTAAAAAAAACCCGTATTGATATTTGCAATACAGATATTTTATTTCATATATTGGAATACCGGAAGAAGATATATTTTTTAGGTCATGCATTCCCTAAGTGGGAGAGAAAGCCTTCAAATAAAAATCAATTAATCGAATGAACAATTAATTGATGAAACGGTCCATGTAAGGACTCGAGCCCGAGAGCTCCGTAGTTGAAATAAACCACGTTTACCATTCGACCAAGTTCCTGGCAATCAATACTTCATTTATGATAATTAAAAATAATTCATCTGGCATAATAACAACTATGTAATTGTTTTTTCATCTTATTTATTTGGGTGTCGGAAAAAACAAAATAAAGAAAAACAAATCACCCCTCGAATTTCTTCAAAATTCACTAAAATCAAACCGATAAAAAACAAAGCAACTTCATTAATTAAAAAAATACAATTAGCGGATTACCACCGTAACCGGTCGATATAAACTTGGGAAGCCGTCGCCTGGCAGATAGATGGAGCTTTTTACGACCCTGCCGGACCAGAGGTACGAGTGAGGGGTGCGTCATAAACTGTAAGCCCCCGGGAGTAAAACCCTCCGACTAAGCTAAGAGAGTATCGCGGGTAGGGGGTGAAGAATCGCAGGGGCATTTAGGGTGATCTGGCCCCCTTTATTTGCGACTCTCGTACGATTCGGGTTTGCTTTATTTTGTGATACTTTGTCGTCTTTAGTTACACGAACGCCTAGATACATATATGTAAACACGGAATGTGCACTGGACAACTATTTCACCGCAAACAATATTTATTTCTTGCAAAATTTTGTAGATGTGGGTTACTGTAACCAGTGGAATTTGATTATTATTATATCTATATATAAGTATGTGATTAACTGTAACATTTTTCACTTCAATCTTATCAATTATTTAAAATAAAAATGAATGAATAACCATTCCTTTATTCAATTGTCAGTTATTTTTAAATTGTATACCAACGATATAAACATTCAATTATTTTTTGTGTCATCACCAAATCGTATTTATTGTTTTACAATCGAGCCCTAAATAGTTGTTGAAAAAATAAAGAAAATATTTTTCAGTTTATTTGTTTTTAAATATATTCAGATCTACAAATAAAAATGTATATTTTGTTTATAAATAAAAGCGTCTCACATCTCACTCTGTGAATTAAATGCAGTCATGGCTAGAGTTAAGCTTAAAGATCCATTAAAAGAACTTATACTGAAGCTTCCATTACATGCAAAATCATTAAATTAAATTTTCACATGTCTTCTTTCAGTGGTTTCTTCTATTAAAAGTTGTTCAAATTAACAATTAGTCTCTTTATACAGTTTTATTCGAAATATATCACTACATTTCATCACTGAATTTACTTGCGTACAGCAGTGTTTTACTTGTGATTGTTGATAAGACTAGACTGCACACCTTTACTGCCTTTCCTTCTTGCATGATCATAATGAGTTACGTTAAGATATCTTTGAATGGAATAAATATTCTGTTTTATTAAATAATTTCTTGACAGCAACCATTTATTTATACAACACAATGCTTCTAAATTACGCATAAAATTTAGGGTTATTTTTTTATACAATGTATCATATACCAAATGAAAATGTGTGATAGCATAATAAATTATTCACAGAGCCCATATCGCATCGTGCTATTTTTATGATTTAAAAAAGAATAATTAAGTATGACTATACATTCATCTGGTACGTGTATCGTATGAAATTATCCTAATTAAATTGAATACTGAACATATATGATTGTATCTTCTATAAATTTATTTATAATTTACTTTAAAACTGCAATGGTACTCCTTTGTTGTTTTCATTAAAGATATTGCCTTATTTTAGTCCTATTTTACAAACTATGATTGTATTTAAGTCTTTGAGAAATGATGTAAGCTTAGTATAGGGGTGCCAGAAAATTTGACGTTAAAAACGGGACATTTTTTAGTGACTCAAAAATCCGTAGTTTTTAAAGTAACCACTGGTATCTATGATATTGTACGTGTTTTTTTGTGGATATCTCTTGCATTTTTTGCAACTAAGTTACTATATGGACTCGATATTTCTGAACGATGAAGGTTTATATAAAACTGGAATTTTTGCTATCTAGAAAGTTCCTTGAAACTGGGACACTGGAACGCCTAGCACCCCTACTAAGTAGCAAAATGGTCAATCTTTTTTATTGAACTTTAAAACACGTTTTTTAATTTGGGATTTTTTAAATGGCTTGAATAGTATTATTTTAGAAAGAAAACAGTATTACAGAGAGTATTCACTAAGCTTACTTCAATTTACAATACTTTAAGAAGGTGTTTCCCACACCGGGGGCAGTACGCAAATCATTAATATTTGTAACATATTCAAATGTGCAATTTTGTGAGTATTCACTGTTTTCTAGAATACTACTTGGTTCACATCAATTCTCATGGGCCCATAAACTACTTTAATCGGATACTCAATACTACATCAAGATAAAACTTTGTGTCGCAAATGAAATAAAATAAACACTCTTTTTTTAATAGATATAACTGGCAATAAATGAATATATTTTATGCAGCTAATATGTCAATTATGTAATTTATTTGATAACCACATACAAGAAATTTTTGCAACTAAGCGATTGGCGTAGGTGTGCTTGGACTTAAGTATGAAGCATTTAATCTTTATGTAAAATTATATTAAGCAATGCAAATATTTGTATGTATTTATTACGACCGCATCGCAGCTGGTGACATCGTTATGTACCGCATTGCCGGATCGGAACCCACCTGACAAGAATTTTAAGCAAAGCTAATGCGTAACATTTTCGTATTTTAAAATATTACCTATTTACGACACACAAATAGGTAGACTCGCATACAAGTAAAATAGATGCATAGTAAAATTAAACGAACATTAAACTATTTATTAGGTAAAAAATATTACCGTGTTTAGTTCTACATTTTTTTTATAAACTATCTATTTCTACGCGCGCCATCGTTAGAAGTCAGAACTATGAATAAACTTACATATACTCAGCTATATATACTGTCCTAGAAGAGATACACAATAAATCTTGTTATTTGCTCTACCATCCTAATTTATATTACAATTGTAACATTTATTAAACATGACTTTAGTGAATCTAAGAACGATAACTAGTATGGGGTTATTCAAAGTAAATTAGTTTAAATTAAGCTGGTATTTATTATTCGTTACATAATAAGTTTTAGTAACGGTTATTGATTTTAGATATCGTTGTTTTTTTATACATATTAATTATACATACGTATTCATAGTTCTGACGATGGCGCACGTCAAAATAGCTATAAACACGTTTCATAAAAAAATGTAGAACAAAATACCTTGATATTTTTTACCTAATTACAATGGAGTTCTACTAAGTTAATTCCAATTCAATCAATAAATTAAAATATTATACGGCCACGATGAGACTTTCCAAATTATGTTAATTGTGCACAATTTATTTTAATATATGGTAAAAAGCTTTTTTTAGGATTTATAATAACTTTTATCGATAGTTGTTTCGGCGTTATTACAAATACTGTGACTTTTACTTTTCTTTAACAAATTTGCATAAAGAAATAGAATATACGTACTCATAGTTGTATACAATATAATAAACTTATTTTGGTAGTAATGTATTTTTCTACGTAAGTAGACGAAATAAATTTTATAATATATTGATAAATAAGTTCCATAGTGCTACAACTTGAAATTGATCGTTTTGAGATATGGCTGATCAAAGTTTTGAAGCATCTAAACCAAGCTGTAAAAAAATGATATTTATTATTATCTGTCTTATCTTCTTAGTCAATCATTTAGTCATTATATCAATTTAATAAAAAAAAAAATGCCACGTTGACAGAATAATAGAACGATATGTCAAGTTTTAATTCTTTATTTTCATTAAGCAAACATCTGAAACAACAGAAAACTGGTAATTATTTAAAGCTTTTTTTTAATTAAAAGAGAGAGGTGATAACACTCAAAACATCAAACTTTTGACTTATTGTTATATTTAACTAGGCAATCGATATGATTGATTTTTGTCGTATAAATATACATATATAAAATATATTGAATTGTACATTTTTTTCATAATTGACAATAATAAAAATAGGATATATTTAGGCACCCGGAGTCTTTAAATTTGCCTGAAAATTCTCTTAGTAATAAAGTATGTAATACAAAATTAATGTTTAAAATTTTCCCTAACAAGGCAAATATTGTAAGCTACGTAAATTATTTTGAAGCCATTTGTAAATTTTTAAAGTTCAATTACGGCTCATATTACAATTTGCCTAAAATATCCTTGACAGCCTTAGCAATATATTGAAATTGCTTTTTTCTCGTAAATCGCAACCTCAAAATAACTTTGAAAATTAATTTTTCCCTTAAAAACTTCGTAATACGTTTAACAAGATTGTTTATTTGGTCCCTCTCTTTTTCGCCTTAATAAGACGTTATTTTATTTTCTACGCAAAACATTTCCATAATTTAAGGAAAACCTGAATGGGGTCTGCCAAGATCCATCGTCTTAGTCACACCTGGTCTTGAAAATTAATTAGGGCAGGCGGTTGGTGGATTAAAAAAGCTCATTTAATTTTTTATAGCAGCTGCTCTCTAGCTAGTGACTAAGCTTTCCCACTCGAGGAAGGCTTTTTTCATTAACCCTTTTGTTTTTTCGTTCTTTCAAATAAAATTAGCCCTTTGTGATGACACGCTTTTATTATTTTTTAATTATTGTGACTGAAAAATGACTGGGGAATTCTTTTCATTCGAGTTATTTTTGGCTTCCTTTCAAAACAACTCCACAATACAGCGGATGAGATGATTTCTGTTGAAATATTGTTTTATTTAAACTCAGTTGATTGAAATGTTTACTGACGTTGAAATTCTGTTAATTTTCACAGAAGTCACACAATTCTATATCTCCGTTACTACGCCAAAACGTCAAATTAATACGTCTTATTATTGAAATTTGGTTGATAAATAATTTATTTAAAATATTTGAGAACGATGTTAATTTTTCTCATATACTACAAAATTGTTTTTGAATAAAACTATAGGTTAGCATTTGCAAGAGATCGATTGAGTTGAAAATTATAAAATACACATTTCATAACATCTTATTAATTTTTGTATTTTTTGTAAAGCTTTAAAAATACTGTTGATAATAACGTCGTTGGCTTCCTTTATAAATCGTGATAAACTTATTTAGCGCACGCAATTAAAATTAATATGTACTCTATTTATCCGCTTAGTACAACGCCCATCTTGTGATGATTTTTGTATAATTTTATTTGTTATACACATACATAAATTTAGCGTGGTTTTAATTGCTTTACTTTAAAAGCTTAATGTTGTTATAAAACTAGTGTTTTGTATGAATTATTCGGCACCAAACGAATCAAATGCTTCTTTATAGCTTCTCAAGGTAAAAAGATGGTTAAGTGTTTATGTGAAAATTATAAACTGAGAGGTACCATTAGTCAGCCAAAATACATGTAAGAAAGAAAAATAACAAAAGTTACAGTTAATGAAAGTTTTCGTAATAATTTAAAGCGTGTTATGGAAGCAGATAGGTTCCCCCAGTCGTTAAAACGTAATATTCTATAGTAAGCATTTTGCGATTACCGTAAATAATCCCAACTGTGTGCCGGTAATCACTTGCAAAGTTTTCCTCACAAGTATATTAGCTTCACTTTAATATACGAAGAGTTTAAATGCACTTAAACTTGCTTGAAGATAACAACAGAACTGTAAATTCCGTTGAAATCTTGATATACAGCTAAAAGCGTACGCAAGCATATTTTATACCCATTTATATGATATCTTTTATCGCCGAGTTGCTTGAATATGTAAATCGACTGTGATATTACATAATGATATTGAATAAATCTTTTCAATTTTATTTTATTTTTCGTCAGTGTAAGCTGTCGCTTTTTAAATAATGGACAAAAATAAAAGAATTATACCACAGCCCATAATATCTTTCTAATGTGGCTAAATAATATACTATGAGTTCCTTACCTTATTATCTCCATTCCCTTCATTCACTATTGCTCAGAATATAATTCCTCCCTTACCTAAGATAGTCTTACTCAAATGGTTAAAACTCTTTTTAATATGTAGGCATGTATGTATCTACATACTAATATTAATTTATTGAGATGTTTTTTTACTAACTAATAAGTGAAATTACTGAATCATATTTCAATGTACAAAAACTTTATTAGAATTAAGGGGTATTTAAAAATGTCTTCCGTGTGCATGTGAAGTACTTTTATGAAAATTACTTGATGAACATGTCACATTATGCTTAACATAACGACTTGTCATGAAAAAAGAATCTACCTATTGAACTTTGCCCCTCTGGAACTCTAAAATTCCCTTCTAATGTAAGATTTCCCACTAGTCGGAACCCCCTGAACAATGCGATTAAACCAAAATAAAGGTAACACAATCAATTATTTTTCTAATCTGATTTTTCCTGCCTCGTTAAAGGTTAGATATAATATAATATTCACCCTTTTTCAAATATTGATTAATTATTAATTGTCTTTAAAGGGATACAAAAGCATAGAGCTACAATTACTGCAAATTTCTCTTATCAGCTTTTTGACATCACGTATTCTCTTCGAAATAATCAAATATATTTGTTTAGATGCCTACATAATGCGAAGGTAATTGATTTTTTAGTAATTATTGAATTTTATAAAATAATCATTTTCTACTTGATGCCTGACGTCGGTTATAATTGATTTATAAAATAATGGTTTTAGGAAAGAAAATTGCTTAATATTTTTTTTAAATAATCTATATTGCCTTACTACCGAGGAAAATGGAAATTCGCAGATCCAAATCGAAATAAATACGTTCAGGAAAAAAAAACATTGAACATTCTGCATTTGCAAAATATTCTCCATGTCTGATCATGTTTTGTGATTATTTCCATGCATATTAAAATGCCTATTGTATTATTTGAAGAACGAGATCTGTGGAATCAAATTATTCATTTACCAGATACAATGATTTCCCAGTACACAGTTAATAAATCTACACGTGCCTTTTAACGTTTGACGGAATTGCTGATAAAATTTCAGGTCATCAGATCAAAACAACGGTTTTCTTGAATTTCGTGTGATGGCTTTGACTAAAACCTGTGAAAGAAAACTTCAAACCGTTTCATTTAAAGTATAAATAAACAAAATTGATAGAAACAACAAGTTATTAATTTTCAAGACATTAATAATTTTGGATTCTCATGTTTTTCAAATCCTCTTCGCTCCCCATAGGAATCATATGGATTATTTTTTGAAATTCTCAACAGAACTTATCTCGCAACAATTTTAGTACCAGATGGGTGGAGGAGATTAATAAAAAAAATAGTATTCAAACCATTAATTAATTAATCGATTTAAATATTAATTTATTATCCTTGCAGGGACCTAAAACTTGTGGACATAAAAAGGCAGTGGCTTAAAATTTCATAAAAAATATTATAAACCATCGCCCTAGGATTGTTGTAAATAGTTTTTTAAGTTAAATATTTTAACAAATTTATTAGCGACCGATTATTTGTTTCATTGTTTTCATTTTAACTAAAATAATTTAATTTGTGATTGATTTTATTGTATGTAATGAAAATAGAATGAGCTTTGTTATTTCTTATTTTTTATTCAACACAATTATTTAAAAAAATGTATATCTTTAAATTATCAAATGAAAAAATTATATATTGTGCAAATCAAAACGCAAAAAAACACTTTATATCAAATATGAATAATTATGCCGCGCATTTCTTGGATTGGCCCGTGAAGCTTTTGAATTTTCCGCGCAGCTAACTTTTTGTGTTAAAGGGAACGGAGTATTGGCCATAACTACCAAAAATATTTGTGAAGCTAAATATATTTACTCTTTTTTTTAAGCCATGTCCGCTCCCAATGTAGAGCATATGGACTCCTAATGGAGTTTATCCCAACAGAAGTGTTTCTACGAGAACTGTTTGTTGCTCAGTTGCTCAACCTCTCTTTTTCCAAAGAGAGTAGGGATAGAAGGATAGGGCTAGGAAAGGATTAGTGGTAAGCTAATTGCTCTCGATACGCCCCCGTTCATAGGATAGGATGGGAGAGAGGGGGGAATTCAAGACATCACATACATCCATGCCTTTGAACAGAAATTCGTAAATCGATTTATAAAACTGTCCGTATCGGGATTCGAGCCCGTGACCTCCGTAGTGGTAGCCAACGACGTTGACCACTCGACCACACAGGCGGCTCTTTTTTACAAATTGATTTATATTTTAAGCCCCTAACGCTTCTTATTTATCAAACATCAATCCTGTCTCATCAAAGTTTATATTGTGTAAGCAAACCAGATTTACGCTATTCTCATTTTGAAAATATACGATGAAAGAGTTACAAATGAGCTTTGGCAACGTAACATCTTTGGGTAATGCTTATAGGGGCTGGGTGCCTAACTAGTTAAAATACAATGCGTCCAAATAATAGGGTATTTAATTAAATAGGTCATTTGGTATAATGATAGCGAACTAGGGGTACTATAACAAATAGGTTTGACAACATAAATACCGGTAAATACGGTAAAATTTAAGGACCAGTCCCTGCACTGAATAATAAATGAATTATTTCCATCTACCCGCCTCGCAAATAACACAACGTTTATTTAAAGTGGTATTAGTTTCACGTTTTCCTTCGCAGTTAGGACGCTTTCCTGTAGAGTTTTTTTTTACTCGATTCAACTTTCTTTTGAAGAATCCTGTTTCAAAACAAGAGAAAAATAATCTTCAATTTGGTAATAGCAAATAAAGAATATAAAGGGGGGAAAACGATTCTCTGCTATCAATAGAGAAGTGCGATAAAAAAAGATATATTATAATCCACATTCAATTTAACAATATAATATTATGACATAAATGAAAATATTTGATCTGTCGAATTGCCTTTATGCAAAAGATAAAAATGGCTCATAAATATGATAGAGCACTTTTAAGCAATGCAAAATAAATCACTTTTAATAAAAGCTTATCAATATTACATTTAAATTGGCTACATAGAAACATTATGAATGTTCAGTAGTCTGTCGATAAAGTATGTAATAAATAATAAATATCTAAGGTATGTAAATTTAAAATTCTTATATATTTTTCAATCATAAATATTCCATAATTAATATTTAAGCAAAAAAAACCTTTTTTATACAATTTATCTACACACGGAGAATAGTCACCGTAATAATTTAAATTTTCAATCAAATTCATACATAGTATGTATGTTATATATATGTTCTTACATTGTACAGTAATATAGCAGAATTTTTACAAGAGAAATGTGAAGCTAATTTAGTGTCTGCCAATGTTTTGTTTATAAAAATAACTGTTTATTTTAAAGTTAATTTGACTTTTTTTAAATAAGAAACTGCAATATCAACGACAATTGTCTTTTAACGTATTTTAACCTCCGGGTTCCTATGGGGTACATTCGTTTTTCATAATTCCTCGTATCTCAAACGTTCGCTAATTACCAATAATATCTAGCTATTATGTATTGTAATCTACAATGATACCTCAATCAATGCGATGCAAATATTACGTAAATTTGTTATGGGTCACTTTGTATTCCGTCTATCCTCAATCCTATTTTTGACATTTTGGTACTCGAGTGTTGGTTAATTAATTAATCGTATTCCAGACATAGATCTAATACTACACAATATATTGGGCCTAACAAAGGAGTATTATGAATTACGGTTATTATTTTCATTATGGTGATTCAATTTTAGGCATTTCAAGTAAAGTCAAGTACTAAACTTCTCTAGGGCAGTCGTTTATTTGTATTTTGATTTAAAAAAACTGAACTGAATTTCAGTATTTACCTCGTATCCACTGATCTACGGTCACCGCTATGCAATAATAGAGAATAGGCATTATTTACGGAATTATTTAGCAGAATCGCACACTCAACCGAAGATCCTTTCCACAAGCTTGAAGATTGACATGTCTATCTATCTGAATGGCATGCAATAAATAAGTATTGGGCAATAGTTTCCGGACAGCACAGGCGAGAATCGGGCCATATCCATGTCATTCAATTCTCATCCTACAGGCAGAGCCGTATTATGCCTCTAAATTACAGTAATTTTCATACTCATTTCATTTTGATTTACTGATGCCAGAATTAATAATAAATGTTGAACAACACTATTTGAAATAAAATAACACTTTAACATTACATGGGAGATAATTTTTTTTTATATTTTCTTGTAACTCAACAAACATATGCTAATTACATTTTGTGTATTCTTCGTTTATATTGTTTATGGCGATGCTCAATTTTTTAAATAAGGTCTTAATTTTTTCTCCATGTCCGGTCATCACAAAAGGATTTTTTTTTACTAGAGTAGTAGGAATATAAATAATAGGGCTGGACAGATCTAGTGTTTTGCTAATCATTCTTGCTACACCTCGTTTTTTAGATTTTAATATAGTGGGACAGTTTTTAGATGTCAAAAACGTCCATGCTTTGTTTATTGTTTGTCGAACAGAAATCGATAAACAATTCAAAATTAGATTAACAAGAGCACATTTTTGTAGTTAACTGTGCTTACTGCCATAGTAATTATCATGGCTCTGAGGAAAGTATTGAAGTTTATGAAGAAAAACAAAGGGAAATAAGTTATTATATCTTACACCGCTTACGAATTATATTTATAAAATTGTCAATAAAATCACATTAAAAACAAATGCTATCTAAGTTTTTGTGTTGTTGGTGAATATTAATACTGAAATTTTATTGTAAAATATTGAAATAATATTATACGCATGTGTTAAGATATTTTACATCACATTTCAAATTTCTTCCTCTATAAAAAATCTCTCATTTGAAGTTTTAAAAATAATTAACTAGAATATATTCAAAGTTTTGAATAAAAAATATTTGATGTTCATGGCAAACTTTGCTTTGCTACCAATGAAGAGCTTATGCACTCCTAGTGAAGTTTATCTCAATACATTTTTTCTACGAGAACTGTTTGTTACTAATTGCTCGATTTATCTGTTTTGAGGATAGAAGAAGATAAATGGCAAGGATTTTTTTAAAGTCACCGAGATCTATGTTTTTAAACAGAAATCCACAGATCAATTCAAAAGCCATATTATAATACTGTATTTACCGGGATTTAAGCACGTGAGTATCGTTACCGAAGCCAACGCCGGTGACCACTCGACCGTTGGCCTGCCTTAGCTACCAGAAAGAGTCACCGTTCGAAAATTAGCGATTCATTTTGTTTACATCTTATTGATTATACAGAGTAAAAATATTCAATTTGCATGAATAACCCTTTAATGTTTATTATATAATAATCAAAGGTATTTAAGCAGACATGTTTCTTAAAACATCTTGATGTAGTAGAAATATATGACATTTGCTCATTCTACTTCAAAGTTTGTTAGGGCGAGGGAATAGTTTCTCTTTAAGTCAATTTATTGTGTGAAACCGTAAAATAGTTTTATAGGTATTAGTTGGATACCCCGGCTCTGCCTTGAAGAATTCTTTCAACGCTCCTTAGGATTAAGGTGGACGAGGCTGTTTTATTGGCCTCTAAACCTGCCATAAATTGCGTCAGAAACAAAATAAGGCTACTGCCAGTGACAGTCTTCTCTGTTTTATACTCTATGCTACGTTGACGTGGGTTGTGGTACAAAACAAAGAAAATTTGTTATAGGAGTACTTTTTTGCATGATACCCGACCGACTGCCCTGGGGTAAGTTTATGAAAATAGTCGATGTAATGTTTGCGGCTATGGAGGGCAAAAAACTCGCGCAAGCCGAAATCCTTTCCCTTTTGTTGGCTCGTGTTACATTTCTGCGGCGAAACGTAACGTTTCAAAGGGCAAGGGAAAAGGTACCAAGTTTCAATGATCAAAAACCGGTTTTTCATGCGCCCTTTCCTAATTTTAATCCAGCTTTATTCCCTGTTAATGTAATTTTCGTATTCAAAGGCTCGCTTTATCGTAATGAAAAACGTTATGGTTAAGTTACAGCGTAGTTATTTCAGTGTAATTAAAGTGTAATGGTATTTGGCATCTTTATTCGTGATGAGAATTTTAGTTAACCCAATTCTTTGAAAAACAAGTTTCCATGAGTAACATGAATATTTATTTTATGCTGCCAATGTCTAGATATATATATATAAAAAAATTAAATAAAACCATGAGTTCTATTTATTTCAAAACTACTAACTTCTTCAAAAAAGAATGGGTCATTTTCAATTGTAGAAACTATCCAGCAAAAAACTTAATAATCGGGTTATAAAACAAATAATTTAATTTGAACATAAGAAATATTATACATCTTCAAAATTATCAAAATTGATTGAGATCTTTAACACTCTCCTGTGAATATCAAATTCATGGAGTTAGAGTTTTGAGTCCTACTGATGTTTTGTTGAAAACAATAAGTTTCCTTAATATCTTTGAATTAATTCTTTATTCATAATAGCCATATTTTCAAACAACTATTGATAGTAGACACTGTTACAATGATGTTAAAGGACAAAACAATATGTTCTTAAATTTGTGTTCCAGTCAGATAATTACTGCCGAGAAAATATTTTAATTTTTTAATTTAGGTTTCAAATATTATTATACAAATTTCAATCGTTCAAACTATGTACATTCTCACAGATTTTGTCACTAACGACCCGGGTTTCGCCTTTCGGCATCTTCAGGCGTTTAAGTGCACGGATGAACTTAAACTGACGCTTAGTAAATGAAGGATTCGTGTTTATATAAGAAATAAATGTATCATTGAGTTTAGAGCCATTGCTGGCGAATCTGTGAGAATGTACATAGTTTGAACGATTCAAATTTAATATTGAAATTTCACCAAGCATCTTCAGTCGAAATCTTAAATTATTATTATACTGATAGTTATTTCCAATATTTTGTTTTTATAATGCTGAAAATATACTAAAAAAATAACAGTTTAATAATCTGAAAAACCAACAGGCATCTAAAGTTTTTCCAGACAGTAGAATGTGTCTACTTAATTGAACATACATATTGTATTTTCCTCCTTCAAATAAAAAAACTTGCACGTCATGTTTGCTTGTTTTAACGAAATTTTAGGCATCAATATGGTTAGGTATTTGAATTTTATTAATTTTCCACCAAGAAATTAAGCGAAAAACTTCAATATTATCATTAATTCGCAATTACAATGCAGTATCTACGCACACAGGCGCAGATTGTTCACAGGCTCCTCATTGTTATTCCTAATATTCCCACGGCGCTCTCGATAAAGCCAGGAACTTCGGTAAATTTATTTATTTATCCAACTTTGCCTAACGTTTTCAACTTTCCCCTGGACCGACGGCAACTTTTGCGTTCAAGTTTATCTGAAAAAATCTCCCCCGCACCTACGAGAAAATCAAGATGTGGTCGTGTAGCCAATATACAAGGAAATAACCAAATAGGCAAGCCTACATAAAATACATGGTGATTCTAAGGAATACAATGTAAGGATTTTGTAGACAGCACGTTAAATTCTTATAACTTTTTTTTGCTCAAAGCATTTTCGTTATAGTGTTTTTAAAGTATTTTAACAAATGAACATGTAACGAGTACATCCTTTCATTATTTAAATAAAAAGTACTGTAAAAATATTGAAAGTTTCATCAATTTAAAAATGTTTTTGTAACATTTTAGTTGGAGCATTATTAAAATATATATCGATGGCTTATTTTCATAGTGCTTGCTACAACTAAAACTTGGTAGTTTTGAGATATGATTGACCAAAGTTTTGACGAATATTTATTATTTGTCTCATCTTTCTAAATAATCACATAGTCATTTATCTAAAAGAGTCATAAAACGGGGTTTCGATTTGTATTTACAAGGAACAGAGAAATTGTTTAAATGTTGTTTTCTTTTCATATGGAAACATCTGCCTACCGAGAGAAAAGCATTATTTTACTATATCTGTTATTTTGAGGAGCTATTGAGGATATAAGAGATGTATTATTCGAATAAAATGGATAATACAAATCAAAATATCATATTTTTTATTTACCGTTCAATGGAATTGTGCCATCAATATATTATTCTAAATAATGTGAATACCTTTTATTTGACATTTATATTTTTTCAATTGTCAATTATTTTATTGAAATTACGTACTGTGAAATTTTCTCCCTTAAAAAATATTGTGTTGAAGACATGTAATTTGAAGATAAAGAGTAAATTCTGGGCACTTGCTTGAAATGTCCTGAAGACACGTGTGTGTCGGTTTATACTTACGTAATAATATGTATTAGGATCTTGAAGACGCTTATCTATGACATTACCACCTTTTTCCACCGAATCCCACTCTACCTCTAAAATAAGGGTAAGGTCAAACGGCTAACAAAAATTTCTCGCAAAAACGATAACCGTTAAGACTCTTTCCCACCAACCCTACCCGTAAGACGAAAGCGAAGATTTCGGGAAACTTAAACGTTTCCTGAAACCATGAGATAAAGTTTTTCTGATGTTATTAAATAATATTAAGGTTTGTATTTTTTTCCATTTAATTAAAAGAAAAACTAAAATAACCAACATTGAGATCGTTTTCCGAAAATACGATATTTTCAATGAAATATACTGTACAGTATAAACATTTTATTATGAAATACATGACGTGTAAAAGAAAGTAACATCCATTTTCAGATGGTTGGTTAACTTAAATGTGTTGGACATTATCTCAATTATATGATATAGACAATGTTGCAATTAAACTTTTTTTTTAGTATTGGCTTATACATGTGTATGCGAATGTTTTTAAAGAGTCAATGATAAGGATTATGAAATAATTAGTTGAAAATTAAAAGAAAAACACGCGGGGAACAGAAAATGTATTAATTACTTGGTCACGGCAGTAAAATAAACAGTAAAAAAATATTCCATGAAAAAAGTTGGCAATTAATAAATTTGAATTTTTCAAACAAAAAAAAAACATTAAGAATACTTCGATTTCAACGCATAAAAATAAGATGTTCTTAATAAAATAATACGCGAAACTGTTTCTGAAATAGAAGCAATATTTAATTCATTTCCAATGAATCAGGAAGTACGTGTTTAATGAAAAGAGCCGTGAAATGATTATTTCTATTGGGTCTGGAAAAATCGTTTAATTTAAAATGTTTGTTTCAAAATATTCATTATGATTCAGCAATACTAATCAAACGAGTTATTTTTAAAGAATACTATGATTTTTTTTGTTGAGAACATATGTACATAGGTTTGATAAAAAATTACTTTGAGTATAAATTATTTAAGAATATATTCTCTTTTTCAAATACAATATACTTACTATAAATCTTTTAAATGTTTTTAAGTAAATAAAAAGCACTTTTCAATTAAAAACTTTTTGTCTGTTACTTAATTTTTGTTTTAAGCCGCAACATTGGTTGTACCATACTATAACATTCTGAACTTGTGTAGTTATAAAATCACTCTGTATAGAATAGTGTTTCTCCGCTGGAACTAGAAGCCCAACTAGAAAGGAAGGGATGTGTAACTTTAGAGTTCTTGTTGGTTGGTTTAATAATGTTGTTAGCTTGGGCACGGTTTGAGTACACGCTTAAGTTTTACTTTTAACTACTTCTACGCCTTTCAAATTTATACACTCTATACTTTGTCAACTTTTTTGTCCTTCATTTTATTTACTTGAATTTTCACTCCACCGTTGATGCATTACTGCATTTAAGTTATTTTTTAACTTTTAAACGTATTATGTTTAACAATTCCACAAAAAAAGTGTTTTTTACAAGAAACGATGAAATATTTTAGAACATTAGTTCAATTGAAAATGGTTTTGTTCTTAATGTTTTTTTACCATTTCCACTCCCTATGTAGAACCTATGGAATTATCATGGAGTTAATCTCAACAGAAGAGTTGGTACGATAAATTTTGTTACTCGGTTGCTCAACTATTACTAGAACTAACGGTTCACTTTATCACTCTCGCTACGCCCCGTTTTTTTTATGATATAAAATAGAATAAAGGACATCACACACATCCAAGCCTTCGAAAAAAAGTAAAAAAAAAAAATCAATTGAGAAATCCATCTTTCAAAACTGTCCGTATGGTGATTCAAATCCGTGACCTCCGTGCTCAAAGTAAACGACGTTAACTACTCGACCACGCAGCTTTCCTTTATACGTATTTTTTTTTGAAAATATAATTTAAAATTTTCCAAAATCATACTAATCTTATTTAATTAAATTATATGATAGCACTAGTTTTTTTAAATTTTATACATAATTTAAAAAAAAACGTTTTATGATTTTGTGAAATATAAAAAAATATTTACTGAATAATTCTGTAACAAAAAATAGATAACAATCATTTAAAAAAAGTTACAATGGAGAAATTTGTTCATTTTCATACACCATGACAAAAGTGAATATGATGCATATGTATTAAATAATAAAATGTATAATTTTTCATCAATGATTTATTATATTTTAAATCTCTTTAAGTCTTAATTTAAAAGCACTGACAACTTATGATTATTTTATGTAACTCGAAATAATATGTTTGTTTATCACTTTAGTCGTATCCACAGACGTGAACATCTGTCAACAACTACTAATCTAATCACAAAACATTTATGGATTCTGTATAAACAAAACAAACATCATTCAGTATTAACGAATATGTCACAAAACAAGACACTAGGTATGATAGAGAAACCAAAAAATAAATACATATTTTTGTTGATTTATTTTAAAATTGTCATGTTAATAAAAATCTTATAAATTTTATTCAATCATTATTTTACAATATGAGTAAAAAAATTTCTATCCTATGCTTTCTATAATAAAAAACAAAATTATTTCCAACACTAAAATTGTGCTTGTTTTTCAAGTAAGCCCACGGTTTTTCCAAAACATTTTTTTCGACTACCGCAAAGTACACAATTTATTACACGTTCTATCAAAACGGTGTACATGCAAAATTAGTATCTAAATTTAGCTTTTAAGTTTTAAAAAATTAAAAGTGAAATTGCGACTAGGAAAAACGACTTTAAAAAGGTTTTATTTTACAATGCATTCAAATAATATAAGATTGAGTCAATAAAGCAATATTCATAATTTAATATTCTTACTTTGGTTCAGCAAAAAACGTTTTTGTGCCTCCTGTAAAATTATTTATGTGTGGGCTACGCCGTTTTGCTTTTCCAAAGTTGAATCATGTTATTTTACCTTTAATATTTAAATAAATAAAATCAAGTTGACAGCCATCAAAATGTTTATTATGCATATACACCCGATTGTTAAGAAAATTGGGTAACAGTCTAATCACAAGCCTAGAACATTTTCTCAATTGATGAAATAATTAATAAACCTGTTCTAATTTTAGTAATTTTAAGGTTTTAAATAATATTTAATTAAAATTTGTGTCGCACTATATCGGCTCACAAAACCAATTTTACAGGATATACGAAAAACGTTGTTTAACGATTTTGAGAAAAAGTCAAATATTTAAATAAACACAACATTAAAGAGCAAAAAAAGACTTATTAACTGGTGATTTATTAACTCACTGTAATATCAATAAAATAAGTTCTATGATAAAAAAATTCTTTATGATAGACTTTTTTCAAACTTAAAAGCTAAATTTAAATAATTATTTGATATTTTTGACAGATGGTGTATTTAGTTGTAAACATTATGATTATCAAATAAAAATAATTTTCAAAAAAAATCTACAGTTGATATGTACGTCACATACTCAAAAGGTTATAATTAAAAGGTTAAATTTAATAACTATCAAAAATAAGTTGCGCGATAAGCACAAAAAAACTCAGCTTTAAATTTAAGTCTTGGCTAGAATTTACCGTAGATTATGAAAACTTTAATCTCAGAGTAAAGCGAGAAATTAGAGATGAAACTAGCCTCTATTCCAAGCAGATGTGTCGCAAAGACTAATGAAGATAAATCCATCAGTCTTTCCAAAAGAAAGAACAAAACTCAACGCAATAGTGTAAACTTTTAAAATCTGCGTCACTTTAATAGAGATGAATACTTTGCCCAACGTGATACGTAATATACATTAAGCCAGCGGTAACGTACTACCCGGGAGTAATTGATTTACCCACTACAACATTTTGAGTTACCCGCCAAAAAAACATAATAATATTTTTTTAATAAAATTATGTTTTTATTGAAAATAGCAATAATTGAAAAAAAAGTGCTCTATTATCAGCATTTGGTACAACAAATTCTTATGAGCACACATTTCTTCGAATGAAATGTGTCCAGAATACTTTGCAAAATAGAATAACATCAGAAAACCTTGATTGTTTTTGGTAAACTACATATTTGTCAAATATTGAGAAATTTTCGAAAACAATTCAAAACCAAAGAAAACACTAATAAAAATATTATATTGTATGTATGTATGTATGTTTAAATAAAAACAATTTGTGTTTACCAATAAAAATGCAAATATGCGTATTATATATGCAAACATATTATTTTATAAAAATAGTAAAAACCGTTTTATGCTTTTCCTACTAACCAAATATTTTTTCAAAATTTAATTATTTACTCAGTCTCTCAAAAGATTGCTGACCACTGTATTACGCCATACTAAGATGGTATTAGTATACATTCATGTTGATGACTCATTAATTATATATTTAAAAGAAAGTCTTAATTACAAAAATATCGCCAACCTTTGGTGTATAATAATTCTACAGACATGTTTGTGATCCCGTAACTATTATCATAATTTATGGTGAGTTAAACGTCCAACTGATTACATAACTCGTTTTGCTTTTTCTATGAATCGTTATCATGTTTGATGGAAGAAGCTGAACGTTTAGTTTACAGCCAGTATTTACAGAAAGCCTTTATAAATCTTCAGAAACGCTTCAGCTTAAACAGCTGAACGTTTTGTCGAAAACAAAACGAGACGTGACAAAATATGTGCTAACTATCACAATATTTTTCTGCAAGGTATTGCATCCACAAATTAAATTGATAAATAATACTTTTTCATCAGTTTTTACATTTTTCTCAAAACGGTGTCCGTGGTAGATTGTTGTCGTTACTTTTGACGCCTCATAGTTATTTTGCATTTGGTACAAAATCGTTAAAAACCGTTTTACGTCTCTACTGTAAATTTATTTCTGTGCGGGTTATTTTTAAAAATAAAATAAAAAAAGCTTTATGGGGGTGTTTACTCTTATATGCCCGCACACATATAAACCATAATCAATACATGGCATGTGCATATAAATCATACGATCCAAAAATTAGGATGAAACACGTTTTGTTGTAGAAAACCATTACCAAATACCTCAAATGTATGACATCAAATATTTTTGATTTAACTTTTCCGGTTCTAAGCTCAAAAAATGCGACCCCAAAAACCACATTTTCTCAAATATCTTTTTTAATATGGGTGATACAATGTTTATAATTAAGGTATTCTTATATCATAGTTTTTTGGACATTTTGTAGTTTATATAAATACGAGATACCGCGATAATGCGATAACGAGATAAGCACCCGCTTATCAGCGATCGTTCGTAAGATAACTGGGCTGAACGCGTCAGTTGCAAATTCATATTTGTACTGGAATGACGTCTTTTTTACGCGCAACTTAAAATATGATAATTTATTAAAAAACCACGGAATTTTATAAAAAATGTATGAAGAATGATGCAGAGAGATATTTTAAAGCACTTAGACTATTTTTTTTTGAAATTCATAAGAATAAGGCCAATAATGAGGAAACCACTGGGGTCCCTAAACGACCCATATTGGCAGAGAAGTATTTTTCTCCGAGCCGCGAGAGTTATAATTTTGAACTTGTCAAAATTTTTGATCAATAATTTCAGATTTTTAAGTGTATGTTTTTAGTGAGTTATTCGCCAAAGTAAACATCTAAAATTGTATTTTAATACACAAATTTTAAATATCAGTAAACACTGTACATATATATAATTTCTTGTGGCTTTACTTACTCATATTTTGTATATTTATTATTATTTTCACAATCCATTATTCACCATGTTTGATAGTTAAAATTAATAAATAGGTAACGAAGAATGATGATGTCTCGGTAATATTTTGTCATTTTCCATACAAAAAATATAACAATACAAATTATTACGGAGTGACGCAACACTTTTCACACTCCATCACCACTGTTCTTATCGTATTAACAAACTCCCCTTCTTTGCATTTCTGGCCCTTTCAAGCCCTAGTATTATGTCTAGGTATTTTATACTTTCGTATATATTGCTTTTATGACTTGCTTTATCTAAGTGAGATATGTTATATTGTATGTGCCGTCTTCACAAGAGTGAGTGACAGTATATATATAATTTATTTTATTTTATTTGCTATCTATATATTAATACTCGATAATGTCCGTATGATTGCATGATTACATGATTTTCCACGATTTCTCCTCCCCAGCCTCACCCTCACCCTTCAAAAATTAAGTAACTTACGAGGTCTTTTTCTGCTACTACGAAAAATGATTGTTAGCAAACTTAAACATTATTCCAAAAATTAAATAATTTACGAGGTCTATTTCTGCTACTACGAAAAATGATTGTTAGCAAACTCTTTTGCCAAATACTGGCTTATTCAATTAATACGTTTGTAATTCATTTTTCACGCCAGTAAATTTTCTGACTTAAAAATGCAACAAAAATCCCCCCGTTGAGGTCAACGGGCTTACAGCTAGTCTAAATAATTCGTTAATATTAAAAAAAAAACTCATTCTAATTCATTAGCCGCCTGTGTGGTCGAGTGGTCAACATCGTTGGCTACCGCTACGGAGGGCACGGGTTTGAATCCCGGTACGGGCAGTTTTATAAATTGATTTTTCAATTGATTTATGAATTTCTGTTCAAAGGCATGGATGTATGTGATGTCTTGAATTCCCCCCTCCTACCCATCCTATCCTATGAACGGGGCGTATAGAGAGCGATTAGCTAACCACTAGTCCTGTCCTTGCCCTTTCCTTCTATTCCTACTCTCTTTGGAAAAAGAGAGGTTGAGCAACTGAGTAACAAGCAGTTCTCGTAGAAAAAATTCTGTTGAGATAAACTCCATTAGGAGTCCATATGCTCCATATTGGGAGCGGACATGGAATAAAAGAAAAAATGATTTTTAGAGACGTTTTAGATTAAATAGTTTAAGGCGCCTATAAACTCACATTTTACATTTTTGAGATTAGTATGCTAAGTAAATTTTAATGCATATTTTTTATGTTTGAATATATATATATATATTTGGCATTACAGCTCATTTCAATGCGCCAACTAAAGTTGTAAGACCATATAAGAAAAACCCGATGAAAATGTATAAACATTATATAAAAAAAGTTGTTGTTTTTAAATGTTTCTTTATTTAATAATAATTGGGGGATTAGCTCACGTTTTTAATGTGTAAAATTAGGTGGTTAGAAAGACACAATTATATGCAATCATTAGTTTTCATGGTTTATTAGTATTCATATTTCGCAGATTAAGAAAGAAAAAACTTTTCACTTGAGATTGATGTTCATGGTTAATAGTACCAGTATTTTTTTTAGTATGGAGAATGTGATTCTAGCCTTCTCATTTATTAAAAATTAAAAATAACCCTCCATTGAATGGCAAACGTTTTCATCAAATCAAATATTGATACGAATTATTTATTATTTTAAGCAAAAAATATGTTTATTTCATACATTTTTTTATCCATGTCCGCTCTCAATGTGGAGTTCCTAATGGAGGTATATAAACAGAAGTTTTTCTACGAGAACTGTTTGTAACTCAGTCGCTCAACCTCACTTTTTTCAATGTGAGTAATAGGTAAGGAAAGATAAGGTTAGAACAGGACTAGTGGTTGACTAATCGCTATCGCTACACCCAGTTATTAAAGGATCAGAAGGATGGGAGGAAATAATGTGAATTTACATTTCAAATACCCAGTCTTCGATTACAATTTTAGAATTAAATAATTCTCAAATTCACTGTGATCTGACTAGTAATCGAACCCAGACCTGCGTGATCGGTAGGGCAAGCTCTAACCAACTGGGCCACAGCAGGCGACAAGCTAAATCATTTTTTTCTTTAAAATAAAAAGAATACACACATTTTATCTGAATAAAGCCGTTAATATTATTACTCTCATTCAACATTCTGAAGATAAAAAAAACAATTTCAGAATATAGTGAGTCTTAATTAGAAAACAAACATAACCTGCAAGGTAAAATATATCCACAGAATCAATAATATACTATGACAACCGAAACAAAAACAAACTGTATCCGTGGTATTTATAATCAATGGTAATAAAAAGCTTTCATACTTTCAAAAGTATTCAATTTCTTACAGTAAATTATCTGTTTAAGTCATTACATTAATAGTTCTTAATGCATCGAAAGCAATTTCTAATAACTACAAAATACACTTACCCTTTTTTACTTCTTATTTATAATAGATCTACATTAAATTTACTCAAAAGCATTACACAAAAATGGAAAACAAACGTTATTTACGATTTTCATACAAAATATAAATTAACAGCGGAAACAATATGTAGACTGCATGCACATTTTTTGATTAACTTATTTTTTTATGTTAGGTTTATTAACCGTTTGAATACCGCGCAAATAAATCATTAATATGTCCCAGAGATACTGCGTGTTTTTGAGAAAAATAATTTTGCCTTATATAACTCGAATTCGATATTTTAAAAACCTATTTTGACTGTGTATATATGGCACCACACATATTCATCAAAATATTGCTTATATTCTATTAGAATATAAAGTATTTGATTTTTTAAATGTCTTGGACATCCGTGTTTGCTTGCATATGTGCCGGACACCTGTGTCTACTTGGTACTCAAGTGGTTAAAACCAATTAAACTTCTCACCTAGTTTGGGTATTATAAACAAATTAAAATAACTATCCATTTGATGACTGTATATTTGCTATACACATTACAATATTTGTATCTACTTAATAAATTCCGTCAGAGCGAAAAAGGAAGGCTTTGAATACTTTCATTGGCTTACCGTCTCAAGTATTAAAAATTTTCATCCAAACGAATTTTTTGAGAATCTCAAAATTATGGTTCCAATTAGTTTTTCAATAAATAAATGCTGCTTGCCAATTTCGTGAAAATAAAATTGTATTTATTTTATTTTTAATACAAAAAAACTCTTTTTGTGCTGGTCTAAATAAATATTGTGGAATGATAATAAAAAAAAGTTTTTTTTTACCATAATGCCTTTTCACTAATAATTTACAGTGTTCACCTTAAAAGTGTTCAGTAATTTTATGTATAGGTTCCATGACTGACGGCTAGTTGCCAGTACATGCCTTTATGTGTGGCTGCTGGCGTACCACGTGTGGAATTCAAATAAGTGGCTCGTAGAATCCGTCACGTGTGTAATTCTATTGCTCTTTCGACGTCTATTGCATTTTTTCTCACCAAACAGAGATACCAAAGTGTCTGACAATCTATCTACACTGGAAAGTGAAATAAAGGGTGCCGTAAATTATTATTAAAAAATAGCTAACTCGGAATTTGTCGTTAGAAAATGGTCAAGAAAGTCATTCCAAACCGCATCTTTACTACATTTTATTTATCTTACCCCCTGTATTTTATGCTAATTTTTGCTTTTTCGATAACTATAATGGTGTTCTCTAAAACAGTTAAATGATTAATGAAATATAATAATCCAGCATACGTTTTGTAAAATAAACGATATGCATAATGAGAAAAAGTATCGATAAATAATAAATACATAATATGCTAAAGAAAAGTTATTATCCTATCTTGAACAAATTGAAAAAAAAAACATATTTATTCTGGAAAATAAATTGAATAAATACATTGTCATTTTATACAAACTTTCTCAAACAGTATAAGGGAATTCCACCGAGGTAATTAAATAGCCATACCTGTTTTGAAAAATAAAAAAATGAGGACATTTTCATTTTTTTTAATGAAAATTTTATCTGATTTCCGTGATAACTAAATAGTACATATTTAAATTACATAGAACTTTATGAGACTAAACATTGAAAACATAAATAAATGACTTAATAATGACATAAATAAAATACAAAGGAATACCAATCAAAGACTATTAGTCTTGTCTTCCTCACAGAGAAGATTGGTGGTATAAAAAAATTCTTAAATACATGTGTGCTTAATGCTGATGATAAGAGACACATAAATAATATGATATGTTATCATAATAAGATATATATATATTTATATAATACAATATAAGTTTTCATTTTTTTTTTATTTATTACTTTTTTGCTTGAAATTAGTTTTGTAATGAACCAATATACGATAATAATGATAGTACATACTTAAAAACCACAAAAATTACCACTTATATTTGTTTTTAACCGTCGATTGATTTTTTCATTCAATTAATAATATTAATAATGTCATAAATTATTCATAGATTAAATAAATTCAGCATATAAATCTAGTTACTTTAGGATTTTTGTATATTGATGAATGGGTAATTTTTAAGGACTGCAAAAATAATATTCAACATAAGGGCTCAAAATCTCACTAAATAACCGAAGTTTTGTTTTGTTTATTATTTAAGATTAAAGAAACGCATCAATAATACGGTTGAAAAAAAAACTTTTTTGTTGTTTTTTAATGTAAAATTGCATTATTTTTAATACATTTATTATGTAATATTAATATTATACGCAGAGTGAAAAAAATAAGAAAGTTTCACTCAAGCTTTTGAGTGTTGTGAAAAGCTTTTGATGAAGAATGACAAGGACCGTTTGATAGATTTCATTAGATAAATCAAATCAATTTGCGCTGAGACAAGTTTTTGCCGTCAATAGGCATGAGTTCTCGCCGAAAGTATTGAAAGGCTGGTGACATGCTCTAATTTCATATTTATTACGTTGTTCTGAGTGTTCGCTCTGCAAAGTTTTACCCTGTCAATGTCAATCGATACGATAACCCAAAAACCACAAATTTCGCTCTCGGTGCCGATACAATATAATATAATACACTGCGTAACTAAAGCTTCAACTTCTGTTGACATTGATTACACAGTTTTAAAGAAAAGTTAATTATTCAGTTTGAAAATAAGGAAAATAAATTATATTGTTTCTAGAAGACGTATACATGTTTAGTTACTAGTTTATCTGTCATTTGAAAGCAATGTCTGCATATAAATTGAGATTGGTATTTTCTTTGAATATTTAACTTCTTTTTCAATAAGTAAAACTTTTTGTGGGAGTTAATTTGCAAAATATACTTACTACATAATAACAATTTGCTTATTCTTCTTTCGTTACTAAAATTAATTTGGTAAAAATGGGTTTGCTTGTGGATCTCAGGTGTTTGATTCCTGGTATTAGCAGTTTCGTTAACTACTTAAATATTTAAATTACGAAAAGACTCGTTTGCTTTTGCTAATAACTTGATTTCAAAGAGCCAGTTTTATGCGGACTGAAGAGAATGAGATTAAAATGTTACACCCACATACAGACAGCCATAAGTTGTTTTATCTTGAAATTTTAGAAAAAAATAGAGCACAATTGAGTCATTCACCAATTTTGAACGAGCAAGTTAATCTTCCAAATTCTCCACACTTATACTCTGTGTGTGAGTAAATATAATCATAAATTTTATTTTAGCACACAAAAAAAAAATCGTAAAGTCACTCACCATTCAAATCTGTAGGGATTCCCATGGGTTAATCCATTTTTCGATTAATGGCTTTAAACTCAGTGAGTAAACATTTATTTTTTATATAAACAGAATATATTTATTTACAAAACGTCAGTTCAAGTTTAACCGTGCGCTTGAACGCCTGAAGAATGCCGAAAGGTAAAACTTGGGTTGGTAGTGACAAAACTTGTTTGAATTTACATAATTTGAACGATTTAAATGTATTATTAAAATTCACCAAACACTTTCAGTCGAAATCTTAAATTATATTCATTATCGATGGGCACGGTTCAAATATCAGAATCAATTTTAATAAATTTTTTTAGTCGATTTGTTCATGTTAATATCTATTTCAGCCGTCTGATCCTATAGCGGTAATAAAAAGAGAGCAATTTGCAGACTTCTGAGCTTCATTTTCATATCTCAAATCTCTCCGGAAAGGGTTACAGTTTACAGTTTTTGTAAAAACAATCTTTGTTAATAAGCTTCTTATCTTCTATATTGAACCTGGATGTAATTTGAATTTCGGGAATCACATTTTTTTAATCCACATCATTAATTAATTATACTTTCATGTTATGATTTTTATTTATCCTAATTTACAATACAAAAAAAATATCTAACATTACAGCTAACGTATTAAGCGACCATTTTTTTGGGAATTGAAATGTTTTGTTTTTAATTTATCAAGAAACAGAAAACTACTAACGAAGGAAAATAAAACAAATGGATGAAGTTTTAATTATTCAACAACAAATAAAGTCGTCAATTTAATCACAAAAGCTTCACTAGCAGAATATCAGTGATTTGACCACTTTAAAAAAAGAATTGATTGTATTTGAATTTTGTAAATAATTATCAAAAAAAAAACAATTGAATTATCCGCTCTGTCTACAACTGTTACTAAATATAAGAGAGAGTGAGACCACCATTTATTTATGTATAATGTATATGCATAATAATGTACACAAATTAACTGGGGTACACTGTTTGGAGTTATTTTATCATTAAATTAAATATTTATATTTGTAATTTGTTTTTTTTACTTTTTATAGTTAATTTAAGAATTCCGGAATCACTGTAATAAAGAACTGATCGCGATCATCGAAACTGAAATTGAAAGCTCTAGTTATTAGTTTATGTAATGAAATTATTATATTTGTTTTTTTTCGATTGTTTCAGATAGAAGCCTTCTCAAACCGACATGAACAGCTCTCAATCGAAACATCATTCATTTCTTTAGGAATGAACTCTCGAAAGAAGGCCACACGGAAGTGTAGTGTTATTAAGTGTATAATATCACGATACGATAAACCACTTAGCAAGTAATCTGCACGGCGTCCGGACGCCCGCAAAGGGGGGATCGATTGTAATTCCCTCCGAACGGCTGTCAATCTATCAATAAAACCGACGTCACGCCAAACTTCGTACTCTATCACGTAGAACCTTCAACTACATCAAAAGATACACAAATTTCAATGAATTATATTTTCTATCTTAATCAACGTGAAATATTACTTATGACACCATCCATATAACGCCTGATTACTTAAATGTCAAATGATAAATATTCTGCTTGTAACAAATCTTGAATGCTGAACATTTAGTTTGAAAATAATTTAATAGTATTTAATTATTCTTTCTAAGTTGAAAATTAAACAACATTTTACTTCGTTCACTTTCGTCTACTACCTGGGCTAAAATCCCATGCTGGTAATTTTTGGAAAACATTGAAAACATTTTTATTGATCACGTTGCATTATTAATAAAAGTAAATCAGCTGAATAATTCATTTATAATCTATTCCTTCAAAAATTATTTAAAAAAAAACACAAATTTAAAATAAATACACAAAAATAGGTATTCTTCTTAACCTATGTAGATTTAATGGCTTTGGATATAATAACAAATTAAAATAAAATAAACATCATAAAGCATAAACCGTTTTTTATTGTAATATGTTATATAAATAAGTTATTAAAAAGCGACGTCAGTCACAGCTTTAGAATTTCAGGAAACAAATTAATGTCAAAAAAAATACCTTTATTATTATTGTCTTTATATAATTATTTGATGCTTCGTTTACAATAGTCACATTTGGTAAATTATTCTTTCGAAAAAGCTCTTTGAAAAAACTCAGCTGAATAAAAAAACGTATCCGCCGTTTCGCTTAAAATAATAGTCTGTCATTTTGCTGCGTAAAATACTTTGGGCTTAAAATGAGATGGGTTTAAAACAATACACGAAACCTTCTCGACTCTTTTCTTTCATCTTTTTAATAAATTGCATGTTATATTTCACGTCACATCTTTTTTCTACTCTTTTGTTGCAATCATACGCAGTTTTATTATTTATATCAAGCAAAGATGATTTCTCTAGACATATTTCAAATGAATGTGTTTTGTAGGACTAACAAAACCTTATATTTTTAAGTGAAGGTCAAAACAAACGCTGCTCCGTTCATTGTTAAATACTTATTTCATATTTTACCGTCACAGTATCAGATTACAAAACATATAGATTTATTGTTAGTTTTAGCATGTTAATCTATTTTTGCAGAGAAAAATACAAAAATTCGTTAAAATTAAAATAAAAAAATGTGTGTATTATTATTTTTTATCATTTAAAATTGTTTGTCATTTATTAGTTATAATTATTTTGATTTTTAAATCAAATTTTAAGGTCAAGTAATAATAAATAAATTTATTAATTCTAGCGTCATGAACTTACAATAAAATGTAAGTTTTAGTTAATAGTCAATATAAAATAAATGTAATTTTTATGCTGGATAGTTTCTTAACAGTGAAGATTAAAAAGTGATGTATGAAAAAGAGATAATAACGTTATAACAAAAAGTGCCAAGTGAACCGTTCCAAAATGAAACGACGTCCATTAGCTACGGTCCGCGAGGAAAAGGTAGCTACGCCAAATGAGTATGCACTCTACGGCGTCGTAGGCCTGGTCTCAGTGGCTTGCTACGTCAATGGCCTGTCGGGTGATTTCGTGCACGACGATATTCCAGCCATCACTATGAACGGAGACGTGCTCGCACAAAACCCGTTGTCGCACGTCTTCAAGAATGATTTCTGGGGAACGCCCATGTCGGATGTCAATAGCCACAAGTCGTATCGGCCCTTAACCACGCTCACTTTCAGGTAAGACTTGTTTTATAATAATTAGAAGGTATCAAAAGAGTATCAATTACATGTTTTGATTAATTGTTCAATAATAAACATATAAACTTTTGACGTCACCTTTCGTATCACACGCATCTTCTCGTATCCACAGCAAATGGAAATAAAAAGTGATTAACTTTAACTAGGTATAAAAAACATATTTCTTTATCGTGAGTGGATAATCCATCGCCAAAATATTTTTTGATTACAAAAAAAATAATTTTTCGATACGTAACAGATGATTGGGAATGAAATTTGTCAAGATAATGAGAAATCCAAATAATAAAATGTGAATTAAGTAATTGACATGAAAAGAAAAGATTACATGTAGAATTAAAGTATTTTTTAATGATAAATATTTTTTAAATCTATCTCCGCTTCTAATGCGCAGCATACAGTCACCAAATGGAGGTATCTTAAAAGAACTGCTTGTTTCTCATATGCTCAACCACTCTTTTTTACTAAGGGATAAAAAAATCTAAAAGGCTAGGACAGGACTAATGTTATCGCTATAGATACGCTCCGTTATTTTTTTAAGTAGAATTTAAATAGCGGGAGGGAATTTTTAGAACAGCAAACATCTATGCTTTTGATGGAAATCGATAAATTTGTTGGAAAAATGCTGTTCGTTCTGGGACTCGAGTCCGTGAGATCTGTCACGGAAGCCAACGACGTTGACCACTGCGCTACGAACCCGACTGGTAAAATATATGTGCAATCATTTTTTTACTGGGCGATGAGGTCATACCTAAGAAACCCTTTGTTGTTATGATAAATAACTTTACTTTTACTTGCGCCATTTTTTTCATTGTTCGTTCTTACAAAGTTTTAATAAATCTGAAATTGCCAATTCCCAATAATAAAAAGAAAAATTGACACGCAATCGGCAATAGCTCGATCTCAAAAACTTTCGTGCAGTAACCATTGAAATTATTTCATCATACAAAAGATTTTCTCACAATTTTTTTTGTCTAACAATAAATACGAATTATTGTATTGAGGATTTAAAGAAAAATGTTTTACATTACAAAAATAACTAACAACAAAGTATTGTTATAATGAAACTGTCGGCTTAAAAATAATTTTTTCTCATTTTTTTATTTTTTAAAGAGTATCATAAAACGAACAGATTTAATGATTTAAAAGCTCATTAGTCGAAGAAGGTTTCACTACTATCGTACTAACAGATTAAAAAAATGTCCAGACAGACACCAGCTCTGCACAAACACTATCAAACAGTAGACGAATAAATACGCTCGCTTCTTTTTCAATATTAGAAACGGAAAATCCGAGCGGATTTTAATGATCTTCCGTTTACACTAAAATCCGGCAATGAGAGGTCGTATTTTTAACTGACAACTTTGATACCACGATTGCACTGGAAAATATAGCGCCACTTGTAAGAGTGGAGTTTTTTTGTTGTAGCAAAAAGAAAAGTTACTGTGTGCGTCCCGGGAGTGTCGTCCGTAGCAATCTTCGCGCAGTCAAAGAACAGCACCAAATAAAACTTTAAATGAACTACCTCCTTCTTCGAGGTTCTCATTTATACTACCCTGTGTACCTCCCCTCAATTCATTTAAACGTACATCTGCAAATGACAGAGCGCAGCATGTTGCGGGGCATACTTTATAATGCAAGTCATCATTTCGTAGTATTATGTTGTGTACATAATGACGCAATTGAAGTTATTGAATAACATTTTCTTTGTGAATATATAAAAAAAAAACCGTGTATCATTATTCAAATTGTTCATAGAATTTTAAATATAAAAAAAAAATTCAGCGATTATAGGGAAGAAAACGTACAACGTTTGCCGCCGTTGTGGTCAAGAGGTCAACGTTGATGGCTTCGGCTACGGAGGGACCGGGTTCAAATCCCGGTACGGACAGTTTTATAAATTGATTTTTCAGTCGATTTATGAATTTTGGTTTAAAGGCATGGATGTATGTGATGTCTTGAATTCCCCCCTCTCACCCATCCTATCCTATGAACTGGGGCGTATCGAGAGCGATTAGCTTACCACTAATCCTTTCCTAGCCCTATCTTTCTATCCCTACTCTCTTTGGAAAAAGAGAGGTTGAGCAACTGAGTAACAAGCAGTTCTCGTAGAAACACTTCTGTTGAGATAAACTCCATTAGGAGTCCATATGCTCCACATTGGGAGCGGACATGGTTTAAAAAAAACGCTCAAACTTTTAAAATGTTATGATTTTATTTTCAAAACGTTAAAAGGCAAAAAAAATGTTTGGAATCATGTATTTTAAAAAATCATACATAAAAAACGTATTTAAATTAAACATTTTTTTATATTTCTTGGGTAAAAATATATGTTTCATTTACATATAAATATGTACATATAATACAAATAGTTCAAATTATGTGCATTCATACAAGTTTCATCACTTACGACCCGGTTTTCGTCTTTCGTCATCTTTAGGCGTTCATGTCCACTGTCAGTTCAAGTTCATCCGTGCACTTGAATTCCTGAAGATGCCGAAAGGCGGAACTCGGGTGACAAAAGTGACAAAACTTGTGTGAATGTATGTAATTTAAACGATTTAAATTTAATATCGAAATTCCACCGAGCACCTTTAGTCGAAATCTTATAAATATTATATTATAAAAATATTGAGAGAACATTCCTTTTTACACAGAGGTACAATTCAATATAAGGCAAGGTTTAAACTCTTTTAATATTTGTGTAAACTGCGCGTTATGTAAGATGTTTTCATAAAAACATCAGATTGCACATCATCATGTATTTTTGAAATTGAATCTTTTCATTCCTCGGTCGTCTTTCGTCAAACGTGTATACAAAAGGTCTGTAGTCTATCTTTTTGTAACACAATACGTAAGACGGCTCTTTTTCTTTATTTGTCTCCTGAGACGACTATATTGTATAGCTCTTTCGACTGGCCGAGCAATATGCTTTTCAACTAGCTAATTTGAAAACATAGCAACCACAGTTCTCAAATTTATCGAATCAATTATTATTTTAAAGATCATTATTGAATTTTAAAAAAGGTATTTTTTAATTTGAAGTTTTCCTGCAACATTTTTTAAAAGTTTAAAATACTCGTAACGTAATTTTGTTGGCGTTGTCTGTATTTTCAAAACGTCATAGTGTCGAGTATTTTAAAAGCACCACAGATAGTTTTGGATTGATTTTTCTGAACAACCTAAAGCAAACAGTTTTTGATTATATTGTCATTTACTTTGTATAGTTTCAATATATAATACTTACAAATTTAAAAAGTTTATTTTATGCACTTAATTTATTGATATTCTTAAGATATTGTAGACAGTGTGACAGTGGAAAAATCTGGAAAATACTTAATCTTAACTTTGTCTACAAGAAATCAGTTTAAAAACAAATCGTTAACTCAAATATAAAATTTAATGTTCTGAGGGTAAATAAAGTTCACTTAATTATTGGTATAGCTCTCAAGCCATGTGAAGTCACAAAGCAAAAGTATTATTGGGTAAAATGTGGTCTCCCATGGGTATAATACCAAAATGCTCGTCTGGTGATGTACTTAACCTTGGATCGTTGATTGCTTATTCGGTATGTGACCGTAGAGAACTATTCAACCAAACGGAGGCTACAAGATAATGAAAGCCTTGTTTTATTATCCAGTAAATGCCCCGTATACGTTTCGACTGTATTTATTCTTTACTAATACGGCAGCGTTCTGAAGGTATGCTCAATTAAACCGTGTACAATGAAGTAAGGTTTACCAGCCGTTGATGATTTTAGTCAATAAATTTGTATTGGTTGTATTTTATTGTATTATTGCGTATTATATTACATGCAAATACAGTTTGTATGTATTTTACAATAAAGAAACACAAGTAATATTGTTTGTTGTATAAAATTATCGGTAAAAGGACATATGATTCAAATCTGTTCTCATGTACGTGTTTTTTTTTCTTTAATAACTTCGACAAATTTTGATAATGTAGTATTTTGCTAATATGTTTATCTATGGAAATAAACTTAAAAATAACAATATATAGAATTAAAACATGATAAAAAATACATTACATAGATGTATAATATTGTTTATTATTGTATTGTTAAAGGTGTAAAAAAAATAAATATTCGTTATGTTATTTTCAATGGAATATTTTAACAAAGAATTCTTACGTATTCTTAAAAAAGCAGTCAGTTAATGTATACGAGTCGTTTAAAAGTAAATTATCTCATGTCTTTTGAGTAAAAATACGTCATGTCGGAAGATATTAACCGAGTAAACCTGTTTATCTTTAATTCGTTTGCAGATAAATACTTACGTTCCTTGCAAAGTTAATCGGAATCTGCATTGAAAACGAGAGCTTTTGACTGTACTCGTTCAAATAACGCCAAGTGCAGGTACGCTTTGCATTGCCGCCTCGAAGAGAAGATGTAAATTTTGCTGCTACAAGCCACTACGGCTTCACCCAGAAATATGTTCGCACCTGCTTCACAACTGCCAGGTCATTGAAACATTTGGACAGAGATTTTATTAATAAAATTTAAATACTAGAATTAATAATGGAAGATATGCTTATTTGCACACTTTTGAATTTTTAATTTTCATGTTACTTGTTTGAATCGGTTCAATATCTGTTTGACTTTATGCATCTTTAAATCAGTTCATAATCTTAACAGCAAACTTGTTGACACTAGAGCTTCCAATGCCTGGAACCTGACTATTTTGGCGATCCTGTAATCCCAGGATCATCTCAGTCAGTACCAATCCTGGGATTTCGGGAATCACTAAAACACTTAAAAACATTTAAGTCATTGACAGACGTAACTTTTTCGAAGGATAGAGCTAAAAAAAAATTCTAGACGAGAATTATTCTGGAATCTGGTAATTTAACCATTTGTTTGCCAGAATTTTCGGAAACAATGTAAAGTGATCAATTCCGTTATCCCAAAATTCCACAATACAAAAAATAAAATTCAGGATTGAATGCCCTAGTTCAGTGTTTCTCAACCTTTTAGGGAGCGTGGCCCCTTTTGAGTGTGTTTTTTTTTCTGTGGCCCCCATACCTTTTTTTTTTTTTTTCAGCTCACCGTGGAATTTGAAGTCCCCGATTTGATATACTTTGCCCTAGTGATACCTCATCATAATTTATTAATATTTAATATGTTCTAACAAATTGTATGTTGTAGCACTTGTAACTTTTCTCTTACAAACCTATAGCTAACTGATCAATATTTTTGGTTGTTTATCGTGTGCTTGTGATGGAATCAACGAATGGGCTCTTTTATTTATTGATTTTTTAACAATAAAATGCGTTAATTGAACAACAAACCTATTTCTATTCTAATTCTTTACTTTCACGCTCATTAAAAAAGAAAATTTGAGTGACTTAAATCGACCAACTCTGCTAAAACAACTTATTTTGAAATCTTCTATTAGGAATCCGTAGAATTCACATTAGGAGCAGAAGTTGTTGAAAAAAAAGCTTCCACGTTCGTTTTACTACTATAACTTTAAGGTGCATGTATGTTATTTTTATTTAACTCATATTTTTCATATAAAATGAGCTGAAATAATGTTTGCCAGGTTTATTCAAAACATAAAGTGCTAGGTCTATAACACCCACGACAAAATAAAAACTGCTCACGGAATGGTGTTGTAAAGTCTCTGCTTTATGTAAAATGTTATATGAAGGTAAGATGCCGTGTGAGAAACTCAATTTGACAATATTTGGCGAATACACGGCCGAAATTTGTCCATGTTGGAGAAGATTGGTATGCCTGTACTTTATTTGACATAAACTTGTTATAAACGACATCATTTTCTTGGCGAGGTATGATAAATCAAACACATATTTATTTATTTTATACTAATTTATAAACAGCAAGTTAATACAATGGTTTCTCTGGGAAACATTGTGTTTGTCAAATATTCTTTTCATAAGTTATTTATTTATGTTTTCTCAATGAAAGAGTTGCTACTAAAATCGATCATTTTATTGAAAAGTATACTTTTCCCACATTTTACAATAGAGTAATAAACTTTTTGTATATGTCAATCTTTATAACATTCAAAACAACGCTTTATTATATATGTTTCTAGAGATCATTTTGTGATTTAATTAAACATTCACAACTTGTGATAATGTTTAATTCATAAAAATTTTAATAAAAGAATCGTCGTTTCCTTTTATTTTTTTAAAACCATGTCCGCTCCCAATGTGCAGCATATGGACTCCTAATAGAGTTTATCTAATAGAGATGTGTTTCTACGAGAACTGCTTGTTACTCAGTTTTTTTTCGATACGCCCCGTTCATAGGATAGGATAGGGTGGATGGGGGGAATTCAAGACATCACATACATCCATGCCTTTGAATAGATATTCATAACTCGATTGAAAAATCAATTATAAAAAACTGTCCGTACCGGGATTCAAACCCGGGACCTCCGTAACCGAAGCCAACGACGTTGACCACTCGACCACACAGGCGGCTAAATAAGATTAACTTAATAATAAAAAACACATTTTCTGATATTGAACTTGCTTCGACTAGAAAATCAAATGAAAATTATAAAATAAATACCTAAAAAAAACACAATTTTAATTTTGCAATTCGAAAGCCTAAATAATTTTGTACTATTAATTTATTTAACCACTGTCCGTTCTTAATGTGAATCATATAACCTCCTAAATAGAGGTATTTCAACACATGTTTATGTTGACGAGAACTGCTTGTTTCTCAGTTGCTTAGTCTTTAATTTTCGAATTGAGTATGGATAAAAGAATAGGGACTAGTACAGGACTAGTTGTCAACTAATCGCTTTCCCTACGCTTCAATATTTTTAGGATTGGAAGGGTGGTAGAGAATTTATTGAAATTACAAATACCCATGACTTCGAACAGAAGTCGATACATCGATTGAAAAAAAATATGTTCGTACTGGTGCTTGAGATCCGCCACGGTAACTTTTTGATAACATTACTGTAATTTTTAAAATACGCAACCGTTTGATTTTACACCCGTATTTATTATGTCAATAAAACACCATTCATACAATTTTATTATCCTATTAATCATACTTATGTCCTGATTATGCACGACGCATTTTCTGTTTGCATGATTACTCGTCGGATTTTATTTGAACTTGCGTAATGGTTTTTGTGTAAAGAAATAGCCAAATATACTTTAACCGAAATCTTGTTTTAAATAACAGTCAACCCAAATAATTTACATTATTTTACCAGTACATTGTATTTTATTATATATAATTCGTTCAAGTGCACTGATTAACTTGAACTGACGCTTAGTTAATAAGTGTATCGTGTTTATATAATAAATACATACATAGCTATATAAGTGATAAATTCATTTATTGTATTTATACGATAAACTTGTTTACCAAGGATCAGTTCAAGTTTATTCGTGCACTTGAACGCTTGAAGACGCGAGAAGTAAAAAACTCGAACTTGATTCTAATTTTTATATTGAAATTACACCTAGCACCTTCAGTTGAAATCTTAAATTATATTAAATTAGATATATAGTTTACTGGCTGAGATTACGGCCGCGTAAAGCGTGGCCCCTTAAGCGACCGATGAATTCTTCCTATAAGAAAAAAATAGTGTGGTCTTGTATTCACGCTGCGTGTAGCGTCTAAATTCTTAGACATTTAACGTCAGGTAATTCTGTACGCAGCTGATGGCGTTAATAATTTTATTGTAGACCTCGATGAAAAACACTGCACTGTCTCGATCAGTTAGATTAATTTTGTCACTTTTTTTAAAAATACAAATTTAACACATTTTGATCATTTATACAAAAAAAATGCATGATCGATGTTATTTGTTTAGTCAAATTTGATTTCAATTTTGTGAAAAAACAAAACTTTGAATGTAAAATTGTGTAAATGAACGATTCTGAAGATCAGGAAGCTTGAAAGCAAACATTATTTCCGCCCCAAATACGAATAATATCATAATAATTTCACGAATGTTATCCGTGATGGAATGCAAATAAAATTTACGATAATATTTGCAGTTATTACAACCCTTAATATAGTACAAAGTAAAACAACAAGGGTTGAAATATTTCTGTTACCGATCCCTTCAGTTAATTTTAATGTGAGATGCTTCCATTAGGTAATAGCATAAAAATTACCATGTCCTGTAATAACATTATTTAAATATACCCTACAGGTAATAATTATTACAATACGTATTTCTAAAATAACATGTTTAACAAATTTGCTTATTCTCCAACGAACTGTAACTGACTCTGTAGTGAATATCGCAGCCAGATTATAATGAGAGGCGGCACTATTTCACGAAAGGCGAGCAATTTGTATTTATAACAATATACGTGTGTTGAAGTAAAACTCAGTCATATTTCGACATACAAAAGCATATTATATTAAGCATGATAGTCAATTACAATTACTTCATAAAACCAAAGCCTTTCTTTTACCAACGTATTTTTTTTATGAACATGGGCTTTCATTCGTATAAATATTTTTTTTTATTTATACGCAAAAAAACGCATAAATATTGTTTTCCAGCTAATGTTTTTCATTGTTTGTGTGGTAGAACAACATTATAGGATTAAATAATAAATGTTAAACAAGACCAAATGTTTTAACGTAAATAAATTGTCTTGTTTATGATATTATCCATAATATTTTATAATTCATGTTAAATATAATTACACTGACATTTTTTTGTGAATTATGTACATAACGAAGCGTTTTTTTGCTGACTTATTAACGATTTTTTTATCCATATGGCGTGGAGCATATTGCTTCCTTATTGGTATTTCAACATAAGTTTTTTATGAGACATGTGTGTTACTCAGTCACTCAACCTCTCTTATTTAAAGAGAGTATTAGGGATAGAAGGATAAGGCAAGGACAGGACTAATGGTTAGCTAGTTATTTGTGAATCGGAAAGGGTGGGAGGGAATTTTAAGACATCATAAACATCCATGCCCTTGAACAGATTTCATTTAGACCTAGACGATTTGTATTCTAATATCTATTTGAAACTTACACGTGATATTCGGATGTAGCTCCATCTGCAGAAATCTTTATGTAATTACATTATGAACATTTCAGGAAAGGGCAATTCCAGAAAATGTGGTTCTTTGACGGCGGCTTGTTTCGGTTACTATTCTCTTAATTTTGCGAACAGCCGACAAAAATAATGCGAAATCCTAGTGTGTTGATAATTAATTAGCCGTGAAGGACTCGGTTAGACTTTGCCAAGGCAATTACATTTTTTGCCAAACAATTAAAACGGCTTTTGATATTTCCCTTCCTTTGTTGTGCGTATTAATCTAATGCCTTATTAGTTTTACTAACTAAGCAAGTATTAGGGGATAAACATATTAATATGGAAGTTAATTATAATTAAACATTATGTTATCTTTAATACACGATAATTATTATATCACATGATGTTAAATTTAATGTTCTTGAATAATATACACTATAATGGTGGTAATAATAATATGCGTAGGTATTTTAGAATGCATTGTAAACATCGTTTGTTTCACTACAATGATGTACTTGATTTTCGCTACAGCACAATAATTAAATCATATATTCAGTAATAAATACAGTAGAGATCCCAAAACATACAAAATTAAAATGTGTTTATATATTCTTATACTTAGTAATAACATACCCGAAACAGCCATACTGTAGTGATACCAGCTGGGTGCCCATCTATTTTAAAACAACTGAGGTAAATCGGTGATTAGCTTAAAAGTTTTCTTGGACACAATTTACTAAATAGAAGCACAAAGCTTTGATATCTTACCAAGCTCTAAAATATTCAACTAACATTGTATTGAAAGGATTCTTTCTAACTATGATTCTCCATACAGAACACTCCATACACGAATTATCTGTCCAGTTCGATTTTTCAGAACAAAATTCTACCGTACACAGAATCATTCGTATTTTATGTCGACAAATTAATTCTTGCAATCCAAAAAAGTAGCTCTTCTCAATACAGCATACTTCTTTGAATCAGATAATCTAAAACATAAAATATGTATTTATATATCATATACATCAACTTTTACTTGGTATCATTGAATTAAGACATTTATCAATAGTTTCAATATTTAAATGTACAGATTATTAATCTGTGTTCAAAGTTTTCTATGTCCGGGAATGTTTGTGTAAGAAAGAATCTTGTTCAGAAGAATCGATGATGATATGCCAACATTTTTTCTAAAAATATCCATATTTTAACAAAAAAATGTCAAATTTACAGGTTTTTAGACAGACATCACAATTCTAAATTACTGTAAAGTATCTTATGTGTAAAATTTTGCACTCTATTAGTTCTACTTGTCAGTTAATTAAACGACAATATCACAGAAATTATCATGCCGATTATTTTTTTTCTATAGAATTAAGCAAAACGTTGCATTAGTTTATTACACGAGTATTTTTAATACGCTACTATTGAGTCTAAAGTGAGAACCTAATCTGTAAACACCTAGGTGTTTATAAGATGTATAAATCTCAGGAACCGATAATTAACAATACTTGATTAATGGTGACCATTTGAATATTTGTTTACCCATCATCTCAAAACAGGTCATTCGGAAATGTCTCTGTTGAGGAAGTTATTGATCTGTTTTCAAAATACTTGTTTTATGGTAGATTCAAAGTAGACCAAATTTTTACGTCATTCTATGGGTTAACAAAATATTTTTTCTTTTTAGTCATTTATCATGGTTACGTTGAGTGAAAGCACATTCAGGACGGCCCAATTTTTTGCCAAGATATATATCATTTTTATGTCTAGGTATTGCGTAAATTCTCTTAATAGTAAGTTAAAGACTGTTCCCGTTTATGCTGTTATAAAGCACGCGACTCGAAGTTTTGTTCTCATTATGCAAGGGAAGCTCCTTTCACTCGGCAGACCCTTTTTAAATATGTCAAATAAATTTGCCACTATCTTGGTTTAGTGCAGTTGCGATAAACCGCCGGCCCTTGCGCACTAACCCACTTGGCCACCCCTGTTCACTGGAAACTCTTCTTCAAGCGATGTCCTGAGTAAGCGATTAATGCATAGCACGAAAGTTTTGCATAGCAATTACCATACTTAATACTGAATAGAAAAACATTCATTGAGTATTTTGTACACTTTTTCGTGCAATATTTATTTGTGTTGTATCTACAGAATGTGCTAAAAGAAAAAACTTAACTAAATAACGGATCTATACATATAAATATACATACATATATAACTGGTCAATTATTTAAAAAACATTTAAACATTTAAAAATATTAATATTATCTCGAAGACATTAGAGATTATTTTTAAATAAATCTATCTTGTAAAAGTATAACTCATCCTAAATCAACCTTTTGGCTTATTTATCGTCAATACATCTGATTATCTTTTCATTATTTTCATAATTTCTATTCTCGGACTGATTATTTTCTTATCTTCTAGAAAAAGACAGTTAACGTGACTGACTATCATACAGAAATCGGAAATAATATTAGAAACAAACTTACTGAATAACTGAAAAATTATCTTCTGAACAGTAAAATAAATAATCATATAAAGTTTAAGTTATTATGCTGCGATCATATTATAAACTGACATTATTATGGGAATAATACTGAGGACTGTTTTTATTATTAATAACAATAAAATCTGAAATCTTGAGTCTTTATCAGGGATGTGTAGTCGAAGTCGAACTTAGAGTTTTGAAGTCTTGGAGTCATGTGTTTTCACCGTAGTTTACACTGTTGGAGAGAATCTTTATGTTAACAACTTATTTTTGAGTATATTCATCATATTAATTGGTGAAATGGTGTTATAAATAGAATTATTATAGTAACTAGAAAGATGTGATGGTATACATAAATTATGTAAGTTAACAAAATCAATTTGTAGTCGGTTTTTATATTTCGAGTTCTTTAAAAGTCTCTCTTTTTTCCTATTTCTGACAATTTTTAATAAATAAATACATCGCTTACCAGAATATTACTACTGCTAGTCATTATTTGTGAACTTAGGTGTTATACTATATGTATATAGTATTTAATGATACATTCAAAATATCCAGATATTATTTTAAAATCAAGAAAACATGTATTTTCGCACACACAGGACATCCCACAAGTCACTACACACTCGGCGGTGCGACGCGGAAAATCATTAAATTCATATCACGAAATCTTTATTGCCAAACGTTGGTCATTTTAAGTGAAAAAGTTTATGTTTCTAAATTAACGTGTTTTTCGGAAAGCCAATGTTCTGTATGTAATTAAATATTCCTAATGCAGCTACTAAAAAGTTTATTTATGATTAAATATAACTCATGGCTTGAAAGATACACTCTGCTTAGAATCCGCACAATCCGCCATGCAAAAGTGTTATTTCCAACGTTCAAGATTTATCTTTCAACTTGAATATTATACTTTGAAAAAATAAATTCAATAAAGTATATACTACTCTTAAGCATATCCTGTTAAATAGATTCGAAAACAGTTTATAAATAAAATTTAAGCCCGAAAAAGTTTCAAAAATACGAAATATCAACGGAGACTTTTTTTATATTAGGTACGAATAATAATTTTTAGCTAAATGACGTACATAGTAAGTGAGGTGATTTGTTACACGAACGCTTTCTTGATGACGAAATTTTGTTGTGTAAAAAAGTAGATGACGAAAAGAGGAGCTACACTCGCAATCAAGCTGAATATGCCTTTTAGAGACATTGCGTACAACAGTTATAGTTAACCATTGGAATATAAATAATTACTGTATCAAGCATAGGAAAATATAACTGAGTATTTTGACGTTCACTGAAATCAATATAATATAGCGATAGCTAAGACCAGTGTTTCTCAACCTTTTTGGGAGCGTGGCCCCTTTTGAGTGTGCTTATTTTTCTGTGGCCCCTATACCTTTTTTTTTTAGCCCACCGACGAATTTGAAGTCCCCGATTTGATATGCTTTTTCCTAGAATATCTCCGAAACACCTTTTTTTTTTTAACTCACCGACGAATTTGAAATCCCCGATTCGCCCGTGGCCCTCCTGAACTGTGCTGTGGCTCCCCAAAACAAAAATAAATCTCTGTGGCCCCCTGGGGGGCCACATGGCCCTCCGTTGAGAAACCGTGGCTTAGACTATAAATTATTGTATATCCAGTTTTGGTCGAAAATGAGTTAAGTACTGTAATGTACTGTAATATTCTATAAATAGCTTATATTTCTATGTGATAAAATGTCGTATCTCCAAACCTACTGCTCCAAAGATTATATAAATATTAAAATATAGTATTTTTAATCCTCCAGGCAATATTTTAAGAGTAAGAATATTGTTCTCTTAACAATCTGTGTATCTTAACAGCCGCCATTCACTGAGGAACAAATTATTCCACACCATGTCCTGAAACACAAAATTACACAATATGAAAATCAAAAGATACTGTCTTGGTTGCAATATTAATATATAATCTGATATTTGAAAGATTGAGTTGCAAAAAGACTCCTGAACGTTTTTAAAGTTTTGAAAAAATTACGAAAAACTGCTGTGCATGCATACATAACATTAAATGTATCATTCATTGTTCTTCACTGTTAAAAAATTGAATATAATTATTTAATCTGTAAACAGATAACGTGTATCAAAAGATTTTTTGTTTTGAAACTCTTACCGCAATACTAGATAGGATTTCATCTTAATAATAATATAGCGTAATAGATCATTTTCATCTAAAAACGGTCAGAATGGTTTTTACAATTCAGGGTATTAAGCGATATCCACAGCTATAGCTGAATAGCCATTATTTTTAACAATGATTGTCGTAAATAAAAATCCATCAATTTTACAATAAGTTAGTTGCAGATATAAGCTCAAATTTAGTTAATACTCAACATTTATAAATTGACTCCAATAATTATTTATTTGTTTTAATTTTCAATCATTTATTTTGGATCTTATTTTATCACGCAACGAACATCAATGTTAATAAATTAAAAACTGTTTACCGATTAATTACAATCACATCGTTTGACACTTCGGTTTTAATTAAACTGGATTTTACAATTTTTCATGTAATAAAAATAGAAAGACACAATTTTATACGGAAAGATTTCACTTCCATGTAAAATGACAGAGAATTTTTGCATACTGACACTGATGCCTTGAAGGATGAGCCATTAGCCGAAGGGAGGCTCTTCTTGGTGTGAAAAGAAAAGCAATTTGATTTGATGCATCATTGCTCGCGAAGAACAGATTGATCGGTATCTCGACTCAATCCATCGACAACTTTTCCCTTATCTTTTAAATTACGGCTTTTAGGGAGTTGCTTTAACATCAGCATATTATATACTTATGCACATTTTAAAGCGCTTTTACTCGTATTTTTCTGTGGTCACAAATTCTGGAATAACGAAAAAAAGATTTTTATTTTTACCACCGAAAATATTTTTACGTTTGCGTTTGCTTACTGTTGCTAATTTGTAAAGAATACCTGATTGATATATTAACATAGAGTGAGAATCAAGTCTCATTTTTTAAACTTAAATTTAACTAAAGAGATTACTTTAAATATTTGTTTTACTTTTAAAGTTCTTTTATGAATGTAAACTTGGTTTTTTTTTTAAATATTTCGATTATGTATTTATATAATTAAAATCCAAAAATAAATAAGTCCAACACAGTATTTGTTGAAATTATGTTTGTATTTGCTTTTCAATGAGAACAGCTATGTGAACTTTAACGTCATAACTGTGCTATTCAGATAAAAAAGTTTATTATAAAAATAAGCAAAACTATTAAAGCAGACACTGTTTTGACAAATTTATAAATTTATCACCCTAAGAGTTGTAAATAAGATCACAGATTAGGGGAACAGAGGGTGTAAAAAGGTTTCTTACATTATGTATAAATCTCTAATACTCCATCGCCCAGGCGTCAACCGCATATTTTCAGTAAAATCATATAATGTCTATCTATAACCATCACACGACTATCAACAAGAATTTTCCATCGTTTTAGCGTTGATTTTTGCCTTTAGGCAATTTTAGCTGTCCGATGCCAGACAGTAGCGATGAGCTCATTGAACGCGGTCAGTTGGGACCTTCCGCTTCTTCAGCGGGGATACTATCTTCAACAAAAGATTTATTGGAACATTATGTATGGGATGGATAGGGTGATTCCCCACGTAGTCAGGCGTATCGCTCTCTTTTAGCCTGTTTTATGCAACACCTCCTTATACTGATGTTGGTCTGATCCCGAGCGAGTAAGTTGGGCGTATCAAGGTAACAAAGCTTGCAATTTATCAAATGACAAGTCTACATGTTTCAGTTAACTTACTTAGTGTAAAAAATAGTGCACTACACAATTTTGTAGCTGGTATTGGACAGGGCTTATTAGTGCAACCATGTTTTTTTATGTTAGGTATAATATTATTACTTTCTCATCCTTTATTTAATGTCTGCACACTTGGTTTTTATTTACAGGGCGGGTACAGACTAAGTATTTATATCGTTTTATTTTATGTATTTAAGCTTAGTATTGTAATATTCAAATTTTTACAGAAATTGACTATTAAAATTGGTAAAATATTAAGACAACCGCTTGCAAATACTGATCGTGAGTGTTAAATAAATGTAAGTGTGTAATTTTTATGATTCGTTTATAGTTTTATGCTAATTTCATTGAATAGCTGTAAGAACACCGCATCTATCTTCTACTTATCTTTTCTTTGCGTTTCCTTCTCTAAGTTTTACAAGTAGCATTTTACCTAATAAAATATTTTTCATTTTAATCTAGTAACAACATTATGTGGTAAAAACTAGCTAGCGAGCTTAGTTCCTTACGGAAGCAACTTTGACTTGCAATTAGATATTATTTGATTATCATTTATTTATTTCATGTGTACACTATTTTATATAATCAGAATCTTCAAAATTGACAGGGCTACAACCTATATATTAGGAATTGTCATTTTAGAAGGACACTGTGGTACATTATTTCGTTACATTACAATTCCAGGTCTTATTCTCGAGTGGTGTAATCAAATAGCGAAAATGTTTGGAATATTTTTACCACTTTCTTTCCAAATAAATAGCTTTGTAGAATGTACCGAAATATTTAAAAAAAAAATAATTAGATACATACTTAGTGGAAAAAATACAAAAAAAACTATTATAACTATAAATATATATTTTTTTGTTAATAAAAATTTCGAATAGTTTCGCGTTTAAATTACGATACTAATTTTAAAAAATATATCTTCCTTGATTTGTATATTCTTTTGCACTTTGTAGTATTTAATTATTAAAAAAATATACTTAACTCGCAAACAAATATTCGTAGAAAATAATCAGAATCTTATTTTCAATATGTATCAATAAAATAAGTTTTATATAAGTTTTCAGTGCATACATAGAATAATGGGAACTTTCTGTTTATTTCACTACTGAATCTTCTTGTATTACCAAAATAGAAAGGAATTCTTCACTTATTTCTATTAACTTTACACACGTGACCGAGACTGGCTCCTGTTCTACCCTACTGTCCCTTCCCAGTCAGTATCTACATCTCACTGCCCGAGGACGTTCGCCACCCTTTCGCGAAACGGGGATGAGGGTGCGAAAAAAACTTTTTCACCCCATCCGAAAGAATAAAGTTATGCGGCGTCGTTACATACAGCGCCGTAATGACTAGGGGAAGAAGGCCCGTACAACATCTTGATATCGCGACCGGCACTCCCCTTTTGTTTTGATTTTCGTAACAGTGATTACAACCAACATAAAGTGTTCACATTTCGAGTTATTTCGCGCTTATTATGCTAAGTGTTTTATATCGGCGGCCGCAAGTTATAATCGCTTTATTTATGATAACCACTTATATACGTGTGACACTATGATTGGTTGTTTTTTGCTTGAAGGGGGAACATGTAATTTCGTATTCACCTCGCAAATACAGTGCTGTTTTTAGAATTTACACAGCATTGTGCAAAGTGCCACTACATTCACCTAAAACGTAGAATAAACTTGAGCAAATTATCACGAAGCAATAACTTTTTTATGACTTGCGCTGAGGTGTTCTTTTAAACATTTTTTTATACACCAGATTTTAGAGGCAACAAGCTTTGCCACGAAAACAATATTATATTATTTATGTAATGAAACGGTTTGTCCAAATCAAATGTTTCCAACATAAATAACCTAGGCTGCACGTGCATAATATACATATCGAATGTGGAAGGGAAAAAGGTCGCAACCCACAGTTTTTTCAAAACAGCTTTTATTCGATAATCACAATGTATCTAACTTGATACAGGTTCTATCAAAAGGATTTAAGCTGTAAATGCCGATTTAGTATCTAAATTTAGGTTTTAAGTTTGAAAAAAGATGAGGTTTTGAAAATTGAAACCAAGAAAAAAGCCTCAAAAAAAGGTTTTTCCTAGACAATTTCTTAAATTAATATTAGATTATGTCAATTAAACACCAGTTTATAAGTCTCCGTGCACTTCAAGGTTGTGTATTTTTCATATTTTACATATGGCCCAAAATCAATAAAACGCGTTTTTCGTTTCTTCTGTAAAATTTGCTATGTGTGGGTTACGTCCTTTTTTCTTTCCACAGTCGATATATATTTTGAAGGTCCATAATTTTTATATAAAATGTTTATCACATTATAACCTTATACACAATTAGTATCAACGGCCATCCAGGACATCTTATAGAGAACATTTAATGTCAATTACTTTTGAAATGGCTCATTATAATTAGTATTTCATTTTTCTTTCAACAAAAATAAATGGTTTTTAAAATGAAAAATAATATGGAAAACAAATGGAGAAACTGTTATAAATTTATGAAAATTCAGATATTCATTCGATTGCAGATGACGTAGAAGATATGTCAATACCATCAACTTCTACAGAAAGTTGTATATGAGATGGTTTTTGATATAACACGATAATAATAAATATGATGTTATAAAGACAACCAACACTCTTTTTCAAATAAGACATTTTACTTTTATATTAAATATTAATGATTAGCACAAGTTACTGTAATATTTTGTAACTGTTATTCTGTCCGCTTCTAATGTAGAGTATATGGGCTCTTAATGGAGATTTTCTAACAGAGTAGAGGTGAAACAATTAGGCAACAAGACTAGTGGTGGTAATCTCAATGTTTGGACAATGGTATTTAAAATATGCAATGTCTTATCACTACAGTAAAGATATTTTTTTCTGATTTTACTATAGATAGCTCAGATAAGAATCAAAAAGCATTTATGCTTACAGTGTACAGATTTTTATTTAAATAAAAATAAAGGACTCTTTTTTTCAATAAATTTACATTTTTAATGGTAACTGTTGCTGAGTCAAACGGGATTTGTATTTTATTAAAATAATGTGAATAAAGTACAAATTAGATTAGTATAAAATTGATTTTTATTTTTTATATAACTCCTTTCTATCAAAAATTGATAGCGAACACATTAAAAGTGAGTCAACAGACTGTTAAATAACCTCATAAAATAAAACAAAATTACAAATAATTATATATCCTACAAATAAATTGGTTAAGTAACCAAAAATTCTCATTTTGTTTCGGATAAACCATGAAAGCGTTCACTTATTTACTCATTTTGCGATGAAACATGTTTTTAGAAATTCCTATTCACTCAAAGTAAACCGGAGAAAAAATATTTTTACTCAACTTTCACCCCCTATCCTGTTCGTCAAAGACATATCCTCTCCCCTCGTTCTGTTTCGTCACCCACAGGGGTGTATGTGCTGATAAGTAATAGGTGTTTGGGGTTACACTTTCGTGTCAAAAAATGCGGCCCGGGATGAAATCGGCTGGAAGGCTTTTCGTTAAACTTACGAACCACGACGTGAACTTTACTGGTAAAAAAATGAGTGTCTGTTCCTCAACATTTGATATTGTTTCTTCGCGATGAATGCGCGTTAAATAAACATATTTTCTTATAATTTTACATTTGGTTGTATTTGAACGTGAGTTTTTATTTCGTGCCTTTCAATTTCGCTATTTATTTTTAATATTAACTATCTACCAAAACGAACTTAAAACGCATTTTTTTTACCTTCATATTAGTCAGCAGTTTAACAAGGAACTCCAAAATAAGCTAGTTTATATATTTAATATAAAGCTAATAATTCTTTTTAAACTCGCTTAAAACATTTAATGCTAAATTATTTCTAAAAAATAATGTTGAATCTGTTTTATGAACTTCGTTTAAATTATTTATTCATTACTTTTTTCATTTAATTTTGTTTTGTATGGATCTATCAATGTACATTTATTGTAAATGATATATTTTAATGGTAATTTTAGAAAATAAAAGAATTTTTATTTCTCTTATTACGTAATGAATATAACAATATCAGCTTTGAAGACCAACATTATGGATATAACATTGTAAATTGATGTGTAAATAGATTAAGCCACGTTGTTGTCAGAATTTTTCTTTAATATTTTTTTTCTTTCCAATTATCATAAGCATTGATGCGTAAAAAAAATCTTTGTTTATTAAGTTAAATTAAAATATAATTTACATATACGATTCTTTCATTCAAGTGGTTCTGGGAAGAAACAAACATAACATTATTTGTAATGTTTATGGAAATACAGATTTATTTGACGTTTCAACATAAAATAAATAAATTAGATGAGCTTCTTATTAAAAAGCATAGTTGTGATACAGTTTATTCAATGGAGTTCTACAGTTAAATAACACTTCAATCAAAAAAAAAATATTATAATTAAAAAAGCAACATGCATCACCCCCTTTCAATTTTGTAAGACTGAATGTATCAAGTAAGGCAATACACGAATTCATGTGAAAAAAAAATAGTACTATAAATTTGAGAATACTTTATTAATTACTGAGTGTTTAGTTCTGTTAAAGAAACAAAAAGGTGTGGTTCTCTTATAAGAATTTATTTAAGATAAAAATTTCCGACGGAAACCCAATTGAAAGCATGTCAGCTCATTTATTTCAATTTGAAGTGAAAAACTTCCCGACTACCGTAAGCGTAAACAACAACAAAATAGTTTATATTTTGAAAAACAATTCCAGTGGTTATCTTGGCGTTTTGCACTGCATCCAAAGTTGTTCCACCTACCACTGACGGTGGGGAAACATATGTCGGGGAATAATGGTTCCAAGAGTGCGACACTTTTCTTGTTTTTACAGTATTCTTTGTTTTGGGAATACTTTTCTCGTGTCGCGTTAAAACAACACGTCACTACCTGACGACAAAAGCGATTAATACTTTATTGAAATATGAACATATAATAAGTAATAGCTCTTTGTCAAGTTAAACTATTAATAAAATAAATGAAACACCTAATAATCAGAAACAATTTTAGATCCCCGACTTATTTTTAATTTACTTTGACTTGTACTACGATTTCGCTCCATATTATATAATATACTGAGTAATTCCTTAGAATAACCTCAACAATGGTTTTTCCGATATTTACTGATTACGCACCTTTAAATTACTATCATAAACTCAAATAACTAAAAACAAATATTACATGTCAATTCAATCTGTTCTTTATTCCATTAAACATGAGTATTATATTTGTTTCTAAAATCAAATGATCACATTAAATAAATTACATTTAATCGGGTAAAAATAGCAACGTATTTAGTTCCACAGATTTTTATATTTATTATTTGATACCTATTTCGTCTTTCGCCATCATCATAACTATGATTGAAATTACATTTTTCTCAGTTATATTACTGGCTTCGAAGAAATACACAATGCATCATGTTATTCACGAAATAAATATAAACTAATAAATATTAAAAAAAAACTGTAGAACTAAATACGTTGCTATTTTTAAACTATTAAAATGGAGTTCTACCAAGTAAATGCCAAGTAAATAAATAAATAACATTTAAGTTAAGTTTTATATGTTGGAATATTTTGTCTATATGTTCTTAGTTAGTCCAAATAGGTGAATACTGGTCCGATTATGTACAGTTTTAAATTTTAGCAGTGTCATATTATCGAAATAAATAGTTATCAAAAATATGTAATTTTGTGACACGTGGAACACAATGGACTCTTTCAAGTAAATCAATCTTCGTGTCCGAGCTGATTATTTCCTGTAAATAATTATTATTTGTAAACAAAATTTATGTTTCATTTTTATATAAATTTTAATTACTTTACAAACCTTTTACCTAAACAGTCTCAAGGAGACCAATTATGTTAATGCCTTGAAAAAAAGTTTTCTTTATTTCGCTTTTTTGCTTTTCTTTTTTTCGATAAACACATTTCTTAACAAATACTTAGGCAGAACAATAAGAGGAAAAACTTTAAGTTTTCGTGTATAACATAAAAGCTCTCTAGAAATTATTTGTTTCACTCGCCCGCTTAGTTTCTTTTGAGTGTGCTTCGTTCACTTTTGTGATGCTAATGAACGGAATCATTACTTATGTTTAGACAAGCCTGACCCACAAAATTTGTTGCTTGAAAACATTAAAGCCATATTTGTAACTACGTGTGGCTCTTTCTAAAGCATATGAGTGATAATTTAATGATGATTGTACCCTTTTACACTTTGGATGTTAACCGAAATACTTTTTTTGCCATTATAATGTAATAGTTTTGCCATCCTTCGGTTTAAAAAATATAACATTGCCTTTAAAAACTTTCTTTGTCACAAACAAGATCTACTTTAAATAACAACGTTTTTTTTTTCTCTTTAATTTTATTCGGTATCTTTCATTTTATTTTCCGGATTATAAATTCATTGTTCAATTATTTTATTTATTCTATTTCGTTACTGAGTATTAATACATAAGTATTTTGTTTTCACGGGCTTGAATCATTGAAAATACATTTCATACATTGATAGTTCTTGACCTTCTTATTGACGTGTATCGAATACATTAATGTGTGTAGTGTTTAATTGCAATTATGTATTAGATTGAATAATCCATGTGATAGTAATATTATTCTAGTTATTTTAAATCCACGTCCCCTCTCAATGTGGAGCTTGTAGACTGTCGATGAAAATGCCTGAACTTATTTTATTTTACGAGAACAGCCTGTTTCTTAGTTGAATAACATCTTTTTTGTGAAGCGAGTATATATATAAAAGATAGACCTAGACCAGGCCTTGTAGTCAGCTCATTGCTTTGAATACACTCAATTATTTTAGTATTGCAATTTCGAGAGGGAATTTTTAGACATCACCGTCACCCATGCCTTTAAACATTAATCTATACAAAAAAAATATGCTATTCGTGTTGGGACATGAGAGTGGAAGAAAACGACGTTGAATAACGCAAACCCGATTCATGTTTTGATATTTATTTATATTCAAAAATATAACCAACTGACTAAAAATAAGATCATACTCAGAAAACCAATCTTTTAACAATATTAAAATTGGCAATATTTTGAAAAAATGTAATAAAAAAATTATACTTATATACATTAACGTAAGAAATAATACAGTATATTTATGTGTTAAGAGTCAGCAGATGTCTTTTGTGAATCACTGTAAAACAGGTAAGCAAAAACGTATTTTATTCTTTACGATTAATAGCCGTCGAGTTCACCATACTGCACACTAATGTTCAACCAAAATTGCGAGGAAGAAGTTTTTAACGGCTCACGAGATAGGATATTAAAATGTCATATCATATCTTTGAATTTAAAGCACGTACACAATTAAAAATTATAATTTCCTTTATTGCAGTTATTTGAATTTTTGAGCGTTTGTGTTTTTAGATATAAAACAAATTACGTAATTAAATCGTCAGATATTTATGTAATACTACTACATATACCTAAATTTTTATAATAACCAATAAATTTAACAACATCTAATTGTATAAAAAAGGGTTAATTTTCTTTGATATATCGATTGCCTAGTTCCATAGTACAATAATGTTTTGAGGTATTTTAAACAATTATATTCGAATACTTCTCTTCTACAACTCCACAAAAGTACACCTAGAAATAATGACTAGTTTTTTCTCGGTAAGCAGATGTTTACAGAAGATAAAGGAATGTAAGCAGCCTCTCATTTATATATAAATACAACTTGAATTATCGTGTTATAGTTCTGTCAACGTTGCAATATATTTGAATTAAGCTTTAGTTAATTATTAAGTGATTCACTAAAAAGACTAAACAAATTATAATTATCATTTTTTCACAACTCCGTTTAGATTTGTCAAAACTTTAGTTAGTCATATGTCAATACCATATTTTTAGTTGTAGCACTTTGAAATAAAGTCTTAAAAATAGTAGTATTATTAAAAAATAGCTTGCTTTCAGTTATTAATATTTTTGAAATGCACAATATCAATGAGTTCAATGGCTCAAGCCGTGGGTAATTTGGATAGCATTTATAATGTATACTGTTTAGTCAACGGTAATGGCATTGTTAGTCTGTTTACAGACGTAAACTACAGCTTTATGAATAACTGTGAGCAACAATGACCAGACCATTTAAATGTCAAGCCTCTAATACCAACCATAGAATATTACATGACCAGGCGAAACAAAGAAATTTGGAAAGAGACAAATCTTGAAGACACCGTCCAGTGGCTACTTCCTCATAATAGAAGACAAACCAATCTCGGTAAAAAGAAATTGTATAAAACATGTTTATTATAATTATACAATTGATTTAATATTCAGAATCGGTTTTGTAAATGAATATTTTTTGCTTATTTTATTTTTATCCAATAAAACAGTTCTGATGATTTTATTATATTGTAGAAAATTCAAAAAAAAATGGAAATGTCTTTAATTTAAATAAATCGAAATTACTTGGCAAAAACCAGATTTTTGAAACGCTGTTGCATACATACTTTCAAATATAGATTGTAAAATAAATTTTAACACAATTAAAACTAATATAAATTTGTGAAAAATAGGAATAATCGAAAACATGATAGTGATATTTTTGATTTCATTTACATATTTCACAGATTATTATTTGTTTAAATTGTTCTCCTGTATGTTCAGTATTTTTCAGTTATCAAGTAATGCCCAAACTACACCGAATTGTAAAATAATGAATTTTATCAACGAGACTGCAATTTTACAGCTAATAATATACTGAGTAACTAAAATTGCAAAAATAAAACCACTCAATACGTGGAAACTATTTGACGCGTTCAAGTAAATTACAATCTCTTTTAGAAGTAACCGTGGAAGGTAAGTTGTGGTAGTTGAGGTTTCAGTTTCAAGGTAGACCATGTCGTTTGCCGTATTTTACAAGTGCCGATATTGGTGCACACAGAAACGACGTACCTACTTGAGATGGCAAAAAGTGGGTGTGAGGTTTTTGCTTTATTGCAGTCTGAATAAATCTAAACTAAAGGGAACAGATTTGTTCTGTACTCAGAATAATATATGTATGTAAACTTCTTGTTGTTAATTTTTTTAATTTTTGTTTTGGAATGGCAACGTCATGTTTGTTTATTTTAATAAATCAATGTCAGTTTTTTATTTTGATTTATAAACAAAAACAGTTAGTATTTAGACTGTTTCTATTACATGATTTTGAGTTCAATTTAATAGAACAAGTTCAAATATTAAATCAACAAAAAATAAGTGTTGTTTGAAAGTCACCCAACATTGTTTGAAGCATTTCCACTCCCAACCTAAAGAATATGGTCTGTTAATAAACTGATGTAATCAAAGATTTTTTTGATTGTGAAACTAATTGTAACTCAGTCCCTCAATCTTTATTTTTCGATAAGATTAGGAATATAGAACGGGACTAGTGGTTAACTAAAAAGTTTCAATAGGGCCTGCAATCCTGGTATTTTGGTAGGAGTAATCCTGGGATTTCAGGATTGAGAGAATTTTAAGTAGCGCAAGAGCTTAAAAAAATTGGCGATATTCCTATTTTTTTATTATTTTGAGAATCCCGGAAATTCTTGGGTTTTTGAAATCGCCGGTCAAAAATTTCTCAATCCCAAACTTTTAAACGATGTAATGGTGAATTTTCAATCCCAGTCCGGTATTGGATATCCGATTTTAAAAAAACAGGAAGTAGTAAATACTTCCTGTTTTTTTAAAATCGGATGTGTGGAAGGAAGTTTTTTAACTTAAAAAATATCCATGCATTCGAACAGGATTCTATAAATCGATTTAAATATCAATTTATCTATGAAACTCTCCGTACTAAGATCGAGCCCGCAAGCCCTCTGATATGGACCAGGCACTTCGTCTATTTGTTATTAATATTTTTACATATATATATATATACATATACTTATATAAAATCTGTTACAACACTAACAGCGCTGTTTTATAATGAAAAGTTCTGTATGCAAAGCTCACTGCATGAAGCATTACTTAATATGCAGCTTTTATGAAATGGTTTCACACATTAAATCAAATGCTGCAGTTTTAAAATGAATTATTTTATAAAAGTTTATGTTTATTGAATATTTTGTTTTTTTTTCATGACCATATGTAGATAGAGGATTCGCATGGCTAAATACAATTGAACTCTCGGTTATCCGTATTATTAAAAAATTTACGCGATTTACTTAAAGCATTGTTCACATATATTATAACATTAAATGTTATATTATAATTTAAAATCACTTTAATTTAAAAAATCTATTTATACCCAAGACGATGCCTTATAATGAAGACAGTCGTATTAAACAGAATTCACGTTAATTGAAAGATTTGAATAAGAGGAGTTGACATAAAATTTTAAGTAAATACGCAAGATATCTTTCTGTATTAAAGATTGTGTCAGTAATGCAAATACATGCAAGGATAGCTTCCTATAGAATGAGTCAAGAATAGGTTACCATCGTATTTAAAGAATATTTAAGCTTACAACTAAATGACTTCTAGCAGTGAGAGATTTTTCACAAATTATGAGACTGCTACAGGAAATCTAGTGAGACTCGTTTGATCGTCAACCAGGAGAAAAAGAGGATAGAGATGTAAGAGTTGAAGAAAAAATTAGCAATATCATAAGTCAGAACACGACACTAACTTTCCTTGATACGTATCTATCGGTCGATACTAGTAAATACTCAAATTAAACGGTATAAAACCTTTTAGTAAAATTCTAATTGATATTATAAAATCGTTCAAAAACAAATTTATGACTGCAAATTAAAACTAAATAAAAATCAGAAGTTCGGATTATCGGGAGTTTGCTGTCATATTATGAATTTAATTTTTAGTTTATTTTAATCGCGATACGGGTAATTTACATAAATAATGCCCAATTGCAAGCCCGAATCCTATCTTGAGTGGCAAACTATTTTATGGTTAAGCTTTAAAAAAAATCAGCGTTTGTACAAATGATATTTTTTTCATCCGGTTCAAACTATAAATTGGTCTTACAATTGCGATATCTACGAAATTTTACAGCAGCCAGACTCTGAATAGACTCTTTAGTGCAACAAAAAATGTGTTTGCTACTCTTTAGTCTCCTGGCGAACTATTGTTTTGTTTGACTAATATTATGTGGCACAGTATTTTTTAAAGAAATTAAATGATAAAAATCATATACTCTTGTAATTAATTAAAGTATTATTAATGATTAAATTCCTTGCTACCCGTCAGATCCTTTATCCAGGGCGTAGTAAAAGAGATTAGCTAACCACTAGTTCTGACCTATTTATCCCTATTTTCTTCGGAAAAAGAGTGGTTGAAGAACTGAGATATGCGTCATTAAGATTCAATGTTTCATAATGGCAGTAAAAATGTTGATAAAGAAAATATGCTTTTTTTAGTTCATATGCAATTTAATTAGAAGCAAAATAATCTATGTCAATAGTCATTTTTCAAGTCAAGTCAAGTGTTGGTAAAGAAAATTATGTTTGGCTAATATTACAATTAAACAAAACAAAAAAATATTGCTTACATACATATTATTTGACTTTCGTCAACAGATCTTAAAAAATATGTTACTTAATAATTTAAAACGATTAAAATTATTTTTATAAATGAAAGAAATTTAAATCACCATACTTTATTTTTTTTGTGATTGGAAATATTATGGAAATAAAATAAATATATACCCACTCAATTTAACGTTGAAAATGTGTAAAATATTCGACCACTTTCGTAAAAAAGTTACCAACTTCGTGTGAAGAAAAAAAATGCAATTGAATGAAATCTCCAATTTACATCTCACATTGGTACATATTGGAGAAACTCCTTTACCCGAGAAACAAGAAAGTCTGGGCTCAAATAGCGATTTTCGAAATCAAAATTCTGTCCTCGGAGCGGCTTCTCTCCATTAAGAAGGTGCTCGACACGCATCGACCTCTACAACCAGTACCATTAAGCCAGTGTGATACTACCAATTTTTCATTTATTATTAGACACTCTGTACTAGTGGTTTTGAAAATCTCTCGACGTTGAAATTTTTTAAATGTAACTTATTCGCCGCTTAGATTTATAATGTGCCAAGAATGCTTTGATATTTTTTATTATTATACATATTTAAACCTAGGCACTAACATTATTTAGAGATAATATAGATAGAATCATCATCATTCACTGTAAAGTGAATATCTCTCCAATTTCACTTATTTTGTAACCTTTTGGCAGATTTATCGCAATAAGTGATCTTCGATTAATGAAAACATTATATCGCGAAGTCACCTGTATTACCTAGCAAAAATAATTATTTATATGAAAAAACATATTTTTCAAATTAATTTGACAATTGTATGATCAAAGTAAGAGTAAAGATCCGGACTGGTTTTCAACTTAGTTTCAGATAAGCTAAAATGTTCGTGATAAGTAAAACCTGTTTTAATCTGTAATTAATATTGTAAACATTGTGTTTTAAATACTATGCATGTTCAGCGATGATAAATAGTTAACACATTTTAAGTGATTACAAAAATTAAATGGAATTTATTAATGAAAATATTCTTGGTGAATATATAATATGAATTAACATTATATCATATAAATCAAGTAAAACGTGCTAAATTTTAATAATTTACTTATATTTATGATACAAAAGACAGCGAAAATTGAGCTGAAAAAAATGCAGTATTTATCAGACTTTAGATAAAGTAAAAAAATAATAATGGCGCTTCATTTCTGTTCTAAAAAGTCGGTGGCTGAAATGGCCATTTGGATTTTGACATCAAAAAGGGATGTTTGTATAACATGACGGGTGTTCCTCCCCCAAACATGTCTTGTGATTTTATTCTGCCGTATCCCTTGTTCCCTTATTTCATGGCTTTACGCTGGCTCTCAAAACTTTACCTTGCAATGAAGCGAATGAGTTCAATTCACGATGCTGTCCATTATTTGGGGAATCATAAATATACGATATTTTTAAAATGGAAATACTTAACGAAATATTTACTTTTTATTTTAAAAAAACAATTCATATTTACTAAAATTGTAATTAAACATTGCGTGAATCACTTTGATGTAGATAAATATAATATAAAGAACTGATTATACGATCCAACATGCAATCTTGCTATTCAGAATTTGAATTATTTTATTGATATTAGGTTGCGTTCTTTCGTTATTCAATGTAGATTATGAGTTTGTATATATATTTTTTAAATATTTATTGAATAAACGTGTTTGAATTAACATTCAAATATAATCGAAACCGCTCGTGATAAATTACAAAGTTTATTTATATAAACATGCTATTCTATCTATATGCATACTATTATTTTATCATGTATACAAATAATTTTATTTTATAAATATTCAAAATAAAAAAACGGATATATTTTAAAATAATTGACATTAAATTCTCAAAAAGTTTATAAAAAAACTTATCTAATCTAAAATATGTAATCATCGACTTATAACAAAATACATAATATATCCATGGCTTTAGAAAAAAATAAGTTATTACTAATGTCTCTTTTAATGGCCCACTTTAAGTATAGGATTGGTCAGTCGTTTAATCATTGTCTAGGGAGACATCCATAGTTTTTGTTATAAAGCCAAAATTATTGTTTAATTATCTAGACTTTTGTGGCCTTTAAAGTTGTATCAAATTTCTCAAGAAAAATAAGCAAATTTAATCCGAAATCCTTTGAGTATGCATGAAAAATATTCCCTTTCATACATTAAAAAAGTCGTCAAAATAATTTGACATAAAATCCAAATATTTAATGGCGTCCCGTATATTGAGTATAGAGCAGCCCTTGGAGATAAAATCCTCTTAGGGGTTGAACTTTTTGCGTTATTCTTTTGTCTCATATGCGTTGGGAAGTCGGCCGTCGTAATATATTTTTTATCGCTAATTCCAGTATTTCGTTATATACCCCCGGGATCTTCGACAAAGGGTCACAACTGGCAGGGTTTTGCAAAAATAACTCTGGTCCAAAGAATTTAAATTTGGACTTACAGATATCAACTTAATAAATTGGCTTATTTTATTACATTTTTTGCATTTTTTTCCTTTGTTTTATCAAGACTATTGCGTGAAAGAATTTCAATGTGATATTATTATATTACGTAAAGTATTGATATCTTTAAACCAAGAAGTAGAATATATTAAAATTAAAATATTTTAAGGTGAGCTATTTCATATAAAGAAAAATAATTATCACAAACTTCTCAGGTTTGTATTATATAAACTGTATTCAATCCATTTTGTGATTACTCTTTAAAAGGGCTAAAATTCTTAGTAACTTTACAATAATAAATTAAACTTGAATTATTTTCATAATGTATGTTTCCATAAAAATCTTGGTCGAACACGACCCGGGTTTCACCTCTCGGCATCTTCCAGCGTTTATGCCGAGAGGCATATTTTTATGGAAACGTACATTATGAAAATAATTCTAATTTAAAGTTAAATTTCCATAAAGCAACTTCAGTCGAAATTCTAAATTAAATATATGAATCCTTCGCCACTACGTCACTATACCTACGCGATATGAAATAATAAAATAACTAGAATGAAATTTAATGACAATTTGTATATTCTAACAACTTAAAATTGACTCTAGTTAAAAATTCTATTCCTTCACTTTACTTGGACAAATCATCTTTTTATTTCTCAGTGAAACCCTGGTTACCTTCAGATTGGTTGGCAAAAAATTGACAAATATTTTATCTTCATTTTTCTTAAGTAAGTAAAAACAGTAATTATTAAAATCTACCGTTGAAGTGTTTGAAAATATCATTTTTTTATGTAAAAATATTTTATATTTAGTAATATTAAAATGTCAATCTGGTGAAACTGGATATAGTTTTTATTTTGTATATTTTTAAATTTAAATTTAAAAAAATGACATTTCAGCTAATCGGCATTAGATAAATACTTTGAAGTTGAAAAAAATTAACGAAATAAATTGAGATGTTTTTATAAGTCATTCGAGATCATTTTGGGGAGAATCGACATCACAAACACCCATATCTTAAATCTAGATTTTTCAATTAACTCTCGCGGCTCGGAGACTAGAAAATTACTTCTCTGCCGATGGGGGTCGTTTAGGGACCCCAGTGGTTTCCTCATTAATGGCCTTATTCTTATGAATTTAAAAAAAAAATAGTCTAAGAGCTTTAAAATATATAAAAATATAAAAATCCGTGGGTTTTTAAAAAATAATCATATTTTAAGTTGCGCGTAAAAAATACGTCATTCCAGTACAAATATGAATTTGCAACTGACGCGTTCAGCCCAGTTATCTTACGTACGATCGCTGATAAGCGGGCGCTTATCTCGTTATCGCATTATCGCGTTATCGCGTATTTATATAAACTACAAAAGGTCCAAAAAACTATGATATAAGAATACCTTAATTATAAACATTGTATCACCCATATTAAAATAGATATTTAAGAAAATGTGGGTATTGGGGTCGCATTTCTTGAGCTTAGAACCAGAAAAGTTAAAAAAATCAATGTTTTATATTGATCTTTCTAAATATTGAACCCACACATACCTGGTTGATAGAGCTAAACTCTTACCAACCAGATCTCAGCGGGCGATATATTTTCTTGAATTCACTTCAACGAAACTCGATTATAAATCAACACTTTACTGAAAACCTAAGTAGTTTTTGTCACACACATTTCTTTATTCTGCTTCATTTATACATAGATATATAAATATATGTTTGTATATTACGCTTTTTTCTGAGCTTTTTTGTGATCAGAGCTGTTCTTGTAAAAAGTGCTCAATTGATTCCTTGACGTGCACGGCTTATTGCGATCCTCGGTGATTTATTGCAAGCGAAACTTTCGCCGGATGAAAGTCATCCTCAAAGCTAAGTGGAGAATAATCAACAAGCAATAATGTTGGACGAAAAGGAAGTGAGCGGCCCTTCGAGAAGAAAATCGTGAGCTATTTAAAGTATTTCATCAAATTACGTTTCTGCCTTGTTTTGTTTTCTTCTCTGCACGTCGCCTTGATTGATTGTTTAATAAAACGACAACCCTTGTTAAAATTTAGCGTTTCTTTTATTTGAATACTTCGAACATATTTATTGCATTTATTCTAATCGTAGATACGAATTAAAATAGTTTAAATACCTATTTTTTTAGTCATCGAGGGTAGAGCTAAAACTGAATGTGTTGTGAATTTCGTTTTTATTTTTTTAAAGCGTCTTCCACAAAATAAAATACTATTGTTTCACACAAAGTATAATAAAAAAAAATGTCGGGTTCTATATCGCAGCGGTTAACGTGTTGGGCTTCCGTCCCGGACTTTACGGGTTCGAGTCCCAGTACGAACAGCATTTTATTGATTTCTATTCGAAGGCATGGGTGTTTGTGATGTCTCGAAATTCCCTCCCACTCTTTCCGATCCTCTAATAATTGGAGCGTAGCGAGAATTATTAGTTAACCACTAGTCCTCTCCTAGAATTATCATTATATCCCTACTACTCTCTTTGAATAAGAGATATTGAGCGACTAAGGAACAAACAGGTTTCGTAGAAAAACTTCTGTTGAGATACTTCCATTAGGAAGCCATATGCTCCACATTGGGAGCAGACATGGATTAACATCAACAAAAAAAAACTCAACGTCAGCTATACTTTATGTTAGAAAAACAAAATAATCTTAAAATAAGCGTCTACTATCGATAATTTACAATAAATTAATAACTAATTAAGCATTTCATTTCAACGCCAGAAGCATATCACCAAAAATTATGAATAATTACCAAAGTCAAATTATATTATTTATCAAACGTTAACGTCTTTCAACATTACATTTAATTTTATATTAAAATAATTTATGTTTAATTTACGTGTCATTCTATGAAATCTAAAAAATATATTTACTACCAATTTTGGCTCGACGACCTGGTGGTTCAATGACTGACGTCTCATGCTTCCGTCTTTCATTTCCTTTCGGAGATCGAGTCGATTGTTGAACAGTCGCCTTTATCTGTTTTTTTAACGAAAAAATCAAATTGTATTCTAAGTGTCGGGTATTCACTATTAATGTGTACGTATTTTATTTTCATCAAAAGGATTATCAATCGTTTTCTACTACTAATCGTATTCTGATTTCCCAAAAGTATTTTATTTCAATCTAGAGTATGTTTGTGATTGTCTTTTTTAGCAATATTTTCTTTTTTAAAATAAAGCGCAATAATGAATTATTTAAGAATATTTTTTTCGTATATTGCTTAAAATTTTATGTTTCAATATATTAAAATACTTAACACAGAAAACTTACAAGAGATGGAATCAAATGTTACACACACTTTTCGCATTGCACATATGAGCCTTCTAGAGGTGAAGTGAGCCAACTAGTAAAATAGTAAAACTTTTCTGGGACTTTCAATACATACAATCACGTCTTTGTTTGGTGTTTTGGTGGATTGGGTATTTTTATTTTACGGAGGTAATACTATTGCAATGTGTATTAGCTGAGGTTGCTTTACTTTTACGATACTTTAAGACGTGTAGAATATTACAACGCATCTAATATATTTTTTTTAGAAAATAAAACTTGGCACACTTAACGTCTAATCGGTCTTATATATTTATTAGTATGTAAAAGCTATTACGAAGTTATTTTTTGTAACCATAAAAACTCAACATATTTAGTCATTAGGTTGGGTCTTAATGAGATGGTTATCATTTGATAAAAAAATCTTACATACAAAATAATACAGTAGGTAGTGTAGCCTACAGGGCTTTCTTTACTCGTGGTTAACTATTCAATGTACACTTTTTTATCGGTATACTAATACATGAACATCAATGTTTGTGATGTCTCGTCTCATCCTTCTTACCCAACCTGTAAATGGTGATTCGAGATATCGATTACCTAACAACTTTCTTCCATTTGTTTTTTTTACCAAAGACAGATAGATACCCGACATTCAGTGAACTTGTGTTCAAAACAATATTCAACTGCTTTGTATACTGTACTTAACAAGAAAAGTAAGTTGCCAATCCATATAAGAAAATTTACAATCAAGTATTTTATTTTGTTTAATTTTTAATATCTCAGAACCTTATATGGGATGAAAAAAATATTGAAATACGTTTTTAGCAAAAACATGTAAAGTATCTATATGTAATTTCAGTTTGTCATTGCTGAAATGTTATGTTTTATTTATTTAAAAAAAGTGTTTTATTGCAGTAAAAGCATATGTGGTTTAAAAAAATCCTCAATTAATACTGTAATTCTTTGCAGTATGAAGTGATAGTCTTGTAAAACTACACAATTGAACTCGATTTAAATATAAACATTAAAGACACATTGAAATTTTTAGAGAACTTTATTTTGCAAACTATTTATCACCCAGGCCAAACAAGGTAAGAAAACATTTTAAGATTAATTAATTAATCAATGAATATTTTTTTGTTTATCACTCAAATGAAACTGTTTTTCATTACCCATCTGGATAATATTTTGATCGTGCTTAGTTGCGGCCAAACCAGTAGTGTGCTACTATGGGTTCGAACCGGATCTGCCGAGCCGGTTACTAAAATAATTTCGGTTCGGAGAGCCGGTTCTTAAAATGATTTACCATTCCTGAAATCATGTCTCAGAAGCCGATGACAACAGATGATAGGGGAATAAAACCCGTCACGGTTATTAGTGTATATGTATATCCGTAAATTTCTGTAATTTTGGATCTGAAAATTTTTGGAAAAGCTAAAAATAAAATAACAAAAACACCAAGGTGCAAGCCGAATGATTAAATTTTAGCAGAACACCACTGGGCCAAACCTAATATCGCGTGTATAGTTTCGTCTGTCAGTCGGTTGCGTTGCTTTTACTTGTTCAAATTCATAATTAAGAAAATTTGTTAGTTGATGTAAATCGATCCGAATAAAGAAGGCAAAAGTGCAACGTTATCACAAATGTTTAAATAGCTGTCATTGGAAATTGACTTATAAAATTTGTGGATATCCCTTTCCCTATAAATATTGTTTAATTTTGTGAACGACTGTAAATCTATAAATTCTAGCTACTGTTTTTCTGGAACGTCAATAACTTTTACGGTTCTAAGCTCAAGAAATGCGACCCCAATACCCACATTTTCTTAAATATCTATTTTAATATGGGTGATACAATGTTTATAATTAAGGTATTCTTGTTTGTAAGATAACTGCGCTGAACGCGTCAGTTGCAAGTTTATATTTATACTGGAATGACGTCTTTTTTACGCGCAACTTAAAATATGATTATTTATTAAAAAACCTGCGATTTTTATAAAAAAAATGTATGAGAAATAATGCAGAGAGATATTTTAAAGCCCTTAGACTATTTTTTTTTTGAAATTTATAAGAATAAAGCCAATAATGAGGAAACCCTAAACGACCCCCATCGGTAAAGAAGTACTTTTCTAGTCTCCGAGCCGCGAGAGTTAAAGAAGATTTTGTTACTGAGATATTAAAATTGGTAATTATGTAGTTTTTTCATCATATAATTTTGATATGTATAATTTTATTTTCAAAACATTTTACCGGGTCACAATTAGAAACTTATTGGACCGCACTTTAAACATCCCTGTTCTAAGTGGACACTGGCCAGTGTAATGACAGAAACATATATACTTAACAAGCAATGCTACGATATTTCAATCGTTAATTGTTTTACGAGTTTGAATATTGTATCAAATAAAACATAATACACAATACAAACTTCTTAGTAGTTAGATAAGTGAACAGGTGTGCACTTAACTTCTTTAAAATTGTTTGAAGCACAAAGGAATTTATCGAAGCCGCAACGTCTGTCAAGAGTTTAAGTTTTTATAAAGGGTTTAGAATTTATTTTGACATTCAAACTTTGATTAGCCTTCACCTTTTGGGTGTTTCGGTCTGGAAAGTTTGCTATTAGGCCTTAAAATCACAAAACGATAGTATCGAAACATTCAAGAAACGAAATTTACATATTTATTATAACTTTATGATATTGTTATGAATTTTGATACACATTTTTATTGTAAAATATTCACTTTTAAGGTGTTCACTGTCAATGCTTGGTGAAAAGGCATTATATTAAGAAAAACACAATACTCTTTTGTACTTATTGCCACTTTTATTTATCAAGATCAGGACCGGTTTCACTCATGGCGAGCATTGTCAACTGATAAGAAATAGAATTTAACAGTGCTATTTATACAAAAAACTAATTTAAATGAAAATGTGTAATAAACAATTGCCATTGAAAAGAATGTACAAATAACAATAGTAATTATGAATAAGTAACACTAAAGTAACACAAATTTTAATGTTTAACACCTCTTTTAATTACATGTTAAAGGTACATAATTTCTACTGTTATTTGTAAATTATTTTCAATGCCAATTGTTTATTACACCTTTTCATTCAAATTTGTTTTTGTATAAATAGCACTATTAAAAAATATTTATTAACAGTTGACAATGCTTTCCATGAGCATGCATTCGTGATCAAATCATGCCATGTTTGCTTTTGATGCAGGAACGAAACCATCAAAAGGAATTAATTGGATACACCGTGTAAGTTAATAGTCTATTACATGCTAAACATATATAACTATTATATACAGTTATATTGGTTACAATATGTGAATGGTATCATCGTCTTGCACAATAATGAACTCAGTAAAAATATAATACAAAATTAACAGTCAGATATCGATTGCCAAATTATAAAATATATCAACATTTTGTGAAAGCTGACTGTTAGATTTATTTTTCAAATAAAATGTTACATGACAAACATTAATGGTATCCCTACCAATGAAACATAACAAAAAAACCAAAGAGTCTTGACCATGTAAATACATTTGGTTTATTTAAATAGCTGAGAAACAATCAAAATTTAATTTTGCCTGTGAAAGTTACGGCATAAGTCTGCAGAACGCTGCAAAAGGCTTTAACCACATCAGTAAAGTCCAGGCCGCGGCTAGAAGTGCGGTCTGCCACCTCCGTATTCAACATTCTGTACCAATGTTCGGTCAACTTAACTAATACTGCTGACAATTTTTTTTCTTATTTTTTTAAATAATAACATGTTTAAAATCGCATCACAACATATTATTAAATTACTGCACAGTATTAAGAAAAATACAATATTCATTTCTACTCATTTCCACTTGTATTTACCAAGATCAGGACAAGTTTCGCTCATGGCGAGCATTTCCAACGAATTAAAAAAAACAGATGTAGTAAACCGTTGGCGTTGAAAAGAATTTAAAAATCACAGTAGAAATTATGAATAAGTGACTCTAAACTAACATAAATTAAAATGTTGAACACCTCCAACATGTAATTACAAAGATCACCAAAGAATAAAAAATTTAAAGTGGTAACTAATGGTAATTTCAAACATAACAGTAATTTCGGAAACTTGAACAAAGTGATCCAAAATGAACATACATTACTAAAATTAAAAACTTAATTATGATTTTACTGCTTCCAAGTTGTATGTATACTTTTACAAAATCAACAGCCATCAATATTATAAAAAAGATTTTTTAAAAACCATATCAATTCAATTAACATACAAAATAAATGATTTTTAAAAATATACATATATGTTTATATAAGTATAGTAAACGTCGGTTAATGCAATGGATACAGTAAAGGGGAATTTACAAAGATAATTTGAATTTATATTTAAAAAAAACTGCAAAATATGATATTCTTCGTAATGCTATTTTATCGCCTTTTTTATATTACTTCATTTTTCTCTCATCATCATATTTAATATGCATCAAATTGTGTTATCGACTTATATATCATGCAGTAAATAGTTATAATTTTTATCAACGATGCAATTCATACACTTATAAGTGAAGTTAATCGCCTTCCAGTTTACATAGTTAACCTTTCGGAGAGTAAGAATAAAAGGGTTAAACATGGATTAAATTAGTGGTAAGCTGACCGTATTAAAGATATATGTAGTAGAAAATATGAAAAAGGATTACAAAATTACAGTTTCATTCAGTTGAAAGTATATCTTATCTACATTAAATAATGGAGAGATTTTATCTTTGAAAGTAGCGTACAATTTAGCTTTCTGAAACACGGAATTGATCGTTTTCATTATTTATATGTTCGTACAATGGCTTTTCGTCAAAGGCTAAGCGATTTTAAATTTGCAAAATTTGTTTTCATCGCCATTGCTCTTTTAAGCGTCTTTAATTTCAACTGCCTTCGCACATAAAAATGCTAAAATGTCCTACGTTTTATACAACGTAATTGGAAGAGACAATCGGATATGGCCTAGTATGGGTTCCAATTATTCGAAACCTAGTGCGCATTGGCGTAAATGAATGCAGTAAAAGTTTTATAACGAAAATAAATCTCATTTAATGATCAGTCTGAGATCGACATTTACGAAGTTTTATCGCTTCGAAATGAAACATAATAATATGTATAAAATTATTGGTCGGACGTATCAGATCAAATTCAAAAACAATACAACATAATTAATTTTACAAATCAATGCAATAAATAATCAATTCGATTTTTATGTATTCCCGAAATGAAACAAAAAATTCATTAACCTAAATATTTTTTTTGAATAATGAAAGTTAATTAAATTATTGGTTTATTGATAAATGGTCTGAATACAAAATTTATCAATAGCACATTCATGGTTTTTCATAAATTATTTACATCACGTGAACTGCCTTCATCGTGGACTGGAATTCTCATGTCGTCGTGTAAACTGGACTTCTCGTTCCTATAGCTATCACGCTTTTTTTATGTATGCAACGATCAATTAAGATTTTTGGACACCTTTCAAAATAACATTTCAAAAAGATGTAGTGTTTTCTGACGCCCTTTGGGTTTGACGCACACCTTTAGATTTGAAAGCTCATCAAGAGGATACAAAGCATAAAACAGAGCGACTTTTTTATACGGTGAAAAGTTTTCAGATAAAAATACAACAAATACTTCAACAAAAAGTTTTCTATTGTTGTCTGTTTATGGAAACGGATGGATAATGACGCACTTCTCTACCACTGGGTCGAATCTGCAGCTTTAACGGGGATGAGATGGATAAAGATAAAAGCAAAGAATCCCTGTCTGCCTGAAATAAAGGGTATTAACGCTCTTTTATCTAATATGTGAGTATGTGATTCAGGTGGGAGATAAGGAGCATTTAGATGCGTAACAGTGGCATTTTTGGGTTTTGAGATTTTGTGCTGTGCTTAGTATTCTATATCAATTTGGATTCATCGCGCATGATTTTCATACACCACTTAACACTAAGAAACTTTTATGAAATTTGATAAATTACTTATACGTGGGAATTGTACAAACATCAATTAATCACTTTGTATTATTTGATATAGTTCTAAAACTGAAATTTGCACTGAACATTTTCACATGAAAAAATAATAGCAAAATATGTATGTACATACATACATCCAGTGCTAACAGTGAGGTTCAGAAAAAAACTCGTAAGCCGTTTTAGCAAACAATTAAAAAAATATATACGCCCATTTCGCGTTTTTTTTTTGTCAAACTATTTATTCCTAGGCATGATTTTGTTTAGCTCAATGATCTAAATACATTTTCCTGTTTTATTTTGGAAATATACTATGGATATAGCAACTAAATCTGAAAACAAAGGATGCCCATGTATCTCAAATATATATGTATAAGTATTTAAAATAAATATTTTAAAAAACTTCTTAGTGCAAGTGAACTTGCGGTGTAATTCTTGCACGTATACACTTATTTTAAACATGCTGAAATACTGAGTTTTAAGTAAAGACCGTCCAACACAATAACCTGTTACTATTGATGGTCAGGAATACCACCGTGGTCTACGTTTATGGTCAGCCGAGAAATAAAACGTTCTCTCAAAAAATATTAATTTTTAATTTATCTTTATGTTTTGAGTACAAGTTTTATTACGTAAAATTGTCGCTTTTTAATCACTTTTTACAGTCAATTAATTCTAAGTACATTCTTCTAATTTAAAATAATTTATTATCATCATCAGCTAAGTTCATCACAAACATTTTTTTTTCCATGTCCGCTCCCAATATGGAGCATATGGACTCCTAATGGAGTTTATCTCAACAGAAATGTTTCTACGAGAACTGCTTGTTACTCAGTTGCTCAACCTCTCTTTTTCCAAAGAGAGTAGGAATAGAAGGAAAGGGCAAGAACAGGACTAGTGGTTAGCTAATCGCTCTCCATACGCCCCGTTCATAGGATAGAATGGGTGGGAGGGGAGAATGCAAGACATCACATACATCCATGCCTTTGAACAGAAATTCATAAATCGATTGAAAAATCAATTTATAAAACTGCCCGTACCGGGATTCGAACCTGTGCCCTCCGTAGCGGTAGCCAACGATGTTGACCACTCGACCACACAGGCGGCATAAAATACAAACATTGTTAGTTGATAATCCTTGTAATGAACAACACCTGTCCTGGTGTACGATGAACAATGTATAAATAGTTTTAAAATTGATTGTTGTTTTAGTACAAGCTCTACTGTCTACATCTACTGTCTATGTCTACGCCTAATTTATTTTAAAAAAATGTTTTTTTTTTGTGTAAGTTTGCCACTAAAAATGATATTACTATTATCTCATTATCATAATTTTATATTTATCAATTTGTATTGTTACTGTATTTCGTTTATAAATAAAGTGAAAAGTTTAAACCGCTTATACTCTACAAATTGTGTATTTAATAACTAATTCTTCTTAAAGTAAAATTTCGTCAATTAAATTTGTAATGATTTGAAATAGTCCTCAAAATATAAACTAAATTCATATCAAATATTGATGTAAATATAAGTTAGTTAAAAATCATTTCAAATTTATTAAATTTTGAATTATCTATCTACATGACAGATTTATTTATTCGTTTTGAAACGTTGTTAAACAAAAATAATTTATCTACTGTTTTATAAAATAACAATAAATATCTGAACATATAAATGAACGATTCATTGGAGGCAATTAATTACGTGCATAGAGCACTTATTCAACCACGGAAGTATGTGAAAAACCAATCAAATATATTTAATAAAACAATGTTGAAAGTATTATGCCATAAAACTCCATTCCAATATTTCCAACACAAATGGAGAGTATTATAAACATAAATTTTGCAATTCACCAGCTCGATATTTAATTAATTCGCAGAAGAGTTACTCATACACGGTTGTTTGCGAACCAGTGAAGCGAAAGGTGTAGTATAATTAATTTATAAACTTAGCGTAGTTGACTATATTTTAGTTTACACAGGTACAAATTTTCACAAACAATTTTATTCGGAAACTATTATAATATATTAAACTCCGGTAATATTTGAATTGTATTAACAACAAAGTGTTTTATTGACTTGAATTTGAATACATATTGAACTTTATCTTCTAACATAGCAACATCTGATGTGTTACATATTCAAAAGCGTTTTTGATTTATTTACTATGAGCATTTGCGTTATATAATAAATGTTAAAATAAGATTATAATAAACTTAAATCGTTCAAATTATGTACATTCACACCGTTTTTGTCACTCCCGACCCGGATTACACCCTTCGGCACATTCAGGCACTCATGTGCATGGATAAAGATTCAGAAGAAATTTTTGAGACTTCTCTATATGAGGGTGTATGGATATTACCCATGGCTTTATCCAACTGACTTTCTCTTAGGCATGCTTAACTTCAATAGTTTGAATGTTCGAAGAGAAATGTATCTGGCCATATATTTCTTTCGACTTATACGTGGCCAAAATGAGAATTCCACCATTCTTGAGAATGTGAATCTAAATGTTCCTGATTATTTTTTGAGAAATCGTGGACATGAATTGTTTGTTCTCCCAAGGTGTAGAACCAGCCTGCCAATGGGATGCCTCTGGGGAGAGCTTTAACGGTGTTCAACAGCTTCACTGCTTCGGATGTCGACATATTCCACGTAGACGTGGATGAGTTCCGACGAATACTATTTTTTATGTATTAAAGTAGAGTTCGTCGGAGCTTACTCAGTTGACTTCTTTGCCATTTTTTTTTCTACTGATTTTAATATTAAATTGTACTATTTTTTTTCTCCATTGTTAAAGTTTTAAATTTATAATTTGTCAACCTTTTGCAATGTTAATTAAATAAATAAATAAATAAATAAAAAATAAACTCGAACCAACGTTTAGTAAAGAAATGTATCATGCGTATATAAGAAACAAATGCATCACTTAATTCAAAGTCATTGTTGGCGAAATGGATTAACCAGGGCTGTGGAGTTGGAGTCACGGAGTCGTGGTATTTTGGCTGGAGTCGTGAAAAATGAGTGGCTCGATTTTTTTTTGAAAAATATATTTAATGATGCGTATTTAAGCAAAATAGTCAAAAGTGTTAACATTTCATGCTTGGCTGACTAAAGATGATCTGATGGTATACATAAATATTAGTAAAATGAAATTATTGAAAAATTTCCTCGGAGTCGGAGTCGTCTTTTTTTCACGCGACTCTACAGTCCTGGGATTAACCCATGTGATGAACTTGAACTTTGGCTCTGAACTTAGTGAGCATTAATTGTTTCTTATATTATATAAGCACGATACATTTATTTATAAAACGTCGATTTGGGTTCATCCGTGCACTTGAGCGCCTGAGGATGCCGAAGGGATCTGAATGTGATCATAAAATACATGCATGTATGTTTAAGAATTACAATTAACGTAAATTATCGAATTTTAAGGACTATACTATAATTTCAAACGTATAATTAATATGTAATATAATATATAAACAGTATTGAACAACAAACGGTTGATGTGTTTTCATCTCATACTATCTACATTTCATGCGCAATCTACCCAATTGATTTACAAAGTCATACATTCAATATTAATATTAACTATGTGCCCTTGTTTATTTTTGAATGCATAAAACAAGTCAACTACGTGTATACAATCGCAACTTCATAATTTTCTACGAATCTACTATGTCCCAATTTTACTAATTAAATTTTGCACCACAATTCATGTGTGCAGACTTGTAATCAAACATTTAAAATTTGAGGTATCTCTTATTATGCAGCAGAGAGGACGATAACTTTATTACTATAACCGTAATGTTGGTTTTATACAAAGTACTACATTATTAATAAAATCACATTACGACAGCATTTATGCATACATTATTATGTAGGTAAACAAACATTTACTTCCAAATTTTAATAACTATTATTTCAAATAAAAAGTATGTCTCTATTTTCTCTATTACAAGACGCACCCTTTATTTTATTTACCAACAATAAAAAACAAAGTTATAAAGCTGTTAAGTCTATTGTTATACCCAGTTTAAATTCAGAAACACCAATGCGTCTTATAATCGAAATTATATATGATCAAAATACGATATTTTCCAAACCGTTTTCGCTCAGCAAATCATGATTTCAAGCGATCGGCATCCACACAAATTTGTAGATTTGTACACCTGGCACCATGATTATCAGACTAACATTTTTATCATACTTTGCAACCAGGGCTGTGGAATCGGTGTCAGAGTCGGATTCGGGAGCCGGGGGTTTTGTCAGGAGTCGGAGTTGGAAAAACTTTACGACTCAGACCCATTTTAAGAAATATATTTAATATATGTGTACCCACAATAGTTCATAGTGTTGTCACTGCATGCTAGGCTAACTAAAAATGATCTGATGGTATACATACATAATATATAATTATTTATTTGGAATCAGATTCGGGGTCATTTTTTATATACAAGCTAGGTAGGCTCCAAGTCAGAGTTGTGTTTATTTACACGTCTTCACAGCCCTGCTTGCAACACACTTTGAATGGTTAGGCCAGGGGTGGGGAACTTTTACATTTATAAATGCCACATTCATTAATGTGATTCAACATAAGGCCGCAGTAAAGAAAATGTTGACCTCCCCCCCCCCTTTTTTTTTCAACTGTCGAACATGTGATGGATTGATTACGCTATTTTTCCAAACGCTTACGTATAATTTTTTGATCAAAGTGAATATTTTGATCAAGTCAAAAGGCCGCATCAAAGTACCCAAGAGACCGCAGGTTTCTCTCCACTAGGTTAATCTTTTCTGTAACTGTGTTGTTTTTAAAAAAGTTCTAAAAATTGTCGTTTTTAAAGAAGTTCTAGGATAAACGGTGAATTGTAATCACACTAAATGTTCGCAAAATTTTCGCTGTTTTATAGTCATGAAAAAATATTTTCCAAATTCACCTTTGCTTTGAGTGATATCTGAATAATAAAAGATATCGCTATATAGTAGTTTTGATTCAAACCGATACTTAATAATGATAATTGACACTTTAAGATAACCGAAACAGCTGCTTTTGTTTTTTTTATATATTCAATATTACAACAGCTATAAAACATTTCATACGGAATATTAATATACTTATGGTAAAAATACTTGGTCAAAAATATAAATCGTTTGATAATTTCAACTGATATAAAAGTAATTGCAGAAGTTCAATTTCCTTATGACAATCTATTTTCATATATGAAAATTCGGCCTGTCAAGTTTCTAGTTTCCATAATGACTCTCATACTTTGTAAGACAATTACATAAGTTCTTCCTGGCCTACTCTTGAATAATTATTCAACTAACTTAGAAGTTTACGCATTTCAAAATGATATTTAATAGTAATTTATTTAGTAAATTACATCGTACTTTGTTAATTATTATAAATGCTTCTTTTTAGTTTTCCCATTTGTTTTTTTTACGTTTTCTGTTTGTTATGTTTTAAGCTCCGATAAAATTTTAGGTTACTCTTTCAGCAAGTCCAACGAAAATAAAATAAAAACGAGTGAAAGTCTGAAAATATAAGAATGCTGCTAAGCGGATGTGCAAGATATTTTATACAAGATGGTTTTTATGGTCCATATTGCAGAACAAAACTAACTGATAAATTGTTTTAATTAAAATGTTCGTTTCAAATCTGGTTTCAGTGGCATACGTATTAAATTTCAATATTTATAAATGAGGAATAGTCAGATTACATATTTTTGGAGCATTCCAAACCGTGGTGACGTACACAGAAGCTAACCTTAAAACAATTCTCAGACGTCCAAATCCAATGTTAAAGATGCAGCTCTTTTTTTTTTAAATATAATTACATAATTACTGTCAATTTATTTTAATAATATTTTAATCGACTATAGTTTGTAATTAAAAAATGCAGTACTTTTCTACCATACATCTTTTTAAATTATGAGAAATTCTCTGCTTAAGTCGTATGAGATTACTGAGCACAATAAAAAACTATATACATAGAATATCAATCCAACGTTACGTAAGAAAAATCAAAATCTTAAACATTGTTCATTTTTATCAAATATTATTTGATGTGTGCTTCGTTTTATTCGTATTCTTTTTAAATAAAATTTGAACAAACTGTACTCTGAGCAGAATTGCAAACTTGCATAAGCAATTGAATATATTTCGCATTCCGGCAGCCGCAGCCAGAGAGAAAATGTACGCATATTCAATATCCGTACAGGAAGAGGTATTTTCTAGCATGACGCTTGCATGTACGCCAAAAATTTCCACTTCGAATATTCCCTCCGAGCTTTGTTGTCGATTGATTGATTTTAGGCGGAAAATTCGACTCAAACTTAAAACTTTTTCCCTCCCGTGATGTTTTTTTTCCTAGCTACTTTAAAAACTTCTGGAAAAGGTACCCATAAAAAATTGATTTCTCTCGACCATTGCGGCTTTTCATTAAATTTAATATAAAGTTTAAGCGAATCATTTGTAAACTTTTTCAAATAACTTTACCATACTTTTTCCGCCGCTTCATTATACCTGGAGTCGATTTGTAAAATTCCTTATGTAAATAACATTAACTTGAAAAAAAACATTTTCTTGTAATATTTGATACTTGTTTATTCTTAAGACTATCAATTAACTCCATCAACACATCTTTAACATAATTTAAAAAATCGATTGACCTGTTTCTTGTTATTGAGTTTTTTTTAAATAAAATTTTTGTTCCTGCAATAATTAAATAAATAAAAATAACTGCTCTACTACTAGAGTTTGCAATGCTGGACGAATATGTTAGTATTTTACTACTAGTATTTTAGTATTTAATATCAAATACCAGTAGTACAAAAAAAACAAATCAGGAAAAAGTAGTTCGATTAAATCAGAATCGTTATTTCTTTATTTCATATAAAATACCGATATCAAAAGATATATCATAATCAAAAACTGTGAATTTGCATAGGTAACTTACGGTTTCTTAAATTAATAAAAAAATCATTATAAGGCTCATAAATCATAAGACCTATTTAATATTGATGCAAAAGTAAGCATATTTAAAATATTTTAATTCATCACGAACATTTTTCCTACAAAATGTCTTTTTTTCAGAAAATTTACGTTGAAAAATCAATTTCGTTGAATTTAAAAAAAAACCGAAATAGCAGTATTATTGCATTTTCGAAATCTGTATTTCAGTAGGTACATTGAAAAAAGGGATCCCGGTTAAGGTAATAGGTTACAAGCTTTACCAACTACCTTTTTAAAGACACGTGTTTTTGTCAGCGACAGCGTAAATGTTTACATTTACAAATGTATTCATTCAGAGGCGATTTATTATGCTAGCCAATTAATAGAGTAAATGTACAATATTTATATGTTTCCGGCATTGTTTGGCGACATTGAAAAACCAAGTATTGCAAATTAACACAGCCCCTCGCTGAGAAAGGCAATAATTGTAATACGAAAATAACTAAATTATACTATAAAAGCTTTTCAGCAGAAAAAGAAAACAGTCCACCATGATTCATTGTGAGCGTAAAAAAAGTTTTTTTGCGCGTATTGGTGTGCGAATTCGCTCATTCGACGCTGCCAACTTATTAATTACCAACTTGACTCTCGCACAGTGTAGCCAGCGACGAAAACTTTTGGCCAGACACTTTAATGTGGCGACTAATAAATCGGCGAGATGTCCTACCGCCATCCTAAGCGCACTCGCCCACAGTGCGCCACCGTAATATAACCAGCCGAATGAAACATGATCGCTTAAATGAACGTGTTAATTTTTCATTTGACTTCAGCATTGGACAGAAAAAACAGTACCATCATAAATAATACGAAATTCCAAAACTTAGGTCACAGTAACATTCACTAAAATTTATTTGATATAGTACATTGAAGTAAAAAAATAAAATTCACAGCTTTTTTTCATTTCAAAAACTTCAGCTAATTCTACAAAATGTAAGGAAAAACTTTGATCGAAACTTTCCATCCTAATGTATATTATTTTACAATAATTTACTGAAATATTTCCAAATTGTGAGTTTTAACAATTACTTAAATACATAATTATAAATTTTGTCCTTTGTTTCTCCTTAATACATGTGATTGTGACAGAATTTATCATATCAAGAATACACTCTTAGCATATTTCAACTGAAGTAAATTATCAAGTTGGTATGAAATTCAGCATATGATTAATAATAAAAGAAAGAATTGGAATTTCAACTATCACGATTATCTATCTTCTTCTAAGTACAGAATTGAAAAAAATATCAAAGTAATCTCTCTTGGAAATTCAAAGGAATTAATGGTCTTGGATTTACTAAGCCAAAGATGGCTAAACTTCTTAATATTATACTTAAATAAACATCAATTAATAAGCAACCAAACGGAATCTTGAGAAAAATGTCCTTCCTTGAATATGTTGTAATATTATATTATCTCTCTGAATCATTTATTTTTGTACACATACATATTTAAAAACAGCGATTGGTAGAATATAAAAGTAACATAATGCTAAAATAAAGGTAAATGTATTTGGTAATAATTAATTAATACGATTAATTTTTATTGCGAGTACCTCAAATACTTACATTAGTTATTCTAATAATTTTATAAAGAAAAAAGTCTAGTCAAGACAATATACTAACCATTGTAATTGGAAAAAAATATTTTACTATCTTTTGTGTGAAAGTATCATTAGTCGATAAAATTATTATGTTTTGCCTCTCTTTTGCATAGTTTTGTAAATATTTGTTTTAATTAAGTTATACATTAATAATAATATACATTCAGGTTTATCTGAAGACAACTAAGATCAGTTTCAAAAAATTGTCACGCACCCACACAAAGATATAAGTAATTAAATCATACGTCATATTTATTTTACTAAATAATAATATTTTAAAACATAGCGCACTTTTTGTGAGAAAGCATATACAATACAGGCGACAAATATTTCAGTGGGTCAGTAATTGCGATTTATGCACCAATTACGTAATGGGATTTCTGGATTTGCTTTAAAGTCGACGAAAATTAAATGGCTTGATTTATATGATCTTTGTTTCATTGCAGTGATCCTCAATAACAAATTGTCTCGTTGGGGCTGCTAATTTACCGCAGAAACTTTGATTTTATTTGTCTCCCAAAAAACTGTTCAGTAAAATAATTGGTTGTTATAAGCTCGTGTTTTTTATTCACAATTATTGTGAATATCTTAAGAGTATATTTATATCTTGTCATGTTCCAGACTGCCTTGAAACAAAAAATAAGATGCGTTTACCTCCTTACATTTTATCATATAAATGGTCAAGTATTTTATTAGGTTGACGTCTGCTGCATTTGGATGACATGAATGTCAAGCTTTATTTTTATGACTATTCTCACCATGATCATACTTCATGCATTATGATATCAAAAGAGAAAAAAGAACTGGACTAAATCATTACAATGTTGGCATAACTAATGATATTTTCATACCAAAATTCTGGATTGAAATATTTTGTTGACATAAACAGCAAAAATAAGACAAAAAAATCTAATGTTTGGTGAGCTTTTGTGTTTACCTGGCAGAAAATAATTATGGCTTAAAGCAAAAAGTTTTTCTGAACTTTTAAAATTAATCAATAATGATAGAAATGAGAAAGAGAAATGAACATATTATTAATTATGCATGCCTGAATTATATTATTAATTATCTGTCACATGTAATGATGTGTTGTCTAAAATAAATAACTTACTTCTTTTACGCTACCTTACTATATTTTTGAAGATGAAATATTATTAATTATTATACTAAAAAATCATTCACATTTTGTTTTTTTTTGACCGAACAAATTATTACAATATAAATTTTATGGTGGCTATTTTTTCAAGGAATTATTTAATGTTTTATTTTAGTTGCAGTAGTTAGGCTTCTGATTTTTTAAAAATATTATATAGATTAAATTCTAAATAATCTACAGTAAATCATAACGTTAAAAAAACTTTTTAAACGACAAATGAGATTCAATTCATAGTTTTCTTAAGTTTTAAGTTATTCGTTGCATCCTTTATTCGAAATGCTAAAGCTTTTAAGAAAAACTAATTGCTGTCATCATTTCACAATTGTGTCTGCATAATACAATCAACAATAACTTTTGCAAAGGTTTGATGCAAGAAGAGCGTTGCGATAAATATTTTGTATACATATTGTCAACGTGATTGATGTATAGTAGAAAGCCGTTTCTGGTGTGATAATGATATACAAAGTAATATAATGATATTAAAATCAAGCAACGTAAGACATTATAAACAGTATATATTGCAAAGTATTGAAAACATATGTATAATATATATAAAGAATTTTAGAGGACAAATAAAACTTAAAAATAAATACAACGTTTCATCGTTTTAAGTGAGATTTCTAGGCGGAAAAAACGAGTTTAATTATTTCACCAACGAGTACTTTTTTATCTATGTACGCTCCTAATATGGAGTATATGGCCTTCTTATAGCGGTCTCTCAACGGAAGTTTTTATACGAGAACTATTTGTTACTCAGACTCTCAACTTCTCTTTTCCAAAAAGAGTAGTATGGATAGAAGAATATGGCTAGGACAGGACTAGTGGGTAGCTTATCACTTTCGCTACGCCCAGTTATTAAAATATCGGAAGGGTGGGAGGTTATTTTTAGACATCACAAACACACATGCCTTCGAACAGAAATCGATCGAAAAAATGCTGTTCGTACTGGGACTTGAACCGTGAGATCCGGCGCGGAAGCCAACAACGCTAACCGTTGCGCCATAGAAACCAAAAAAGTATACTTTATAATATATTTAATGTGATATGTGTGTAATTGTGTATCTATCTATTTCCAAGCAGAAATACTCACAGTCACTGCACAGTAATGTAATTAATGTAGAAGAAATGATTCTAGTTAACTTTTTTTCATCTTAGTAGCATAGCAGACTAAATACAACTCTCCTCAAATTACACAACACCCATTACATTATGCTGTCTCTGCAAATTATTACTTTTTGAAGTTTTTTGCACGCGCCGTTTCAGAATTAACCGTTTATATTTAGCTGTAAGCATTAAATGTGCTTTTCCTTGGAGAATGCAGAGTTTTCGCTCCTCGCCTGCGACAAGTTTACGGGTTTGTTTTCTACGGCTTCCTCACATCCGGACATTAAGCGAAGCTAATGCCTTGTTTTTTAACGGCCGTAGTCGGGTAATTAACGAACGTGTCTTTAATTTCACGTTATTACAACTGCTAAAGGCGGTTCCACTCGCGCCGCCCATTGGATGCCAAGAACTTATCTTTTTTTGAATTCCGCTCGGAATGAATTAATTTGTTTGTTGGAGTAAAACAAACAAACACAATAAACTCTTTAGGCATTTCTTCAAAATCAAAAATCCAGACCGAGATTCTTTTTAAATTTGTACTTAGACAAAAACTTTCATGCTTAAAAAATAACACTTAAATTTTCGTCAGTTATTGCAATATGTACTGTTTTTATGAAACATACATAATAGTTAATTCTATTGAATGCAAACAAAAGCGTCTAAAAATTCGGAATTTAATCGGAATACTAATAATTTATTGTAACTTTTGAATTGAGCTGTTAGAAAATTTTACTTTCAGTATAACTATATAGCTATATAACTATATAGAATGTATAAAAATTAACAATGAATTTTAGTTCTAGAAATATTTATTATAGGTATAGTTGATAGCTATTATAACTATAGTTCTAAGGCATACTCCTAAATGACTTAAGCACTTTGTTATTTTTTCACCTCATAACAATGGAGTTCTACCAAGGTAACTTCATTTCAATATTATCATTTACGATAAACGGATTGTTCATCAATCGTTGGAGCATTGAGAACCATAAAGATTATTAAATATTTATAGTAATTGACTTGATATGATTCCCATATTTTACAGACCATCCACTATGATCAGTTGTAAAAACAACATATTTAAATTTGTAAAATGAATTACCGATGTTCTTATAGTAGGTAAACTACATACTTATATATCGCTTTAACTATAGGCTGAAATAATTGTGTTCATATATAATGACACGTTTTAGCTTGGAAATTGTAAGCATGAGTTTTTCGAAATGTAAATGAAATGTAGGATTTATCGTGCGGCTGAAGTTGAGTCTGTGAGAATCCTTTAATGGTTGCATTAATGACACGTTGTCGCCTTCTCCCTCAAGTGTTGCAACTCGTCTTCGAAAGATAAGTTCACTTTATATTTTATGTTCAGCTTCAAGTAAGTATTTATACTCTTTTTACACTTGTCATATTGTTAAAACGCTCAACTTAAGTGGCAATAACTTGTTTATATTTATTACTATTTTTAATGTGCAGTTTACACTTGCGGAAGTAATTTTAAAATGTTACAAGCTCTACTTTCATACATTGTATCCACAATTAAATGTATTTTTATTATTTTTCCCTTACAATACGGGTTTCCGGTAGCGTAGTATTGAAAATCATTTTTTGGTATGAGTACAATATACATTAACGATTAAACCCTTTGATTATACATTTCAACACGATACTTTCAATGTCAAACCAAATAATGATTATAAATGTTTTTTTTAATATAAAATTAAATTTACATGTATTCTTGTTGTCAGGATTATGCAAATAAAAACGGCAGCGTCACTCTATTAAAATATTATTTGCAAACATATTTTTAATACCTACTTATTTTTTGTTTATCACACACGTAAAGATTGTCAGTTACGAATTAGCCTGTAAGTAAATGAGGCGCGCGCTTGGGGCCTGAAAAATAACTTATATTACGTAACCAATATACCGTTTGTTCAGATTTTCTGACGTTTTTATGTTATAATAAAAACAGGACCTCAAATTTTATTGCGACTGGGGCTTCTCATGTACTTAATCTGCCACTGTAGGTAGATCTAACACCTTTACTCAAATATTTATAATAAAAACTATTTGATTGAATCAAAAGTTTCATTTCTGTTTGAACTTGTTTCATTTTATTGTGTAAAATAATTTTATAATCATCTCTTCCCTTTTGACAATATAGATTTTTATACTTTGATAGTTATTATAAAAAAGTATTTTTGCATTTAAATTTGAAGACATTTTTATAAATTGCATGTACTTTATAATTTATATGTTATTTGAGTTATCAATTTATTAATTAAAGCAAACATCTCATTCAAAATCAATAATGATACTTAAAATTATTAGCCGCGGGTTAGAATGTAATATTTTATTTATGTGGTTGGTTATGCTAAGCAATATCGGCTCATAAAACGAGCGTGACTAATTATTTGTTGACACAAAAAAAGCATAAAATATACCTACACATTCACGAGTTTAAGTGAAACCTCCAGTCTAGTCGCAGGCTTTGGCGCCAGGGTGGAAAAACTACTGTACACATCCCGCGGAGCAGCCTTCACAATTTGGCAACAATTCAGAGCCCCCAAACGCAAAGTTTCCTTAGCTTGCTTTGTTGAACAGACGACGACACTTTGTATTGTCTCGGCCCGTGGCCATACGTTACTCGTTTCTCGTGATCTATTTGCAGCGTTGGACCCGGAGTTTGTCTTTACAAGAGTTAGGCGATTTAATAAAAAGTTTTATAGTGAAACCATTATCTATCGGTAAAATACTGAATTTGTTGTTTTCTACTTTCGAAGACCAGTCCGTCTTCAATTTGTCTTAAACTTTTTATACCTACAAAATGGTTTTAAAAGATAAAGATGGTGAGAAATAAATTGATATACCTACCTAATAAGTAATAGTTTGACTTATTAAAACAATTTTCTTATTTTTTTAAATACGTTCTCAATACTCAATATGTATTTAACGATTGGCGAAACGTTTTCTTTTATATCGAACATTATTTTATATATCAGTATATTTACTCACTATTATATATTATGATGGGTCGATCAAATCGCGATTAGAGATTGCAATATAATTTCAATATTATATGGTGAGTTCCGTTCCCATAAATAAACTAACATCTTGTGATTTATGACTTACACAAAATTATAATATAAACATATTTTTCTTTATAACAAAAAAAAATCCTGTTCATAATAATGTTTAAAAAAATAGAAAATATTTTTTAACACCTAAAAAATATATTAGCAAATTGTTAAATAGAACCTATGTCGGGTCCTACCTACGGTGTAGCACGGGTTTGAGTCCTGGTACGAACAGCATTTTTTTCGATCGATTTATCGATTTTTATTCAGTCATGGGTGTTTGTGATGTTTTAAAATCCCCTCCCACCCTTCCAATCCTTCAATAACTGAGTTAGGCGCAGTAAGAGCGTTTAGTTAATCACTAGTCTTATCCTTAAATCCTTACTACTCTCTTTGGAAATGAGAGGTTGAGCGACTGAGTAACAAACAGTTCTGTAGAAAAAATCTGTTAAGATATTTTCATTAACAGGTCATATTCTCCACATTGGGAACAAGCATGGATTTTAAAAATAGAGGAATTTGAGATTGTCTATAATATATGTACAATACATAAAAATCGGGTTGTTAAAAATAAGCTAATATAAAAAAAATATTCCCAAAATGATTGAAAAAAAAAACAATAGTTTATGATTTAATATTATATTTTGTCTTTTCCCTCATTTATAAAAGACAATAACTGTCAAAAGAATCTGTTAGTATGGGGTCGTAATGCAAAAAATTAACAACATTATGAAATTATAATCAGGGGTTCTCCTTGAAGGTTGTACATTTATTTTATACACAAAATCAACTTTTTTCGTTGAATAAATATACGGCATTTAATTAACTGTAGCAAACTTCAGAAAACGACTTTCTATATATAACAGATTTCTGTTTTAATGTGATTGATACACGCCATCCTATTTCTTACAATCCGTAGAAAATTTGAAAAATGTTATAACTGCCTTTAATTAGGTTAATGTTTAGCCTTATTTACAATTGCGAGTTGAGTGTATTTATACCAAATATCGGTCGGTGTATTACTAAAATAATTACTACTGCTCACACCTCTGCAATTTGCTTAGCATGAAATACTATTTAGTTAGCAGCGTAAATTCTAAATGGATGACCTATTACCTCGGTTGATTAGACCGTTAACTATAATTCTAAGTCCGAAGTAATCGTCCATTTGAATCGTGAGGCACAAATTGATGGTCGAATTAAAATATTATGACGAAGTTTATACTTTGAAAAGTATGGCTTAAGTTTTACTAAAATTAACTTTACATCAATTCAAATAAAACCGATTGAGTAATTTTGCTCGAAAGAGTCGTATAACATCATATCATACTATCTTTACCCCATTGAAATTATGATTTCCTTTTAAATTTGAATCGTTCAAACTATGTACATTCTTACAGATTTTGTCACTTACGACCTGGGTTTCGCCTTTTGGCATCTTCAGGCGTTCAAGTGCATGGATGAACTTGAACTGACGCTTGGTAAATGAATGTTTCGTGTTTATATAAGAAATAAATGTATCATTGAGTTTAGAGCCATTGCTGGTGAAAAGGATAAGCTTATGGGAATGCCCACAGATTTGAGTAGTAAGTAGTTTCAAGAATTATATTTATTTGTTTGTCGGCAAAGGTTTTTCAAAATCTAATATTGAAATTCCACCAAGCACCTTCAGTCGAAATCTTAAATTTCCTTTTTAGGTTACTTTCAAATTTCCTGTTATTTTTTTCACTGGATGGCTACCACAGACGAAATATCTCGTCAATGTTTTCATACTCAACAACGCCATAGACGAGTTATCTCGTCAGTAACTAATTAAATTAATAATTGAAAATTATAGCTGGCGTGGTAGGTACAAACGTACTTTTTATAAGGTAGCAAAAAGGTGAACGGATACAGATAACAGGGTACAGACAGCTTTTATATCACGTTTGCATGTAATTTTCTTACTTCGTAGCAATATATAATGTAAAGGCATACAATATAAAAATCCACCAACGAAACCCCTTAGTTCTACTGAGTGTGACAAAGCCAACCCGTTTAATTCTTATCAGGAATTAATCGTGACCGAAAACTTCAATTCTTTTTTTATATAATATATTTTAATAAATCATACATTCATTGTTTTTTTCTAAAAAAAAATACGTAAGAATTATGTAAGAAGACTCTTGTTTTATCAATAAATCTCTCCTGGGAAAATATTTTTAGAACCATGTGTAAATTTTCAGAATAATATTCATCCAGTGAAGAAATCATTGAGTTGAAAATAACGAACACACTCAATCACTAAAAAAATCATGATGCATAATCAATCTGCTGCAGATTTCTCGTTAAAAACATTGTTGAAATTTATCAGAATACTGATTTCCATGATGATCAGTATTGCAAGGAAAGTAACTACTATTATAATTTGTAAAAAAGTATTTTTTTTGAATGAACATATATGAAAAGTGTCGTAGCATTAGGAGTTTCACGCGTTTTTTCCAGTTTGCTACCATGGTGTTTTAATGAAATTTATGTCTTGGTAAAAATACGATGGCAGGCAGCCAGCCAGTGTCCGGTGCATCCCCACTTCAATTATAATTATTACACCCACCCTCTTAAGTGTCACGTGGCAGGTCTGCCCTGTGGCACACCTCGTCCCACTCACCGTTTTATTGCGCCCCCTTTTGTGTGATCGTTACTCTTACCTCGGAACCGAAAGAGTATAGGGGGGCGATCTGTAACACTCCATTAAAAACTGTGCGGTTTTTATGGCACCAGAATTTCACACTTAAAATATTCCCGTGTTTATAATGATCCGCTTTAAATGTTCGAAATTTGTCACGATCAAATTGTTTGAGGAGGTCTTTTATAAATTTGTAATTTATATTTATTACGCTGGTGAAATGAAGAAGGCTCTTGGGAGACAGAAAAAATAAAAAAAGAGTCAAAGAACATCGCACAATTTTTCATTTTAATTTTTCCGGTTCTAAGCTCAAGAAATGCGACCCCAATACCCACATTTTCTTAAATATCTATTTTAATATGGGTGATACATTGTTAATAATTATGGTATTCTTATATCATAGTTTTTTGGACCTTTTGTAGTTTATATAAATACGCGATAACGAGATAAGCGCCCGCGATAAGCGATCGTTCGTAAGATAGCTGAGCTAAACGCGTCAGTTGCAATTTCATATGTGTGTTGGGATGACGTCTTTTTTACGCGCAACTTAAAATATGATTATTTATTTAAAAAATCACGGATTTTTATAAAAAAAAATGTATGAGGAATGATGCAGAGAGATATTTTAAAGCCCTTAGACTATTTTTTTTTTGAAATTCATAAGAATGATGCCAATAATGAGGAAACCGCTGGGGTCCTGAAACGACCCCCATCGGAAGAGACGTATTTTTCTTGTCTCCGAGCCGCGAGTGATAAAAAGAGTTTTTTTTTTTTAGACCTTGCAGAAATTATTTTTTATATCAAAATACCCGGCAATATTGACTTTTTAAAAAATTTGAAATACTTTAAATCACACACATGAATTACAAAATACACGTTCTTTTTTGATTCTTATTCCTAAACATCATATAACTAAGCACTGTTGACTGGACGTTATTCTTACTACAATGCATAACATCAACCACATTGTTTTTCCATACAAATAAACTAAAAAGTATGATTCGAAGCTTATGTTTCATTTAGACTAACCGTGTACGTGCCCGTAAGAGTGTACTCGGCCGAATACAAAACAGTCTGAAACCGACGCACTGGATTTGGCTGAGCGATCCGATGAGTGATTCGAGTGAACGAGTGAATAGAAACTGTTTTATTTCCTTGGCCAAGATGATACCCTTACCACTTGTAGTACGGCCTCGCTCACGTTTTCAAAAAGTCTGAACAGGTGTTCGAACGAAAGGCACGTTGAATTAAATCGTTAACTAAACTGGTAGCCGGTAAATTGCTCGAATGGAAATTGCTCGAATTACAAATTATTCGAATTGTTTGGTTATTTAAACGATTTTTCACGACTTTTTCTACGAATTTCATTTTTATCTTGTGCGACACTTGTTTAGAGAGTGAAATATAAAAATAATTTTCGTAAGTATTTATTTTAACCGTGTTCGCTCCAAATGCGGAACATATGATCTTTTAATGGAATTTATCTCAACAGAAGTAGTTATACGAGAACTGCTTATTAATTAGTTACTCAAACTGTTTCTATATATTTCCAGAACACATAGAAGACTAGGGCTAAGACAGAACAAACGGACAAAACAAACGGAAACAAATTGATTATCTTGTCATTCGAGCAATTTACCGGGAACCAACTAAACTTATATGCCTTGTATGACTCTGACTTAGTTGAGTTGATAGTGTTACTCGACCAAGAACTCTTCACTTACACAATGTTTATTTTAAGCCTCGCTTAAGTTATACACGCTTTTCAATTCATTTTTAATAATGGAGTAAGAAGATATAGTCTAATAATTAAGTAGATACGCTTTGGGGCATTCTTTTTACTTTTTTGCGTGGAATCTTTGATATTTTACAAAATTACCTTTTTTAAATTTTATAATAAATACTAAATAATAAGAAAACAATCAGATTATTACAGTATATTTATTTCTAATGACTCTGAAATAAGAAGGTGTGGTAGTGCAATTTATATATAATATAACACTTACGATGGACGTATAATCATTTTGTCCCTTTATTATTCTTCTCTTTACAAATATCAAATTTTACTTAAAAGAATAAATAATTATTAAGCATCATATAAGGTTTATTTTTTTATGGCGAAATAGACTCAATAATTTTATTTTCAATTCAAAAATAAAAGTGATAATAAAAATAATAAAACATTTTTAGTACTTTTTCTACGTAAAATTTATTGGATCAGGACCGGTTTCGCTCATGGTGAGCATTTTTTTATAGTTAAGTTTTCTTGTATTTTTCTTCAATTTATTTGCTTAGTTGTAATACCAATTGTTTGTCATACCTTGTTTTTCTTACTTAGCTTTTGTATAAATATCACTGTTTCATTGTATTTCTTATCAGTTAACAATGCTCACCATGAGCGAAACCGGCCCTGATCCAATGAATGTTATGTGGAAAAAGTACTAAAAATGTTTTATTATTTTTATTATTATGCCATTCCACCAAGTATTGACACTAAACACCTCAAAAGTGATAAAAGTGATACTTAGTTTATTATATATATAACATGGTATTCTTTGGTCAATTCAAATTAATTGTAATGTAATGCTCATTCGTTAAAACAATTTTATTTCATATTCAAATATTGCATTCCAAAATGAAAACGTCTTATTATACAAAAATAAAAAATATCCATTTCATAAGCAATTCCCTTATTCAGTAGTCCTTCGAGACAAAAGTATTGCTTTAATAATCATTTTGAACGTACAATATCGGTGTCATAAAGCAAAACTTGTTAAAGTAATTCCCAAACTAAATTGAATTAATCTCGAAAGTCGAATTGAAAACCGGCCGACGAGTTGAAAAATCCGTGCAATAAAATTTTTGTCATTAGCGAGGGAGTAAAATCGTCAGAACGCTCTCATATTTCCGAGACGGGCAAATAGCTTTCCAAGTGACGCTTCGCACATAAATAAGTCGAATCAGACTCCACGACTAACTTAATAAATTCATGACATATTTCAAATTAACTATGAAATTTATCATCGTAATTATATCTTAGTTACGTCAGAAGAAGATCCTTTCGTTCAGAAAAATATTCCGAATTAATATTCATTCCTTATGATGACAAGCACGCCGGAAAAAATCATGGTGTATATTTCAGTATTCACAGTTTTATTTTATAAATCTACGGCCCGTTTCTAAAAAAATAGCAGTAGTAACTTCATGCCTATTAGTAACGATTTCTAAATAAGTCTTCGTATTTACTGACAAATCACTTGGTATATGAATGAAATATTATTGTAATAAGTATTTTTTTACATCGTGGTTGTTCCGCTGAGAAATGGGAAATTTTAAAAGGAAATATTTTTAGTAAATCTTTGTGCGTCAATCACACATAATTAAACAATAATACCGTAAAGTTTGTTAACTTAAGTGGATTATTACTTAATAGTTTTCTACTTAATTTATTTATAGGTTATTATTTTTTTGTTTCATTGCATCAGAGTACGTATATTCAAATATAAACAAATTTTGTGCAAGAAAGAAAACGAACATTTTATTTATAAATTAAAACATGGACTAGAAAGTTGTTATGTATACTCAACACCATAGCATACATTGTTTTATTCTTTATGACATTCTATTTTCAAATGTGTTTTCGTGTATTAGAATAAAACAATTGAAGTATGAAACTTCAGTAGGATAAAAAAAACAATTGCAACCTGTCACAATCTCACGATTTTCGTCTTGATTATAAGATTGATTTATTGATTTATAAAGTGTAAAATTATGTTATGAGAATAAAGTTGAACCAACATATAAAAGTGTTTCAGTAAAAATTATAAACATAACACAGTAATAAAAGCTTTACGCATATCTTGAAAGACTTACGTAGAAAGTTAGACCATATGAAAATCCCAATCATATCACTCTTTGTTAAATAAAATTCACTTTGACTTGCATTTTTTAATATAATTCAATTTACTTAGCAGATAATTCAAGAACTAGAATATTTTCAAAATAGTTATACCATCGTCTAAAACGTTGAAGTTATGTTACATTCAAACCCTATTTTATTATGTTCTAAACAGAAAGGTTCAACAGTAAAAGATTTTTTCATTCGTTCAGCACACCAAAATGACTGCAACAAATAAATTTAACAGTGAAACGAGCCTATTTTCTCATATCGATTCGGTTTCTACTATATTTCACAGTTAGTTGAAAGCAACACACACAGGAACAGCATTACAGACGTGAAAAAGGTGGTAGCACTAAAACTCTTTTTATAGGTCGGATCGAATTGACGAGTGAAACGTACAAACTATTTCTATTTATACCTAGATAGATAAATGGATTTAGGAAACTGAACGGATGGTAAAATATTTATTTCTAAATAACACGTTCAATATCTTTGTATATAATGAGTTTCTCTTAAATTATTGACAAGCAGATTTAATATTACTTATTGACTTGGCATTTATTTGGTAGAACTCTATTATATTATGGTAAAATATCAACCTATTTAGTTCTAAAACCAAACTGTAGAACTAAAAACGTTGCTATTTTTACCTTATTGGATTTAATATTTTTCATTTACTGTGAGTTTTCCTCTCATACAGTCCAGGAATAGGTCAAATGCTGACAATGATTGACTGGCACTTCTTCATAAAACTTGTAAAAAAATCTATGTTTTACGTATGTTACAATACGAGTCTGTAGAGAGAAGAGAGTACCCGGAAACCATTTATACCGTGCAAGTCGACCATATGCATCAAAGGTCCATAGCGAAATTTTAATCGTTCAAATTATGTACATCACAATCATACCATAGCGTAAGCTAACAAATAAACTGTTTGGTATAAATGACGAAAATACATACAAATAATAAATTGGAAAATCAACAATCAAACCCTTATCTATTCTAGTTTATTACCTTTTCAATTCAGGTTGATATTGGAAACCAAATCAATCAATAAAATTGAACAAAATAATATACATTCATTATTATTTTAATGTGTTGAGTTTTTTTCCACTGATAAGATTTTTTTTTGTGTCGGTGATGTTTGTTTTCTAATTATCATTTTAAACCAATGCAAATTAACAAGAGTATTTAAAATAAAAAATAAGATTACTTAAAAAGTGATATTTATCAAAAAGAGCAATGTCAAAAGTGTTTAAATAATCTCGTATGCTTTACTTTAATTTTCGTTAACTTTTTGTATGATAACAGATGATTTTATATAAGTTATAAGTTTATAACATCGATCTAATTAACTAAACAAATTGTTTGCGTCTAAGACAAATTATTTTCATTAAATCTTATAATGCAAAATGATCATCCTAAAATTGAAACGATGTCAATATCCAAACATAACATTAGCACGAGTAAGCAAAAGTTGTTTTTTATAGATATATTAAGATAATTTTTGAGATATATTCATATGATTAAAAAGTAATTTGAGATTAAAAGTTATCAGAATTACAGTTATCATGTCATAAATTCAGTTAATTGGTTCACTATCATGCTAAAAATAATGTGTATGATGATTTTTACCTTTTTTATTAAGGCAAGTATATATTTTAGTTTGAATGTAAAAAAATAGGTATGTAGTTATATTTTAAAACTGATATAACACTTACAAAAATAAATAATTAATGGAATGACAGAGAAAATTCTACGAGTTCAATTTTACAAAGAATATTAATCTTCAATGACATGTCATAATATTGTAACAACATTGCGGATTCCCGTGAAGAAATATAGACAAAGCTGGCACGCAGTATAGAACAGAGTAAGCCCGCCTCTCTCTGATCCAATTTACAACGACGAAATGTTACGCACATAAGGCAGGGGCCAAGTGACATCAACATATCACAAACGACCGCCCAAGTGAGCCTCTCCAACCCCTTATCCTCATAAAAGGCGTGCTGACCTACGAGTTATGGTATGAAATGGGTTTAATCAATAGTTTCTAATTTTAAGTGGTTGAATATTCACATGTCTAATGCCACAGAATCCTACAATAACATAATGTTGAAGCACTGATTGGTAAGAGCTTTCAAAAGCTTCTTCGCGACGGTCTACAACAGTTACATAAAATTTAACAAGCTTTTATAACTCTGACAATATATTTAAATTTATTAATTAGAATCATATTTATTGTACTGTTCTTGTAATAAATCTCTCAATCAATTTAATAAAGCTTTTAATTACAATATAAAGGATGCAATGAAATAACGAACGAAAAATATGTAAAAATATTAAATCCATAAAAAACCAACATTCAAACATAGCCGTCAGTGAAGTGGTGTTCGGATATCAATTGCAATTTATCTCTCTGATTTTTTAAAAACAAAAAATAGCATCGGAATGATATTGAGTAAATTTGAAAACCAATTACTGGACAATAAAATAATTAGGTTCAGTGTAACGGTTGATTCTATTATAAAAAGGTATTTAAACGTCGATAACGAACCATCGAGGCACGAGCTGTCAAACTTTTTCGAGTCGTGTCTCGCATTTTATTATAAATAGCAATTGTTAGGAATTGTTTCGAGACAGTCGGATAATTATTTTCCATCTGTTGGTTAGTTAGCTAGAAGTTATATTCTATCTACTCGTCTCGATTCTTTAAGTATTCAAAAATTGCCTTTGACTAGATATTTTAATTCTTGTTTATATTTTTACCTGGAAAGTATTTGGCGTACCGCTGGTAACATATTATGTTACCCATTAAAACAATCACGTGTGTTTCTTAAAGAAAACACAAAATATAAATAAGTTCCTTTGTCAGTCGTTAGAATTTATGTAAATTTAATTAATGGTTAACTCTTTAAACAATTATTACGTATCATTTAGAACAGTACTTCCCAACCTGTGGGCCGCGGCCCCTCAGGGGGCCGTAGGATTTTTCGCGGGGGCCGCGAAATTCAGTAGAACGTACAAGTAACTATATATTTAAGTCTGTCAAATTGGTGCTTCCCATATTATGTGGCGGATTTCTTTAGGGACCGCGGCGGGAATGCGGGATTGAGAAATTTGGATTCCGGGGAAAATGTAAAGAAAATTAAGGACTTCGAATTTGTCGGTGAGCTAAAACCAAAACGAGTTACGGAGACAATCCGGGGAAAAAGTATAGCAAATCAAGGAATTCGAATTCGAATGGAGGGGGGCTGCGGATTATTTTTTCTAGATTCAGGGGGCCGTGGAACGAAAAAGGTTGGAAAGCACTGATTTAGACCAACTAAGATCGCGACCGAGAAAGTGAACTCATCCAAATACAATCTGAACGCAACGCATGGGATTTGGCCGAGCGATCCGACGAGTGATTTTCAGTGAACGAGTGAATAGAAACCGTTCCCTTTTCTTCAGCTACCACCTGTATCACGCCCACGCTTAAGTTTTTGACGTATCAGAAAAGGCATTTGACGATTGTTGTTAAATCGACCTAAACGCACGTAAAATTAAGTTATTTATTAAAAACACTTAAATGGGCGTGGATGCTTATTATGTTAATATTTTTTCTTGGCTGAATAATGGGCCAAGTATGCTCGGCCGTGTACTTGGTTAGTCTAAAATAGAATTAATCGTAAATTATTAAACTTTTTAGAAACAATCTTCTATTTGCATACTCTATACAGTTTCGATTTACCCGGAGCTTTTGATGAGCCAATCTACCGTGTAAATCAAGGGGTATGTGAATAAACATGAATCCATTCAATTCAAGGGTCTCAAAGAACACCACTGTTTAATAATATAATATGTGTAGATTCTCACACCCCGTCACGGGATTCGTTTCCCTCCTGGATGGGGTATATGATTTGTTAATGTCTGTTAATTACGCTGCTTTGATACACTCGTTTCACGTTGTTTCACGTTTTGAATATTTAATTCGGGCAACTTGCTCGTTCGTTTTGAGGTGAAATTTTGGCGGGACGCCCCGAAGTTTCTTTGAATCATAAGCTGTTTATTCATTTGCTGGGAAGGTACATTAATTACGAACAAATATCACGAAATCGTTCGAAATCTAACATTTATTATTTAAATCTTATCGTTTATGTATTCATCATTAAGATTATACCTATATGACTTTACCTAAAACTGGGAAATAGTCTCGTTTGTCTGATTTACTTTGAAATTATTTAACAAAGAATTTTAAGTAATCATGCTTCCCAAAAACGTTTCATGATGTACATTGTTTCAAAATTAAATGAAATTATTGTGTTTGGATAATTCAGACTTGTATTAAAAGAACACAAAGGATCACTCAGCTCAATCAGATCAACCCACATTTTTCGATTATTTAAATTCTCCAATAACCATTTCATAACATAAAAGTAACTTAAGTCTACTTTTTCTATACGTGTATACGAACCCATGTGTCGTTGGGTCTTTTTTATTGTTTGTTAAATGACCGTTGCGGCTTTTGGTCATTTGTAAATATATGTAAAGCTTGACAGATCTGTCAAAACCTTAAAATTTTAAAAGAGAGTATACTAAATTTTTCAATAAATATATAAAGCTTTTTATACGTAGAAAAAATATGTTGTTCGGTTTGAGTTAGTAAAACATGCTTACTTCGAATTGAATATACTCAATTCTATTATACTTTTGGGCTTCAGCGGTTTGTCTCTTCGTTTTGGAAGTAAATTCTAATAGTACGGTTGAAAATATTAGTATTTAAAAAATGCATGATAGATTTCTCAGTTTTCGAAGGTCATTTCACTGAAGTTTTCACACATTCGTCAGTTTACAAGAAACCCATAACTAATATCAAATTATATTTCTATTCAAATAAAAACCCATAGCCAAAGCCAAAATATTTGATTTACTTTTTAAGAACTTATTATAATGACGTGCATATTGTATTTGATTTGGTGTACTTAAAATAAGTTAGAATTGATTGAAAACTTTGTGTCTGTTTTATAATAAATTAAAAATCTCCCCTGGTCAAAATAGCATCAGACTGAAAAATAATTTACAATTTGATGAACAAATGTACTCTATGTAAGTAGTGTGTAATATAGAATATAAGGATGAAGACAACAAAATTATGTTCCCGAATATTCGACGAAGAGCATTTTTTTGGAAATACGCTCAGGAACGGTTGTTTTTAATCTCTGATATATAATCAAATGAAAAAACTCTACAAATTAAGTGACAGTCGTACAGATACAACAGAACAAAGCTCTCCGCTTCATCGAATCACTGCAATCGTAGTCATTAAAATAGTGCACTGCCTGTCTCTCAATCACATATGTGCACAATAATACATGGCACTACGCCAAATTAACAATCAATAGAGATGATCTGATGTGCAATATGTCTCTCAATTTCAGTTTGAGTTATTCATAGAGCTCTTTAAAAACTGTGACAACGATGTACCGTTTTTTTTTTGTTAAACCATACTTTTCCATATTCTTTCATTTTAGGACTATAAAAAAGATTGTGAATAGAGGTCAGAGATTTTCATACCGGAATAATATACCAATGCCGGTATTTGATATGAAATATTAGCATTGCAAATATAAATACTGGTATAGAAAAACAAATATGACCAATCAGCATCAAAGGACCGAGCAAATACGCCAAAATCGATGATTTGATATTTTAACATTAAAAAATATGCAGAATCATATACGGGTGATTTGTATAACCTACAGTTTTTTAAAATTACTATTTTAAAAGAGTCATCAATTCTGAAACTTGTCAATATTGATATTAGTTACTCTTGACAAATTAAAAATAATTTTAATTAATTACGAACAATTTTATTAAAATATTTGATGCTTTATATCAGGGGCTGTAGAGTTAGAGTTGGACTTAAAATCTTACGACCCATTTAAAAAATATATATTTAATGATGTGTATTCAAACCATAGTATGCAGTCCATAGTGTTTCTACTGCATGTTAGGCTGACTTAAGATGATCTGATGGTACACATTTGTATATAATATAAACAACAATTACATGATTGAAACATTTCTTTGCCGTCGCAGTTGTCTTTTTTTACTCGACTCCACAGCTCTGTATTATATATATACATTCAAAATACGGTTCTTGTTCATTTTCTATAACGAAATAACGATATGTTTGTATTTCTAAACGAATATTTTGGTACTGAAAAATCACCATGAATACCAAGATCATCGTTTCAGTTATACCCGTATTCCGATTACTAATAGCTATGTTTTTTTTTTTATTTTGCGATGTTTGTTGTCATTGACGGACTATATTTTGATGAAAGCTATATAACATTTCTCTTCATTATTCAAAAATAACATACAATAAGATACGAACAAGAAGATGATAAGATGAAATTTAGAATTTAAATTATAGATTTTTTTATGAAAGTAGCTTACATTAAACAAATCACGAGTTATATAAGAAGTCCATCGTTTTCTTAGCCTGTTTATGAAGAAAATGTATTCAATTACTTACCGGCATCTCTTGTTATTTTCAATCTTTGTGAATTTTCTTTGTCTTTTGTTATTTCATAACACTGCAAAATAATAAATATAGCTGGATACCAGATATCTCTTTTGTATTTTGAAACTCTGTACATACTCATATACACGAATGTGTTAATACCAAATATACCTGAATGTGTTAATACCAAATAAATAAGAAATATGATGGAATAATTAATGTAACTAACTATATAAAAAGAGTGTATTTTTATACGTAATATTTATTCTACGTCCACTCCATCTGTGAATAATATTATTTTCTTCTAATCAGATACTGTTTTACGACAACATTTATATACGTACCTGCTTTTTATTCGGAGCATATGACCACCGCGTGGTTTCTTGAAGATTCTCTGTTCCACGCAAGTCTCTTTGGTTCCTCCATGTCTTCGCAGTGCCCTGTAACTCCACCGAGTAAATCCTATGGATGGTCATTAATGACGATTCTACGACGGCGGATCCAGCTACTGTTTAATTTAGAAATAGAGAGGTTAGAACTATAGATCAAATACGAGAGTAATGATTATTTGAGCCCTCGAGAGGTGAAGTGAGCCAACTAGTAAAATGGTAAAAGTTTTTTCTTGGATTTTACATTTTGGTGGTACACTCACGTTTTGACTTGGTGTTTTGGTTGATATCATATATTTTTTTACGAAGATAACACTATTGAAATTTTAAACTGAGATTACTTCACTTTTACGATACTTTAAGACGTGTAGAATATTATAACGCATCTAATATTTTTTTTCTAACCTACCACTTGGCTCACTTCACTTTTAGAATCGGATGAATGGGAGAGAAAAAATCCATAAGCTGAAAAAAAACAACCAATCATTTACCCAACTAACAAAATATGTAACTAAAGATACTATTGTACCACTTCGAGTATTGGATTTTAACCCATTACTTACCCAGTAATATAATTTATCTTATTGAATATCAGTAAGTAGCTACTTGACATGAATCACAATAGACGGTATACGTAAGAGCAGTCGCGAATACCCTGTGATTGATTGTGACGTAACCTACATGCCAGTCGCTCCTATTTGTCACAGTGTTTCCATTTGACTCTTCAGATTCTCCTAATCAAGTGTCTATTTACGATGAGACATCAGATGCTCACATTTGACATTTTATCTCGCGTGTAGGTACTCTGAACTATGGCGGTACATCTGCTAAGTTGTTTCCTAGCTTTTATTTCTGGCTAAGAACAAAGTTTTTTTTTATCTATGATAAATTTTAGTAACAACAAAGAAATAAAAATAAGCTTCTTCCGCGTTATAAATTTTTATCAAGAATGTTATTAAGTTGATTTTTTGTTTTAGTAGAAACTTTAAATTGTATTGAATCTTCCAAAATATTAGAATGTATCACATATTATTCAAAAGTGGTTACTTACTACCTTCTTGAAAACAAAAATTACTTATAATATAAAGAATATAAGTGAAATTTCCTCACTTTAAAAATTACAAGTAACATATCATTGACACCAGTTACATTCTGTAAACTGTTATATTATTAATTTATAATATTTTCTCAAAAATTAAGTATGTAATTTTATACAGATTTAGAACCAATACAAAAATTTATAGCGTCAAGATAGGTGACTTTAAACGAGACTGCAGTGCCACCTGTCAATCACTCAACAGTAAAAAAACTCTAATATTTTCACTGTATGTACTTCATGCAAGCGCAGTGTTGTTTTGTGCTCTACAAAAAGGCAGGCAAATAAATAAAAATAGTGAATCCTTTTTTAAGTGAGATTACAAGGAAAGCCAAAAAAAAATTAGCAAAATAACATAATTTAATGGCTTAGTTCCGTCATCTTATTAGTGAATCATTTAGTCATATCATAAGTCTCAATTCAATCAAAATTTATTGCAATGATGAGAAAACTGTAAAATGATATTTCAAGTTGTATATTTATGAAAATGAAAGAAAAATGTTTATATTTAATTTTTAGCATATGCAAACAACTGCTTACCGAGAGAAAACTAGTGTTTTTTTCTAGTTGTACCCTTTGTAGATTGATAAAAGAGAGATATTTGAATATAACTAAAAACATCAAATGTTTCACTTATCACTCTATGGAACAATTCTTTCGAATATAACTATGGTTAAATAACAATAACGAAATGTTTGTAAATAAAAATAACAAGCAAATTGTTTGACCTCGACTATGTTACTAAAGATACCAATATTTCGTTAATTAGATTGCTTTTTCTGAAAATGCTTTTTTTATATTAGGGCCAAGCAATTGATGCGTTGATATAGGAACTACCCAAATAACACACACTGTCGAATATAAAAGCAAGCGATTGCTTTTATGTACGACATGAAGGGATAATCAAGTGCTCCCTTGAACTAAAGAAAAATAGGAAACCCAATCAATTTTATCGCCGCTATAAAGACTTCGAGAGTAATTTTTAATGCCATGGATAGAGGTATTTTTAGAGTAAAGCATAACTGTTTGCCTAAAAAACTTATGAGTGAGTAATTTAAAAAATAAATAAAAACAACAAAATCATTTCCATTTTTTATTAACATATGGCGTTGTATTTTTACCTTATAATCTTTTTAAACCTGACTGACACGCACTATATAATATTATTTCGCAGCAACAATAATTGATGTTTTCTTTACTTTTTGTTTTAAAGAATTTAACTAAAATAAAATATTTGGCATTACAGGTAATGCCAATACGCCAAATATTTTAAAGTTGAAATATCATACTAGAAAAAGTGGATGAGAATTTATTGTAAATCACTTTAGATAAACTCGAGGTAAATTGACATCACAAACTAACGTCTTAGGTCTCTAATTTTAAATTGAATAAAATAAATTTAATATTGAAATTACCGGGAATAGAACTCAGACCCAACTGATCGGTAGAGCAATCTCTTACCAACTAGACCACATCAGGCAAACGTTGTATTTAAAAAACGTTGCTTAAATTTTAACTATTCAGCCGAAATGTACCTTCCGAATTTACTCCTAACAAGTGATTTCGATTAAACAGTTTCTGACAAAACGATTTTCTTTTTGATAATAATAAAGCCAGTATAAAAATAAGTGCTGCTTTTTTACCCGACATTTTTCAAATATAACGTTTTACACACCAAAAAGAGGTGTCACTGAATACATATTTTATAAAACACTTCGTAAAAAAGCCTATTGAAATGAAACTGTTTTTTATTAAACACAATACGTGCTGAAAGAAAAATGTGATTGCAACTAAAAAAAAGGAAGAACATGCCTTACAAAGCGGAAAGGATGTCATAATAAAGAAGGATACGTTGACAGTAATATATCATCTTTATGTTATTTAATAAAACGGTATTTTATTGCACTATCAACCAACACAGAAGCTTATTACAGAAAATTTAGGGCAGGGGCAAGCCTTTGGAGATTGGATCTCTCGTTATTATAGAAATTTATAGGAGGGGAGTCATGTTGAAAGTATTTCAAACAAACATTTTTGACTGCTATAAAGAGTATTTTTATATATTTTAAACACCGCGTGTAAAAAAACTTACTAACGAATTTTATTATCTCGTCAAATGAATATGACATTTTTTTCTTACTTATCTTAAACATAAAATAAAAAATAAATGCAGAATATCTTTGCCAAATATCTTTGCGCGGTGAGCACTAACTTTATGAAATATACACATTATATTATTTGAGTGACTTTGATAGAAATTTTACTATTTAAATCCTACTACGTCAATTCATTCCCAAATAAATCTATCAGTAAACCTGATATTGAACTTTATTGAGGATTGTAAGAGAACATTAAAGATAAATAAACAATTTATAAGCATGAACGATGCTCGATTCTAAAGTATTTTAAAGATAAAATAAACCTTGTTCAACATGTTTTCATGTTCACTTTTGTACAAAAATTCCTATATATAAATAAATTTACATTGGTTAATACTGCTTGTAATCAAAACCAGTCTTTATCTTTATTAAAAAATGTGAAATTTATACGAAAACAAGTATTACATTTAATTATATTATACCAGTTGGTTCCTGTAACCAATTTCCATCACGGCTTAAAAACTTAAACGCTTTTATAGATTTTTTTACCCATATCGATAGGTAAAAACGGTATAATAGAGTGATTTCTGCATCCGTTAAATTTCACAAATTTCAATTGGATATTAAAAACGGATTAAAGAGAGAATCATTACTTACTCAATACTTATTTTATTTCTTATTTTATTCTCTTAACGTGAGCATTGAAACACATTTTGTTGAAATGTTTCATACGGAGTCACTACGTTCCGAATTGCAGGTAAGGTACCAAAATAAACATATATATTATGTATACGTAAAAATACAAACAATCTAAAGGTTTTATAAAATAATTTTACCTAACATGTGTCAACATAAGTGGTACGGATTCAATATCAGTGGCTTTCTAAATGGTGAACCACTAATACTCCAGCCATCAATAGCTTTTTTCCGTAACATACGTATTAAATATTCAATAATGTCATGTCGAGAAAGGTAAGAGATAAAACAAAAAAATGTCAACACAAAATATAAATATATTTTTTCGATACTTTGCAATATACCTACATTCATCATATCCTGGATACTTTATTTGATCTCGGGATTTCAGGATTCACAAATTTTCAAACCTAGGATTCTTGGATTGATCATTTAACAATAATCCATATTTTCATATTCATTTTTCTATTTTATTTTAAGTCACAGTTTTTTTTAATGAAATTGAGGAAAAAAGATATTGCAAAAGCCCGTGTCTAACTTGAACTTATCATCAACTGAGGTACTAAGGTTAAGATCTTTCTCAACAGAAGTCATGAATTGAGATTTTTTTTATCAAATTTTTATTTTTATTAACGAATGTAGAGAAAAAATGATAAATATGCGAATAAAAATTATAAGAGTTTATTTTATAGAAGTTTTACATTTGTTGCAATTGAAACAATCGCCAATTTACATACAGAAGCTTCAGTAGTGGGATGCACCTAATCCCGCCTAAATTCAAGTTTCCGGAATTGTAAGTCTTGTTTGATACACAAAAAAACATTTTTGGCGTTTATTATAAAATTATATTATTCTTGGTAAAATGTTGGTGTTTCGAATTTGATTGAAATTAAGATTGCCATGATTCAATTTATTTCAAAGTCCAATTTATCTTACACGAAAAATAATAATGCTTTGTGTGCGATATAGATAAGCTAATACTAATTTTTATGACCCGATTTCCCTGAAAGCCCTTTTTACGACTTTCCGCTACGTATTTAAACTTTTTTTACATAACGCATCCTGCATCAATGTATGCATTTTTACATATTTTTAATAACTGTGATGAAAAAAAAATCTTTGAAATTTGACGACAGCGTTTAAAATATTTAGAAAATAATAATAACCAATCGATCATCTTTTGTGATTCGCCTTATCGGAAAACTTTTCAAGGCCGGTCACGCAGAAGGTTTGGGGAAATATTAAAGTGTCATCATTTATTTTTCTTGTTTACTAAAGGAATCAAATAGTACATACGAACAGTAACCTCAATCTTCGTTTATGAATCTTGCAAGAGTGATAAATTAACTTCAGTTTCTTATTTCATATGAAATAAAGATTTTTTTGGTAATATCAATTTAATATTAGTTTTTAGATATATAAATGAAAAAACTGATTATAGCATTGTAATAAATTTATCAAATATCGATCTTCCATTTTAGCAGATTGGTGACGTAATATAATTCAAATTTAGTATAGTAAAACCATAATAGCCTACCGGTCAAATTTATGATAGTATTATAGTAATAGTGTTTATTTAATTGATACTAAAATAAAATTTATCAAAATGTCATGTTAAATTTTAGCGATAAATTGATGAGCCTTGAATAGTTTAGTAATGTTTTTAAAATCAGTAAAATAGCTTAGAAAATTGCTCGTTTATGATTGTCAAATATTGTTTTTGATTTACTCTCGCGGTACTACGATCTAAATGTCAGTTTTATTTTTTTAAAAAAATAATAAGAGTATTTTACATGATTTTGCAGGTATTGATATATTCGTCTGATATTACGATCCTGAATCCAGATCTGAGTTCAAAGGTTAATCTATAAATCAACGGATTAAAAAAATAATTATAAAAAAAAACAGTTGAAATTATATCATCATTCATCTCGTTAAAAAAATATTTTGTTTACTGTGTCGTAAATTGAAAAATAAGGTTCTATAGGTTTTAGGTAAATCACTTTGTAACATTTCAAAACTGCCTGCGCGGTCGAGTGGTCAACGCCGTTGGCTTCGGTTACGGAGGTCCCGGGTTCGAGTCCCGGTACGGACAGTTTTATATATTGATGTTTTAATCGATTTATGAATTTCTGTTCAAGGGCATGAATGTATGTGATGTCTTGAATACCCCCCTCCTACCTATCCTATCGTATGAACACGGCGTATCGAGAGCGATTAGAAAACCACTAGTCTTGTCCTAGCCCTATCCTTCTATTCTTACTCTCTATGGAAAACGAGAGGTTGAGCAACTGAGTAAAAATCAGTTCTCGTAGAAACACATCTGTTGAGATAAACTCCATTAGGAATCCATATGCTCCACATTGAAAGCAGACATGATAAAAAAAACATTTCAAAATAAATAAATAAAAAATGCAGTAAATGTAAATTTATACAGTGCTTTAATCTTACGCTGTAGTTTTCTTTGCATATTTTTCCATGAATAACTTAACGTTGACAAACGGAACAAGTATTTATTCTAAAAGGACTCAACATTTCTTTATTATTTTCGAAACAAAGACACAGTACAAAGAACGCAGTATACAAAGCGTCAGGTAATTAATCATCACACATTTGCATTTTTAAATTCTAATGGATGGTAAACATGTCCGAAACGTAAATGTATTTGCCTGAAACTGGGAGGAGCAAAAATTCAAGACGCTGTTTTGCTCAGGCAAGCAAGGGAAACGTTTGTTCTGCGGTATTGTTTGTGGTGAATACAATGGGTAGGTCACAATGAAGGCTTTTAACACGAAGCGATTCGTTTACAGAATTAATAATTGTCTATAATTTTATTAATGATTTTTGATTGAAAAGTTGCATAAAGTCTACTCGAAAATTTTCCTGAAGGTAAGTATAAAAATTTACAAAAATTTCTCATATACATTATACAAAAAACAATTATTGTCTTTGTTACTGATATATTTACAGTCTGTAAGTTTAAGCTTTACATGACCTGAATATCTCACTGAATTACAGAATTTATTTATTCTTTAAAACGTCCATATGAAATAATCGTATGCAAATATAATAACTATAGTACAATGGCCACTTATGATATATAAATTTGCTTTTTTTCAAACATTAAGATATATTTTACACCTTGCTATCGAGCTCGTCTACATGAGATCTGTAAAATGTCGAAATATTGTATGCCTAATTGTATAGGATTGGAGAAATACGCATCATCAATCAATACCAGTTAGTCCTTTATCAAATTTTGTTAAGACAATTTGTTGTTATTAAGGATTGCAATACTGGAGTATTTAACAATACCACTATTTCGGTATTTTATATTAACACTCGCAGCTCGGAGACTTGAAAAATACCCAAAATACGATGAAGGGTCCTTTACCGACCCCAATGGTTTCCTTATTATTGGCCTTATTCTTATGAATTAAAAAAAATAGTCTGAGGGCTTTAAAATATCTGTCTGCATCATTCCTCATACATTTTTTTTTTATTAAAATCCGTGTTTTTTTAATAAATAGTCATATTTTAAGTTGCGCGTAAAAAAGACGTCATGACATTACACATATGTAATCGCAACTGACGAGATTTAGCCAACCAATCATTGCAAATGATATTTTACGAGTGACCGCTTATCGCGTATTTATATAAAATGAGGCATCGATGTCAGTAAGATATTGTGTTTTTTTTGAGAATAGTATTTGAGGATACATAAATTATTATCTTTACTTTGTACACATCAATTCGTTTTTTGTTCTACTTTGAGTATCTTTTTTATTTAGTTGATTTTTTTCTTTTCTGTTTTATTTAATAGAGACAGAACTAGCGATCGAATATTTTTTTTTCTTCTACAAAAGGTTCAAAAACTATGATATAAGAATACTTTAATTATAATCACACATATTAAAATAGATATTTAAGAAAATGTGGGTATTGGGATCGCATTTCTTGAGATAAGAAGAGGAAAAGTTTAATATTGGTATAACAAAAAAATACGTTAAACTGGAATCTCAACTAGACTAAACTAGGCGATTAAATCAAAATCGGTACTTCAATATGTCATATAAAATACCGCCATTAAAAAATATATCGTAATCATAAACGGATGATTTCTTAAATATGTTAGAGTTTCAAAATAATAATGTACCACTTATACTGGTCATTAGTTTTAGAACATGTCAATATTAATACACTTCTTGGCAGATTTTTTAAACATATTGAAATTCGTTGAGCACAACTTGTTTTTATACAAGTTCGCTCAAAAGATTTAAAAGATTTTCTACGAGAACTGTTTTTTACTCAGTCGCTCAAACTCTCTTATTCAAAGATAGTAGTAGGGATAGAAGGATAAGGCCAGTACAGGACTAGTGATCAACTAATCACTCTCGCTACACCCAGTTATTTATCAAAATCAAAAAATAGTTTACTTGTACCAGTGAAAACCATCCAATCCAAAAGCGCAATTATTTTTAACCCTAGTTTTAATATAGAAACCTAATATATAAAAAATGCAATCCAGTTGCAATATAACTTTGACAAACTTTTTGCTAACATTTCCGGGAAGGTTATAGGCACAGTAAAAGTTAACTTACAGTAGGTCTTATATGTAAAAAACAATGTTTGTATGTCTGCTTGCACTTGCGCGAAGGTAATAGTAACATTAACTTACAGTATGTGGCGTGTGTGTCGTACCATAGACAATCGGCAGCTATATTTAAACAGACAGATAAATAAAACATGCACTTCAATAAACACAATTGATACACAAACACTTTCTTTCTTTGAGTTTCATTGCAACGCTTGCCGGAAACCGGCTAGTACTAAATAATAGAACACCCGCAATTTTTCATACATCATATAAAACACATAAGTAAGCTTCTTTTATTTAAATAAATATGTTGTTTATAATATATACCAATACGAATATTCATATACTAAAAGTAAAATTAGAAGTCGCCAAGTATTTATATGAGAAAGTAGTCTGAGAGCAAACAACGAGAAGGCGTACCTTGTTTGGCTGTCTCATTGGTCCGTAATGGATAGCCAGAGTCCTTGACGCGATTCACTCCATTTTCTGTGATCGATGGCGTCGCTCATTCGCAAAATTCAATTGTACGATGAAAGCATTTTTTCGAAAAGGGTGTAAAAAAACTTTCTTATTTTTGCGGCAAGCTTTTATTGATGGCTTTTGAATGGAGCTCATTTGAAACACATTAATATATACATTTACAAGTTTGCAAATACTCAATATGATTGAATAGTCACCTAGCAGTATATTTTTTGGTTAAGATTGATCCTTAGTTTTTTGTGTTTATTTGATTCTTCAAAATATTATTTGATCGATTTCAAGAGTTCAATCTTACAATTAGTAAAACATTTTAGGAAAAAAATTAAAACGTGATTGTCGATTTCATGTTGAAATATTCCTAAAAATCATTGGACGACTTTATTAATTATTTTTTTTGTTTGTTTTACTTATAATATCTTTATAAGAATAACGGTAGGAGTATTAAAAAATAACTCATTTACCTCAAAGGTAGTAGAGAAAAAAAATAGTATTTTATTGTGTAATACAGTTCATTTCAACTTCCAATCGATATCAAATAAATTTTAATCGTTCAAATTATGTACATTCACACAAATTCAGTACAGTCACCAAGGATCCGGCTTTCGCCTTTCGGCATCTTCAAGTGTTTAAGTGCACGAATGAACTTGAACGCCTGAAGATGCCGAAAGGCGTTATTGAAAAAACTTGTGTGGATGAACATAATTTGAACGATTCAAATTTAATATTGAAACTTTACCAAGCACCTTCAGTCAAAATATTATATCAAACAATATCAAATAGTTAAAATTGGAGTTGGAGTCAAAGTGTAAGATAAATTTCACTAGCTAATTATTCATCATAATACAGTAAAACCCCCATTTACACTATAGTCGGGACCGTGTAATTCGGGGTGTGAATCTCATACAAAATAAGGGATTTGGTTTTTTTCCGCGTAAAACGCAAAACTAAGATTTCCTTTAGTTTAAAAAAAAAATATATGGACAAAATATTAAGTTTTTGTAATAGTAAATATCCCGCACACAGACATACGCCCAGCTATGCGTGTATAGCCTGGCACGTGTTAAACGGCGAATATTTCAAGCCAGCGCGTAATTCGGGGTAGTGTAAATGGGGGTTCTACTGTATATGAAAAATATTACTCAGTATCTAACTTTTTTTCACATTAAGTAAAATCAGGAGATGAATCCTAATTTAAGGAAACTTAAGGTCACATAACGTAATAAAAGAAGTACAAAAAAAGTCGGTGGCAGAAGAGCGTAATTGGCTTTAAAATTAACCAAAACTTTTATCAAGAATTATACGGGCATCGTCACAAAAAAAGAAAAAATCAATCGGCAAATATAATAATCTGTTTATACCCAGAAGGAACACATCTTACACATCGACCTCAAGGAAGAACGGTCGCTTGATTAAAGTTTCGTGGATTTACGTGACAGAAGTTGACAATGAACAAAGCATGTGTAAGGAGTTCAAAAAGACTAGCAGTGCTTTGGAAGCGGATGCTTTGTATTAACACCTATTTACTGTAAGAACAATAAATAATTTCATTTTTTTCTTTATGAGAGAACGTCAAAAATTTCTGATTAAAAAACCACTTGATAATATTATAATGTAATTGGAATATATTTTGCAGTAATAATGTTTCGTCAAACTTGATTTCGCTTAGTTAGAATCTCAAAATATTATTCATCTTAGATCAAATATTTTATTTAATAGCTGTATTTCTTGAATGTGATCTAAAAAAAACACGCCGTCGAGAGAAAAAAGCATTTAAAAAACTACAAGTAATTTTCTATAAATATTAATTTATCCAAACATTTTCCGAAGGCAAATTGAATAGCTGATTTTTATTCTTGGTTCTTTGAACAATCTTGCAGCTGAGGTTTTCTATTACAAGTTCCATGGTTTTTATTTTCCAAGCAAACATGGTTTTTGAAAATATTTTTTTATGTGATATGTTATAAATTATACCATGTTAATTTCATTTTCATAAAAGCATTAAAAATACACTTAATTTTACATAAATTATTCTCAACAACTTTATGAACATTTCATTGTATATTTGAATATAACTATTAAGCATCGAAACGTCATCATAACCTTTAAGCTCGTACTCCACCTTATTTAATAGTTTAAACTAAATCACTCATTTATACACGTATATCATATCAACTTGATAACCTTGTCCGAAACTCAGTTTTCTGACGTTTTAGTAATACGGTATAAATTTGACCTACTCAGATTTACATTAATCTTATTCGAATAAAACAAACTTTAAAATTGTGTCTGGGTTGAAATATTGGTTGCAAATTTGTCACTAAACTTATTTTAAATTCCATTTCCAGCCTTGCGTCAATAATAACTTGTGGAATTCAATTGTCAATAATAATTTGTGTGTTTTTAAAAAACATATATTAAGATAATACACTTAATATTTATTTATTTTTTTCCCCAGACTACAACTTATAAGTCATAGTGATGGCAGAGAGAAATCCCATCTAAAGCCCTTAAGTAGTATATACATTTAAAATGTTTAACTAACAAATAATTTAAGCAAATACATATCAATTGTGTGATTCAAATCTTTGTATTCGATCAAAATGGACAGTTGGTTGACAAGTAAAAACAAATGCTTCTTTAATAATAAAAGTACTGAAACCAGGTAGCCAGTTTTATTTCATTTATTTTAACTAAACAATATTTTATAATTACAATTTCTAACGTGCAATAATAGAAAAACAAATCAATATATAATTAATTATATTATGTAAGGCTATTTTAAATCCAATGTTAGGCGAAGTCTGTGATATATTATAGACTTTCAATACCTTCAAAGTATTCTTTATAATCGTTTTGTTCGTATAAACACCGCTCTTTTACTACATTTGTCTAGAGATTTGTCTCATTTTACCATATACTGATTTGCCTAGTTATTACCTAGGCTGGTTAACCATTTTGTTCGGTAACCGGAGCTTTTATCTTATAAAACGTACACATGTGAATTGAGTAATCGAGTATCACAATGTGTAAAACTCATTTGTCAGAATTAAATAATATGAAATAATATAAAGTATATATGCTTTTGATTCAAATTTATTAAATAATAAAATTATAAATTCAAGCCCTATAAATTCCACCTGATGACGAAATCTATATTTACCATTTTACTTGAGCATTGCAAAATAATATTTACATTCCTTAAAATTTTAAATATGCCTGAGTTTTCATCAGGCATCTTTCTCTATGATTCGTTTTTCCTGAAAAACGGAGATAGTTTATGGTTGTCGTCCCTGGCAACGCGCTGATTGGAGAGATTTCTTCTAGAATTTTCCACACACGGTCTGATTTACACTATCTGAATATTAATTATACGTACGCCATATTTATTATTTCAAGTTAATTATAAGTGTCAAACAGTATAAACTTTTTTGCTCGGTTTTATATTGTTCTTAAAAATATTTAAATCGAATGCATTTTATAGATATAACATCTTTTAGTTTACTTTGACAAATAATACGATTTAGGCTCTGTAAAATCCATCCAAATAAATATTACAAATCTTTTATACAATATTAATAAAGTTGGTGGGCTTACTCGTATTCTGGTCGCGTTCATGCATACAAGTGCTACAAATTACTTGTAAGCAAATACCTAGAGGTAGGCGGGTGAAACCGCTGCCCCGTTATTGAATTTCTTCACTCGCAAGGAATTCATCATGTTGACATTTATGTGTCTCAAAGGAATGTAAGAGGTTGGAATCTAATACGCCTAAAGTTTTACATCATGAATGTGAGGGGATGATTGAAGCATATTGAAATATAATGCAACGATTTTATCATTTCGGATTTGTTACATGCGTAACAAGAACACTGGTAATTTATGGAGATGGTTTATATTACTTTCTCTACGGTATTTTTTTTACGTAAACACAATATTTCAAATCCAATTAGATTATACGCTACCGATAAATTTGATATCATACGATATATATGTAAATTCAAGTACTTTATTCGATATCTAAACAGCTATTTTGAATAAATAATGCATTCTTGCCGAAATTTTATATTTAAGTATAACATCTCGTCAATTATTGTACGATTTCATATATTTTTAAATTATACTAAGGTAAGAAGTAATATATTCATTGAAATATTATATCAAGATAATTTGATTTTTTTTTATTTAAAACAGGCTATGCTAGAAAAAAACATCGCATTTAATTTTTATATTAAAAAATAAATTCGTTTATTTGATAGGGTATATTACGTATATCTAAACGAATAAAACTTTCGTTCTGAAAATTGTATTATGGATTCAAAAATTATTTGAATAATAAGTTCATGAATATCTATTCATTTTAATTTCATTAGCAACTTGTTGAAAAGCCAGCTTAAATTTTGTATTTGAGTTTAGGTAAATTCTAAGACATTCATTAAATATCAAAAAAATAAAACACTTAATTATAATATCTATTCATGTAAAATTGACAGTGACTCGTTTAATATTGGTTACGTTAACAATGTTACTTATTATTATCATCATCTTTTGCCACCTATCTCCTGTTCATTTTGGTAGTGTAATATAATTAAAACATATTATGCAACACAAAATTATTAAAACAGAATTGGTTTTATTTGAGCTTTAAATCCACATAACCAGAGTAATTCAAAGCTTTCATCCAAATGCATGCGCATTTAGTTGCTTAGGATTTGCACATTAATCGCAGTTTCCTATTTTTAATACACACGTTTCCTACCAAGAGTTTTGAAGGCATGCGTGTGAGTGTCTTTTAAAAATTATCCCATCTAAATATTATCTAAAACAAACGACAAAGTAGTAATTGAACCTTCTTTAAAAATCAAAATCAAAACATTTAATGACAGAAGGCAGTATATTTCGATATAAGCTATCATGGTTCACCACGTATTGTAATACAATGCGTGAAAAATTGTCAAAAAGCAGATTATTTTAAACATAATAACAGTTGTATCAGAGCATTTTTAGATCAACTTGAGATGAAAATACAACACAAAAGTACATGCATATAGTTTTAAAAATGATATTGTCAACTTTATTAATATGTAATATTTGCAAAACATATTATATTTGACTTTCGAATTATTTGGTGAAATTTTTAATGCTTTGACTCGGACAATCGTTAATTAAAAAGGTTTTTCTGTGGTAACTACTTTATATAATAATACCAATGAATTAAATACTCTCCATTGTATTTCGTGTCTTCTGTAAATATTATGCAATTTCTAAAATGGTTATATCAATGCGATATCTTATATTTGCATTTCAAATAGGTGGGGTCGTTTTAATTAAATTTAATAATACATGAACAATGTAGCAAGAACGATGGAATAGTGTCGCAAACTGTAACAGCAGTCCTCCCCGAGTAATAGACATGAACGTTACAAATTAGTCCAATTCGCGGTGAATCAAGACGAAGGCTCTTTGTATGATGTCTACTCAGACGAGCGTCTAGCGGGCAAACGGATTTCCTTTCCCACCTGAAACACACTTACTATTATCTACCTGTATACGTTGTACAGGTCACTGGGTGTGCTTAATCTCCTGTCATTCATTAAACATGAAAATTTTATTATATTTAATAATGTTAAAGTTTTTCATGAATTATGATTATTATGTAAATATGTTAGCTCTTCTTCAATTATTGTTTGGACAATTTATTATTTCCTTCCGTATATTAGACCTGTAGTTAACAGTGTTAACACTCTTAAACCCTCAAATTTCCGACGTTTATTATTATAATAAGCCAGATTTGATCAACTAGTGTACGACTACACTAACACTAAGAAAATGAACACTTTTCAATTAACTTGTCCGGTTCTAAGCTCAAGAAATGCGACCCCAATACCCACATTTTCTTAAATATCTATTTTAATATGGGTGATACAATGTTTTTAATTAAAGTATTCTTATATCATAGTTTTTTGGACCTTTTGTAGTTTATATAAATACGCGATAACGCGATTACGAGATAAGCGCCCGATTATCAGCGATCATTCGTAAGATAGCTGAGCTAAACGCCTCAGTTGCAAATTCATATTTTTGCTAAGATGACTTCTTTTTTACGCGCAACTTAAAATATGATTATTTATTAAAAAACCAAGGATTTTTATATTTGGATATTTTAAAACCCTTAGACTATATTTTTTTTCAAATTCATAAGAATAAGGCCAATAATGAGGAAACCACTGGGGTCCCTAAACGACTTCCATCGGTAGAGAAGTATTTTCTAGTCTCCGAGCCGCGGGAGTTAAAATCGATCTCTTTTCGTGGAAAAAGAATATATTTTTTTTTTACTTTTAAAACGACATTCGCTTCCAATGTGGTGCATATGACTAATGGTTGTTATCCGATCGAAGTGTTTCTACAATAACTGTATGGTAATCTGTTGCTCAACCTCATTTTTTTAAGGGAGTAAGAATATAAGGGTGGTGCTAAGACCGATGAACGCTTACTATAAAAATGGATGAGTGTAGTTTCATTATCACACTGCATGTAACGTCTAGATACCTTTACAGTTTACACCAACCTGACTACTCTATTTTAACCAATAATATTATTTTAGTTATATTTTACAATTTACCTCACTAAAAAAGAAATATAGCTGTTTTTATTATTGAAATATCATGCAATAGTGGTTTAGTTCAATAGAAAAACTCTATTCGATTCTTAGGAGAGTGTGTTCACAATCAATTCAAGATTTATTTGTGACTATTAACTTATTTAAGATTGATCACTGAGACAGATATGTAACGCCCCGTGGTACGTGCGTAACTCGCTGCTTCACAGAGACTTGAAAATACCTACCATCCGCGAGTTCGTTCGTGAAATTTCACAAAAGTTTCACAGCGAGGTAGGAAAACATTTTAACCCAACGATCTCTGATCTCCACAACTATGACGAGACACTGCCTGAGAATCGTTTTAGACCCAGAGCAGACCTGCTCGACGACCCACCATAGATCTTATGTCGTCTAAAATTGTCAATTTAAGAACGAACTTAGCATCACGAAAATGACTCTCTTTGTTTAAAAACAATTTGTGTACTGTATGTGTGTATGTATGTATGCGCATGTGTGTGTACATGTACGGATATAGTATGGAGGAAGCATATGGAATGTGATTTGCAAAATAATGCATATGGAGTTCCCGTGAACTTCTTATCTCTGTAGTGATCGCGCCCTTCCGTCTGCAAACGACGGTAAGGAGATGCAATTTACAATTTTTCAAAATCTTTATCGATGAAGGAGACTGGAAGAACCTTGGTGCGTCCTGGTACTTGAAGCTCCATAAATTTGATATCCAAAAAAAGAAAGATTGAGATTGAAACATGCTTCATTCAGCATCATTATATCACAAAAATATTTCCCGTTATCAAGTAGTGAATTAAAATTGTAATTTTATTTATTATTTAACTATACGGAAAGGAATAGGTTTGTTTTAATTTTATACTATAGATTTTATTTTATACAATATATTTTTCTACTATTTTCAGTTCAATCAAAATATTGTTATACGCATCATTGTTGAATAAAATGATAACTTCATTATATTATTTGTCAGTTTTTGCTTAACAATATTTATAATACCACGAAATTCCAGAACAAAGGAATATTTCATCAAATTTTACTCTGTAAATTGCTTTTTTTAGTTTTCATTTCAATTTCATTAACTAATATTTCATTCATGACGTTAAGAGAATATGGAAATATCAAAAGCTTAAATGTAACAAAAATAAACACTGCAGTTCGAAGCTATTCATTCAAATAGAGAGTAAATATTTTATAATTATAATTACATATCCATCCTTTTTTGAGCTTAATTTTAATGAATATATGTTTTAACGAAACAACACAACGTTGAATTCTACCCGAAGTTGAAACCAAATATTATAATTTTCTTTCATATTTATATTTATGTTAATTGTAGGTAAAGTGTTGTAAACTGTAGCATGGAATCGGAGTGAAAATACTGTATTTGCTTTCTGTACTTCCTATGCACAATATGTTATTCGTGTTGTTCTTCAAGAGTGCCTTGGAATTCGTATCTTGTATTCCAAACTGGCATGTCACCAGATTTACAATACAAAACACGTTATTACAATTAACTGTTTTCAAAATAGGTAGAGGAACTTTCCTGATTAAATTAAAACATACATATGTATTAAGGTAATTGTCAGACAACATCCATAACCCTACCCTACCTGAAAACACTAAATTGAATGTTTTTCTCTTTTCAATTCTATATCTTAAGTATTTCATCAAAATAATGAACAAAAATTTTAATATCTTATATATACTTTATTCTTTATTGGATTAGAATTCACTTTGTAAGACTCCATTTTAATGTAGTGAACAAATTGCTACATATATTAATGAAGTATATTTGTAGAAGTAAAATACCTTATACTATACTTCTTTCAGCGTCTCAAATAAACCCATAAAAAAGTTAATCAGTTTTTTTAATTAAAACTGATAGTTAATAATAGTATTTCTTAGAGTTCTACAGTGTATCAAATAACAACGTTAGTATTGGTTATTAGTAAACACTTATGTTTAAAACAGGTTTAGGGGACTTTAACTATGATATTTTGTAGGACTGTGAAATTGGATTCGGATTAGTGGAGTTGGACTCTAAAAGTACTAATAACTTCAAAGGTCAAAATTAGCGCCACTGTATGTTACTTAGTCTAAAAAATAATCTTGCTTTAAGCTAAGTTCGGAGTCTTATTATTTCTTAACGATTCTACAGCCCTGGTATTTCAACTGAATCCATTTTTTCACACATTTCTTTGCTTTCAGTAAATTATAATGAACCATATCTAGTCAAATTTTCATGTTCATTCTTATTTAACACAAATATATGATAAAATAAAAGCTGCCTACCATCGGGGATTTTTTTTCACGACTAGACTAAACTATCGTTATTTTAGACGTCGAAAATTTAAATTTTTTTAAAAAAGTAACGAACTACAACGCGTGAAAATTAACAAAAATAAATAAATTCTGTTTTGATTAAAGTATAAATTATATACGATAGTTTATGCTTCTGAGACGTTCAGATTTCTGTTAAATAGTTGCTGTGAAAAACAGCTTCTAATATTTTACCCATATATGCTTGAGATATAGTCTGACATATGAAATATTATTTGGTTTGGAACACATATGGTTATTACGTCGTGTTTACGTGTGAATTGGTGCATTAAATTCCCAGTCCTTTATAATATCCGGGGATTAATTGCATCTAAAACAATGAAATCACCTGAAGAGATGAATGTCCACTGTAAAATCAATTACTCGTATGAATGATCTGTAAGTATTTTTTTAAAATTATTTTTATCTAACTATTTTTAAAGATAAACTTGTTTTAAATTTTTATTATAAAAGTGCTTCAGAGATATAAACAAAACATTGAAGCATTACATAAAATTTTATCTATCTTTAGACTTCTACTGGCATTACTCAAAAGGACTTCTATCAACAAACGGAATAGTTTATGTCTTGAAGCATACATATTTATTTAAACATTACCTTCTATTAAGCAGTATTTCCACTAACTTTGAGAAACAAATTTTCTCTTTACAAGTTCGTGAGAAAAATGGTTTTCACATTAAAACAATATTGATTGATTTGGCTTACAAATTACAATGATACCAGGAAAGTAAGCAATTCATATGAAAACAGTTAAAATTACTTACGTCTAATAGGGTGTGATGTCAATTCACATCATTTTCTTTCCTCCCATCCTTCCGATCCTTTAATAACTGGGTGTAGCAATAGCAATAAGCCAACCACTAGTCCTGTTCTAGCCTTATCCTTCTTTTCCTACTACTCACATTTAAAAAAGTGATGTTGAGCGACTGGGTAACAAACAGTTCTCGTATAAAAAAAACTTTTCTTGAGATACCTTCATAAGGAGGCCATATGCTCCACATTGGGAGCGGAAATGGATTTTAAAAAATAGGGTGTCAAACTTGTCTTTTCGTTGTTTTTTTTTTGTAATTAATGATTGTGTCAATATATAATTTTATTGCTTAAGCCACGGACGGCACACCTTAGAAATGACTGAATATGATTTATGATGTTTTTTTACAAACTTTTAAATTAAATGACTGTGGTATAAATACATATTCTGGATTTTTGTCAAATGTGTGGTTGATTTGTAACCTAATTTTTAGATTAGCAAAAATGATATCATGAAATTTAAATTTAAAAAATGTTAAAATATACCATACATTTTAATACCACCATTGATCATTATATATTATAATAATATAATGTTTTTCAAATATTATCAGTTCATTACAATTTTGTGATAAAGTTTGTAAATATACTCAATACGTATAAAATCAAAACATTAAAATCAGTTACACAAAACGCATTATAAAACTTTGAGTAAGCTTCGTGAAAGAATATACTCCTCGAGTTATTGATTAACGATTAGCAAGTACACCGGTTTCAAGAATTATAAATCCTCATCCCCCAAGTCAATTATCCGCTAACGACGTTCCCTTTAAAATGCAAGAATGCTACCTACCGCTCAACTCAAATAGGGAATGTTCCTCAATGCTAAGAGGCACCTTACACTCACCTAGACGTAATTTAGTGACGACTCAATTAGTTAGGGAGTCACGTATTTTTTCGAATTCCAGTCTGACTGCCGAAAGCGTTTTTGTAATGTGGTCCATTGCCATCAAGAGAAATTTTCTACCCTTATACGATTATATATAAAGTTATATTAGGCTATTACCCACTGCTTTCATTTCAACCCAACGGATATATTTCTATTCAAGTATAGTTTATTTCTTGATATATATGTATATAAACATATTTTTTATGCAGAGAAAATATTATTCTTACACATACTTACTTTTTTATCGCCCAAAAAATAAAATAGTTGAAAACTATTCTTATATTAATTGGTCAGTGGCCGTAAAATCTGAAATATTTTAAGTTATTTTTTATTGCGCGATATTGGTCCTAACGAAACAAACAATATAATTCAATTAAAAATGTCTATGTCAAATAAGAAAAATAAATCAATGATGCTATTAATAAGCGAAATTTTAGGAGTATTATATTAAGCATGTATGCAAAATTCTCTATTTAGTTGAAATAAAAATTAAGGAATATGTTCTTATTTAAAAGAGTTATTATATATAGTATATTTTATATACAATCAACTCATATAATGCCACTATAATGTATTAAAAGTAATTATTCTTTCAAATGGAGCAATTTTTTCCAGAAAATTTTATCAGTATACTATTATAAAAATAGCTATAAAAAAATTTAAAAAAGATCTAAATAAATTGCAATCTGATGAGTTCTTATACCGCAATGAAAATCCTAATTATTTCTAATATTTTTAAGGAAAAATAAATTCAAGCATATGCATTCAAAATACTTTGTTGTTAATAATAAAAATTTAAGTGCGGAAATGTTCTCATTCCTTAACAAATTGAAAACACGTTTTTATAATTATTAGAAAAACAGCACTTTTTTACACGTAACTCGAACAGTGAACTTTGTATACCGGATATATGTCAAACACGTAACAAGCTGAGTAAATTTTATAAAATGGTGTTGTTAAGAACGTACGAACAAAACCAACTAACAGGAGATAATTTTGTATTTATATTTACCTTATAGTCTTAAAGACGATGAGTTAAAAAGAGTTTTTTTTTATATAAACGTTCATACAAGCAAACTTTTTACGTTTTCTTTAATGCTTAAAAGCTGCGTAGGTACTATGGAAGCGATTATGCTTTATGCATACACTTAAAAGTTTCAACTCGTTGGAGAGTGCATCTAAATGAAAATGGATTGAATTTATTCGTTTGAGACGAGTATTTTTATTTTTCCGTTTTCACTGAGCAATAAAAAACTGCGTTTTTATTGAAGACATCACTTCATTAACGTGATAGCGTTTGTTAATTTATGTGCATTTGAAATAAGCCGCAGGTCGCTTAGCGAGACTTCGTTTTGCAATGCCCCGAGGCATTATTTGCGTTTACAATAGGGTCATGCCTAAGAATTTTTTTCAGTACCCACAGAATTTACATTTAAGCAAAAATACCAATTACCTAATAATAATCAGTAAATTTAATAATATTATAAAGATCGTTTTATACTTGTAATTTCTTGATTTCGATATTTTGAAACCCTCATTTTTACTTTTGTTTCACAAAAAATCTACACTTAGATCATTAGTTTTGTTTTTTTTCTACTACTTTTTTTTAATTAATTTAAATCAAATGACCTGAAAAAATCTGTTCCATGTGTCTTGAATTCATTTTCAGATACAAGCTAGAACTTTATTATGAAAAAGGTGTTCTTGTTAATGTATTTCAGTATTGTTGAAAAAAAAATTTTAACACATGAATACACATAAAAACAAACTCATTTTCATGGCAAACTCATTTTCATTCGATGGAAAATTTCAGTAAGTGAACCCAGCTTTCTTTTGTCTTAAAGCTTTATATTGTACCATTAATACGAGAATATTATTTACTTAACATGCAATATTTGCTTACCTAAATGTTTCAAACACCTAATACCAATATTTTCAAGCATTGACAAGCGTACACAGCTCTCGTAAATTTATTACTCATCATTCCTTATGTACACGTCGCCAGCGAAGCGTTAATGTATTTATTTACTATGCTAATTTTGGAATAAATACATTATTTAGATCTAAGGAACTTCTTGTCGTACAAAGCTAACATTCTATTCAAGATGCTACGTACACAATTTAATATTTTTGTTTTTTTTCAACGTCTTACCTCTCTAGGTATTTCAGTGCTTACTCCACTTACGATCGTAAGATTTCATTGTTTTTTTTAATTACATCGTTTGAGGTTTTAAAGTGTTTTAAAGAGGAACAAATGTTCCATTTTATCGAAATTTTATTTCGTCATGAAATTACATCATTTGTATAATAATTTATGTTGGGCATTGTTTCTTTAACTTAATTTAAGCCATTAAACAACAATAAACGTATGCAATTCAAATAGTGTAAAATGAATTATTAAAAATGAATGTTAGTTTACGCTTTAATTGTTTAATGCAGAAGATCTCGGAAAAACCAACCCAAAATAATGAGCTCTTCCGTCTTACAAAGATTGACTTAATTTTAAAATAACACACTTTATTACGGTATTTGAATCACTTAAGTTGTGTTTAAGTAGTAAAAATGGATACTGTACAATTGTGAAATTTTAATTTTCTCATCCCTAAAAAAAATATTTGCGAGTACTTTTTTTTACTGAAATTCGCAAAAAAGCAAAGATTTTTTTACATTATCACCTTATTTATTTCTATGCAGAAACGCGAAAATAATAATGTGGATATTACATAATAATGTGGAGATACATATTTATCGAAAACATAATAGTATTAAATTCTTCTTTACCTTGAGCAATTTCACAGCGTCATCAATAAAGGCTCGATTAAAATATCTTTTAAGTTACAAAAGGTAATCGCAAAGATTATAAAAACGAACTTTTTATTCGAGATTTTTCATTACAATATAAGAGCACTTGCATTACGTTCTTTAGAATGAAAGCTGAAAGGGAACCGAAAATCACTGTATCCAAAGACAATCTTAATACATATTCTGTGTTAACATAATATTAAATTATCCGAAACAAAGGAAGCCATATATCTAGTCGAATAATCAGCAAAAAGCCGTCGCTACGCCGTTTCGGTGATGTACGAATATCTAACGATAACACTGCACAAACGACCGTGCAGAGGCTGGCTTTCCTGTTAATAGCTTTCTCTCGACACATCCTTGTATGTTTCACCCGCATCCTTCGTATCTCCGGCGCGAAGACATGGCTGCACTTGATTAAACGTATGGATTAAATCCGTCCGCATCACGTTGTATGCAAATTACAGCAATATGAATTTGCAACGGCTGTTCAAAGCTCGCGATGCCCCGAATACTGTTCCCATTTTACATGAACATAATTAAAAGTAACAACTGTTCAATTTGGGTGCAGTAACTTCTGACAGATGCTCGCACCTTGATTGAGTTCTAGCCGAATTTAATTCACCCGCTGTTACTTTGTGGTGGCTACCTGTTTTCTCTAATTGGAACAAGCCATATTGTTCAAACATGCTTCATAATATAATTACACGGCTTAATCACCATACAACAGCAACTTCTATGCTTTGATCGATGTTTTCATAAAAGATTTTTAACAGTCGTAAACCACAGTGTATTTTTTTAGTAGTAAAAAAATCGTCAGACTTTACTTCGCCAGATTTTGTTAGCAATGGAACTATTGAAGAGGATTCTGTTGTTTATAATATTAAATATATAAAAAGAGAATCATAATAAGAAAAACTTTAGACAATAACTTTAAGAATTCAATGAACAATCTTCTGCTTACCGTCTTTGTAATTTTAGTTTTACTTTTATTCCTTGTTCAATTTAAGTATGTCAACAAAAATAAATACAATTTAAGTTTAAGATTTCGACTTGCTACGAGGTGCTTGGTGGAATTTCAATATTGAATTTGAATCGTTCATATTATGCACATTCACACAAGTTTTGTCAGGCGTTCAAGTGCACGAAAACTCGGGTCGTTAGTGACAAAACTTTTGTAATTGTACATAATTTGAACGATTAAAAAAAAAAAAAATACTTTAATTTTTCTTTAGTTTATGAAAATGATAAGTTTAAATTGAGGGAATGGTAATCCGCAAGATTTTCTTATAAATTTTACATAAATGAAATCGGAATGAAAACAAAACCAGTTGATAAAAAATTGATGCGACGATGGAACTGACTTGAAAATGTGCTGTGGGAGAGCTTTATATCAACCGGATGAATGGCATTGTCGTGGAAGGCCACCGATCTACTCAGCGACGCTGCTAGACGCTAGGATGGACCCATGAGGGAGCAAAGAGACTGGCCAGCGAATGATAGTTTTAGGGGAACCGTATGATGACCATTTACTCTTAACATGGAGCGAAAATGATTTTCAAATATCCACTTGTATTATGAGGCATTTTATTTGTTGTTTTTATGAAAAGACCTTACGTAAAAGTGACTTTTAATGAATCAAATAAATTAATACATACATATTGAAAACTAAGTACTGTAACAATTCAGAACATATACACACTACTAGGCTATGTCAACTGAACCTTTTTTACGAGTACTGGTTGAAAACCACCCGACGTATATCAACGCAGGCCATGAAAAAAATAGTGTAGCTACGAAAAAACTAGACATCAGTTTTTTGCTTTTTGTTTGCACCTTTAGAAAGCACCAGAGACATTTTTATTCATTTGAGAGTACAAATCCATAAATTCATTACAAAATTAATTTACTTTTTTTTTAAATTCTCGGTTATCTTAACTTTGTATCCCTACAACGAAGCAGCTTGGAAGCCGACAGCCTCTACTACTTGTATAATATTTTACTAGTAGGTAAAGCCAAAAAGTTTGAAAGAAGGAAAGATTTCATAGTATAAAAATGTGATTATATCAAAAAATCCGTTTTATATTTTGGATATTATCAACTTTTTTTTTAAATGGTTTGATAAAAAAAATCTGCTAAAAAAAATATCTAAACTTCTTTAAACTTACTTCGGCTGCAAGTTTCTACGTATTTGTTTTACTGTATCGTAAAATCATTTTTCAAAAATAATGAGTCTCAAATATATTATATAAAGCTATAAAAACATATTTTTTTACCAATTATACTATATTTACGTACAAACTTCGACTATTTCATATAAATGCATTTCAATGAAAGGTTCCATTTATAAAATATAAATGAAAACCATATTTCATCTCTTTTCGACTTACTACAGTTTCTTTTTATCAGATCTGCCTAGCATATTGTAAGAAGGTATTCTTTGTCGCTCGGATTGGCAACTAGTCTTGTTAAAAAATCGATATGGCAAATAAGTTAGTCACCCTGCGACAAGCACAACGGAGTGCACTTACTTATTTCAATTTCCTGTCAGTTTGGCTCCATATCCGTCAAGGGAAATACAAAATCTTGTTTGTTCAATAACACGATCCTTTCTCGTTTCAATATTGCTATTTTATTGAAAATAACTTCTGATGTCACTCTACTTTATTTACCTACATACTTAAGGGTTTACTTCTAAAAAAAGCAATTTATTTTTGTTCCAGTAAATAAAAAAATACTTCTCGGCTGTCATTTCAAAAGAATTTTGACGTAAAATATTGAAATACTTACTAAAATAATGTCAAGTGATTCTTATATTTTGGCATTTTATACCTTCAAAAGAAAATACGGAAATATAATTTAGCAATATCCGATGAGTGTATTTTTGTGTTTTTACAATATATTCTCGGACCGTGGATTATATGTTTATATTTTCAACCACATCCATTCCCTTTGTGGATCAAATATACTGGTAATGGAACGTAATAATTGGTAATAGTAAACATGGAATGGGGTATATAAGTATTGTCTGGAAATTGTTTTTTATTCAGTGGAATGGTATTTTTAAATATATAAGGGTGGAAATAGGACAGGATTAGAAGTTTTGGATTTTAAAAAGTATTATTATATCACTTAAATGCAAGTTGCTTAGTGTAAAACAATAACAATAATTGCAAATTATTTGGAACTACTAAATTTTTAAGGACGAAAAATATATGGCTATAGCAAAAAATAATCTTGCATTCATTAACATTAAAGTTCTCAATATTGAGTATCTCAATACATAAATATATAATGAACACTTCACAGATTTTCAATCATTTGTATTCAAAAAATAGTTCAGACCAAATCATTAAATAATGCAATTGTTTTATTTTAAATATATTGATGCTATTTCATAATGTAATTCAGGGCTGTGGAGTCGGAGGTGGAGTTGGAGTCGAAGTCGTGAAAAATGAACGGCTCGAATTTTTTTTGAAAAATATTTTTAATGATGTGTATTCAAACAAAATAGGTCAAAGTGTTGACATTTCATGCTTGGCCGACTAAAGATGATCTAATGGAATACATATATATAAGTTAAAATGAAATTTTCGAAAAATTTCCTCGGAGTCAGAGTCGTCTTTTTTTGCACGAATCAACAGCCCTGATATAATTATTTTTATCTAAAACTCTAAATTGAAAAATTAAATTATATTCAATAAGTTTTTTTTTCACAAAGCTTTTTAGTGTCTTTTTTGCTTCTAGGTGTGACTAGTAAACAAAGATTTTTCTTTAAAATATTCATGTCATTACGCTAAAATTATTTTTCGGGTTTAATAATTTTATAAAAATGTAAACTGTACACTAGCAAAATTTAAGTTTTATACAATTAACCAACAATTGTATTGTAAATTTGTAACTTATTGTATCATTTTTTTAAAAACTAGAATTCAAATAAGGAAACATTTGGTTTAAATAGAATAATTCACTAAATTTATTGATATTATCAATGATTTACATCCCCAATCATCCCCAATGATTTACATTGGGGATGAAGGGCCAAAATCAGGAATTCAAAATGAGCGGCGGGCCGCAAGTAAAATAGTATTTTGATAAAAAGCAATGAGAGGAATGGAACTATTTTACGTCTTATAACATTTTTTTTAAATTCAGGTGTTAACTTGTAGTTGAGATTCTTAAAACTGCTTGTAAATGTTCATTGGTGATGGTTGATCGTAAGGAGTTTTTATTGAGGTTCATGATTGAAAATGTTTGTTCAAATATATAGATTGATCCAAAATTAACGATTATTATATTTATTTTCAATCTTTTTTTAAGAAGGCGTTAAAATATAAAAACGGGAATCTTTTCAAAATTTATAATATTGCTCGCGGGCCGCAGAAAAATACGCGGCGGGCCACAGTTTTCCCGTGCCTGATCTACATTATAATATAAACGATTTATACCAAGTTATCGCAAATTGAAAAAATTTGAGTAAATCGTACCTACAATATAAGATTTAACTAGATTTCTTCAAATATTTGTTTGTATTTTCCATCAATTAATCGCTTAAAGAGTCTTCTATATTTAGATAGCTCGATCACACATCTGTTTTCTTAAACTTGTGGCAGTAAAAAGAGAGTAGTAAGGAACATTGGCCGTCTGATACGAGGTGTCCGTGATGGTTATGCACCGTGCTATCTCACTTGCTCGGAAAATAGAAAAATGAACCCACTTCATTTGCTGGAGAGGCGGGTCTTGGACAAACAATGCTTCGTGTTTTTGCGAGAATCTCTTGGCTCCACACTGTAAGCCCCTATTGTTAGCAAAATATACGGGTGGGCAGGCTCACAACTTACGATGCCGCCCTTTTTGTAGAAGATATGGCTTGACGACATTGTTGGCATTGAATAATATTTATATTACTGTAAATTTGTAAAGTTACAATATTTTCAATTGAAATATATGTTGTATTTTACGTCCTTTTAATTGTAGAAGTAACTGTAAAATATCTTTATATCAATAAAAAAAAAAATTGACAAAAAATCATTATTATTAACAACATAAAAACTTACTCAAAATATTCAAATCTTAGTTCTATTCATTAACTTTAATCAAAATTACAAAAATTATTTAACTGTTTTTTTTCTTAATAAAAAATCTTTGTACAGTCTCATAATAGAAAGGAATCTACAAAGTTACAGCTCAGATAAACTAAATTATCGTTCCTCACAGATAAATGCTTTTAAAATAGTCTTTTGGTTAGTCAGTTTTTGTTAAGTTTATAGAGCCATGTTAACTACTTGCTTCTAACTCGGTTAAATAAGATATAAATTTAGTGTTTAAAGATTTTCCAGTATAAATATACTACAACATAGCTTTTCATTACTTGAATGCTATAAAAACATTTCGAAAAAACGCTTTTTTGGTAGCTAAACTTAGTATATTAAAGAATATTTTAAACCAGTGGTGATTTTATTATTTGATAATGAATAAGTGATGTAAATAAAAATTTAATTTAATGAATTACATAATTATAAAGCTTTTTTGTTTTTAGGTTGTATTAAGTGAAACGTTATTTGTTTCAGCGAATCAACTGGTCTAGAGTCTGGACTACTATATCTACATTAATGTTTTGGCTTAGGATTTCGACTTAAAAATCCTTGATATAATTTTAATATGATTTTCTTCTTAACGTCATCGATTCAAATTAATGTTTTACTTCTTTTCAGTGAAGGTGAGAACCTTGGAACCAAAATAAGTAAAATGAAACATTATTCATACGTTGCAATTTTAGGCTCAGGTATTTTGGCCTTAAGAATAAATTCGTAAATAAGAAGATTGAAAAAGAAATGTATGAAAGGATCCATCTGGAATCAGAATTTTTGATTACACAAACAACCCAATAGCGTCGACGTTTTGGATATATGATCACTTTTTTTACGTTTCTTACGAACAGAGACTATATGATATCAAATAAAAAATATATCTATTATCTCTTGCGGCTCGGATACTAGAGAAATACTTCTCTGCCGATGAGGGTCGTTTAGGGACCCCAGTGGTTTCCTCATTATTGGCCTAATTCTTATGAATTTCAAAAAAAAAATAGTCTAAGGGCTTTAAAATATCTCTCTGCATCATTCCTCATTCATTTTTTTATAAAAATCCGTGTTTTTTTAAAATAAATAATCATATTTTAAGTTGCGCGTAGAAAAGACGTCATTCCAATACAAATATCAATTTGCAACTGACGCGTTCAGCGACGTTCAGCCCAGTTAGTTATCTTACGAACGATCGCTGATAAGCGGGCGCTTATCTCGTTATCGCATTATCGCGTATTTATATAAACTACAAAAGGTCCAAAAAACTATGATATAAGAATACCTTAATTATAAACATTGTATCACCCATATTAAAATAGATATTTAAGAAAATGTGGGTATTGGGGTCGCATTTCTTGAGCTTAGAACCGGAAAAGTTATAACTCTTGATTTTAAATACTAAGATAAAATTATTACGTAGGAATAATATATGTTATTTATAAGACTAAGTAATTAGATGTTAGTTTAAAAAAAAAAATGAAATTGAAAAGTTATTTTATACTGTATATAAAGAGTTTTATCTACTAGCACAATCGTTCAAACTTTGTATTGTTTCGCTCTACAATGATCAAACGGAATAGCAATCAATCAAATATCGTGATTTAATGTTAATTTTATTGCTAAACTTATATTGCGGCAGTATAAACAAACATTTTATTGGATGCGTGCGTAGAAGTCGTAATTTCGTATCATGTCGATTATTACCAATGTTTTGGATAGGCGTATGTTTGAATATTTTTATTGCTATCGCAGAGAACGATTTGATTTATATTATAAATTATTCATCTCGATTATTCCGTATATTTATGCAAAACATTTCAGCAGTTCTTCATATTATACGTTATTAATTCTGCGAATTTTCTTTTAATAATAACGCTGCAATACCAACAATCTGTATGTTCTAAGTCTTAGACTCTTGGCAGTGGTGGATTACTCTATAAGCAAATGAGGCGTGCTTGGGGCCTCCAAATCTTGGAGGGCTTAAAAATAGCGTATATGATGTAATCAATATACATACTTTTTGATCAGATTTTTAAAAATATTTTACATGGAATATTCTGACGTTTTTATGTTATGTGAAAAACAGGGCTTTCGAAATTAATTGCGCCTGGGGCCTCCCATGTGCTTAATCTGCCACAAACTCTTGGTGGAGAACGTTTCAAGTTTACCATGGACCGAAAAAGAAACTTTGCCATGCTGAAAAATACGAGCACGAAAAAGTTTAACAAACAAAAAATGTATAAATAAATATTATTGATTAAATAATGAATGCATTTTTTTTAATCCAGGTTATCTTGATTGTCTTTCGTACTCTTGCATCTTTGAAAATCGACTAGAAATTTCTGTCACTTTTACTGACGTTCAATTTTTATATGAAAAAATGTAAATCTTTAACCAAATCCAATTATTACTTTTTGATTTGTTGAATTTTAATAAAATAACTGAAAATTAAACTAATATTTTTGTTGTTTATTATAAACATAATGTACACATATTAAAAATGAAATAGTGAAGAAATACGATTTTAAATTTAATCTTGAGATAAATCTTACGCTTGATTATATTCGTCGGTATAGACTTTATCTTGAAAGAAGATATTATTTTAGAATATCTGAAAGGATATGAAAAAGATTCAAACCAACAATGCGCCTCCGTTGCTTTGCCATGGCTCGCTCAAGATGGTGCACTTAAACTATGCTTGACCTATTTTCAATGCAGTCTCTTTGAAAACTAAAAAGAGTAAAAACAACGATGTGCCACTTAAACCTCTTTTTATCCAGTTTTCAAATGCAAAACAGCAGATGCGTGAAAATTGCTATTTAATAAAAAATACATAATTCCTCATTTTTAATCTTTTCGTTTGTTATAACAATGTCATAAAAGCATACGGTTATTATAATGTTTATAATCAGTGCTTTTTTTAAGAAAAGGGGTGCCGGATTTTTTTTTGGATTTTTTTTCTCCAATCCATGCCCTTTTCCAATGTGGAGCTTATGGATTTTTAATAGGGGTATCTCAACATAACTTTATTTTACGAGAACTGCTTGTTAATCAGTTGCGCAACCATGTTTTTTTTTTGAGAGTAAGGATAAGAAATATAGGGTTAGGACTGGATTCGTCGTTGTCTCGCTTTGCCCCGTAAATTGATTGGATTGAAAAGTTGAGAGAAAATAAAATATCACAAACACTCATGCCTTCGAAATTAGCCTGAACCTTTGCGTTTGTAGAATGAAGAATATGACTCATTTTGTTTCCATTTAGTTCATGGAAATTTATTTCACTTTTCAACACATTAAAAGTTTGATTTTCTTTTGCTTATTTATATAATGCAGCTTAATTTTTTTCTATTATTAATTTATCGCGAAATAATAATATAAGAACATTTTAATCCTCTTTTTTTCATCATAAACAACAGAAATTTTTTGAAGCACAATAATTTTTTTTTCGAATATTGATTAAAAACATTGAAAAGCCGGGAGAAAGGTCCCGGAACGCCGTTCTACCGCGTTACATGAGGAATAAGCACTATTTATAACCGTACATATTCTACAATCCGTCAGTTATTTGCGAAATCACGGGGCCATTACCTTATACAGATAGATGTTCATAACATATTGTTGCTAATCACAATCAAACTAGGAGCTGTCGCCTATTGAAATGAACTTCGGGATAATTATTCATATAAGGAAAAACCTAGAGAGACATCATGTTTATGTTATTACATATAATCGTATTCTAGACTCTAGAGCACATGTCATATTTTACTCACTGATTCATCTAACATCTATGAAAAATCACATTTTTATAAATTCCTTTTTACTCAAGCTTTGTTACAAAGTATGTCAAGTTTTTCGTCTCTTTATAAAGCATTTTCAGACAAACTATCGTAATTTTATTTACGAATAAACTCAAACTTAATTCCTATTCTTAACATATAAAATTACAAATGGAGGTTGGGGTTTTTTATTTTCTATTAAGGGTAAATTTTGAGTATGAAACGATCACTAATATTACAAATTACCTATAATACGAAATTATTTACTTATATGAGGACTAGTTTATCCCAAATAAAATAAATTTGACAATGATAAACCATCAATCATATTTAAAAGATTATTGAAGAGCTGAACTCAACTAAAGATACATCTCAAAGAGGTTAAACATGTGTCACAGTTTGTGTAACAAAATGTGCAGTTACTTTGGTATTAGTCTTAATTTAATATTAAAAATTAGCTTGCGCAAAGTTATCGTCGAACCCATCGACAAACAATAGAGCACCCAATGTACCATAATGAAATGATTTTAAAACACCATCGTGACAGTTGCAAATATAACACGAAATACAAATTAAATTTGTATATAATTGCTAATACACGATTTTTGATAAAACGATATTTTACTTTGTACTGGTCAAGTTTTTTCAAATACATAAACGAACGTAATTAATGATTTGGCAAATTGACCCAAACAATGTTATGTCAAAAACTTAATATTTTAATTTTTGGACGTTTATAGGTTAAAAAGGAATAAAAAATAATTTATTAACTCACTAGTCTTTTAATACGGATTAAATGTTTAAATAATGTTACTTCATTATGGTGCGAAATTTCACTAGCTTTTTTTCCTCTAAAAAAGGTTATTAAAAATCTGTCATTCAAGAAAACTTAGACAATTTTAAAAATACATTTTGTTCGTGGAATTTAACCGGATGGCTGCCACAGACGAGATATGTCGTAAAATTGTCCGTGCACTACACGCCAGAGACGAGATATCTCGTAAAAACTTTGAAGCATACTTTCCTTATAAAATAATCCTTCTGTTCGAAATGTTTTTCAATAGAACACACCCTGACATCTACCAGAAACGTTTAAAAACATTTTACCGTCATTTTAAGGGATTCCTACATCGATTTTTTGTGATTTTTTGAAGTGACTGAACTGTCACTTGAGAGATGTCAATAGTGCAGGGCTATGCCAAATTTTTACGTATGTCGTACGGGGAATCCCTTTATTATTTTTTAAATTTGTTACTAGTTCGCGGTCATTGACCTTTTTACGCGACAGTTTTTTCCCTTGAGTTTATATCAAAGATTTCTTCAATTTTTAGTGATTTGTCAACAGTCTGCGCTTCTTGACCTATTTACGCGACAGTTATTTGTATCGTGTTTTATTTGAAACTATATTAGATTTCTTCACAAATTACGTATAAATTACATTTATTCACTTTAATATTGATTTATTTTCAATATATTTGTACTTTTTGTGTTGTGTTTTGTATAGAAATTGTAGTTTTCTAGTTGTTCGTAAGATAACAAACATTTAATTCATTCCATTGTATTCGAAATACTGAGTGAAGCGTCCTAGTGAAGTGTTATCATTTGTTAATTTATTATTGTGAGTAATAAATAAATTATTTGTAATTCGATATATCATAAATTAGTTATAACATGGATTCAGAAGACTTTTTTAGTGAGCTACAACAAGACCGTGGAATCACAATCGAGTCAGATGAAAGTGATGCTGAAATGGAAGATATGGAAGATATTACTGAATATGTAGATATGCCACAAGAGCAAGCCCCAGATTTTCAATGGTGTAGCGGTGATTTTACTCCTATTATACACCAATTTGATTCTTCACAATCAGGATCACAATTTGGTGAAAGTGAAATGAAGGAGATCGACTTTTTTAAAAAATTTATGAACGTTACCTTGGTCAGTTTTATAGTGTCGGAAACTAATAAACAATTTCAGTATGTGAAAAACGCGTGTGAAGATTTGTCATGGAGACTAATGCAGTGGAAAGATACAACAGTTGACGAAATGTATTTGTTCTTCGGAGTTTGTATGCTCATGGCTGTAAATTCTAGAAATAAAATAGAAGACCATTGGTCGACTGATCCCTTTTTATACAGTCCAATTTTTTCCGAAACCATGTCTCGAAATAGGTTTCAGCTCATACTCAGAATGCTTCATTTTTGCGATAACAGAGAACAAGTTTCTGGTGATCGGTTATTTAAAATAAGGTTTGTTGTTGATCATATAAAAAAGATTTTCAAGGATGCCTGCTACCCATACGGAAACTTATGCATTGACGAAATTAAATCAGGATCTTTTTAGTGTAAAATAATGTAATGAACATTTGTACTATACCTAGTGTAATAAGTTGACAACCCTGACTTTAATAACAATTTTAAAATCCAATTATCTTCAAGAAAACCTACTTTTTTGATACAGCAAAAAAACAATTGGGTGAGTTTATTAATTATCTATATTAATTAAATTCAAAAAACATCAAAACTTTACTTTTTTTTTGCAAATAATAGACGGCGTGCTAGGTACAGACGTACTTTTTTCTCCGGCAGTTAAAAGGTTAAGAGATTTTTAAATCATTTTCCAGCTTCAAATGTTGCTGTATATCAAAATTTTAACGGAATTTCATTTTTATAGTGAAAGTTAATTTTATTTTTGTAGTGTGCCTAACAAGCTTATGATTTTTTTAAAATTTAAAAGTGTCTGTAAGGAAAGCATTTTAACTCTGGAACAGTCGTCGGCTTTAAAATCTCTAGATTTTCTCAGTAAATAAATACTGCTGAATACTCTACAGAAAAGCGACCTCCGGGAATTAGGATTAAAATGTTTTCCTTCCATTACCCAGGCTTGTTATTTTAATATAACAAGGCAACATAACTTCTTTAAATCCCAGTAGGTAAATTAGAGCGCAAAAATGTACTTTGCATGCTGCGGCGTCCGGGCGCGTTGAGAGCTGTAAGCGAACGAACATTGTCGGCGCTAAGGCGAGGCGTAACTAAAAATATTTTGAGGATCTCCGGCAATGAGAAGTACATACTACTACGGAGAATTAATACCGCGACGATTTTAGTGTTTCGGGTGTTTTTCATGAATAATGCATCCACTTTTATGCCGAAGTTGTTTTACGTACTTCAGAAGTGCGGGGAACGCAATTCAAGTCCGCAAGTTTCGCATTAAGTTTTATGTTTTAGCCCAGCCATTTCACATTTCCTATTAATCTTTTATATCGCTTCACTTCCGTGATGACTGAAACGAGGCTTTGAATTTTAAATGCACGGTAATTTGTCTTAAATAAAATGGGAACGTCGTATTGTAGCTTATGTTATCTCGAAATAATTTATCAAGCTAAAATTCTCTATTTCATGATATAACTTAAAAAATATCATAATTTAAAACAACCAGCTGTTTGTTATTTAGACTTCAACTCTTTGGATAACTGCCATTAGCCTTAAGTCGATCTTAATTAAATTTGAATTGTTAAAATATGTTGTTCACTCCCACACGTTTTTTCAATAAAGACCTAGATTTCGAATTTCGGCATCTTCAAGCGTGCACGGATAAACTTTACTACTAAAAAATTTGAACCATTCAAATTTATTATTGAAATCTTACCAAGCATCTTCTTTAGTTATTTCATCAATTCATTTTACATCAAAGTCTTTGGCTGAATTTTTCATGATACTATCTAACGTCTACTAAATTACTAGTTATATTATAATAATTAAAAAAACATAATATATGGTGTAAATAAATATAAAACTTTAAAATAAAAACAACAAAAAAATCGTCATACTTTTATTTCATGGTATTTATTTTTATGTCATTAGTGTTTAAATATTATTTCGGGCATATACGCGCCCTGCCTCTTTTTTAGACCACTTTTTGGAGTAACTGGAGGTGTATATCGACAATAACGCAGTAAATGTTGTCTTCTATGTTTTATTGACGTTGACTATCGTCTTTACATACTCAATTATTACGCAATAAATAAATATCGATTACTTTTAAAGATAAATTTTAAAATTCTATTCAAATTTGATGCAGAAATAAACATTGAATTTGCCATAATTAGAAAATTTATATTTATAAGCTTTAATGTATTACATATGTATAATTTAACAATTATGACACGATACGAATTTCAATAAAAAGTTTTTTTTATTCTTAAAATAATAATAAGATGATTTACAAAAAAAGGTTGCTATTCATAAGTGATATTTATTTAAGACTTACATATTGAAAACAAAAATGGCTGAATCATTAATTGCTATGTTATTCTTATGTATAATTATGTACATGATTTTCTATAATTATATGTTATTTGACATGAAATGATTTCAATACAATAAGTAAAAGAATATAGCGAACTATTTTTTATTAACTCATAATTTACAACACACATTTGAAATCCGGAATCATTCATTGGAAAAATATTTTAGTACGCTTTACTGATCGCGAATCGAAGTGAAATTGTAATGTCCGACCCATTTCCAAAGCGGAAATGCAAAAGCTATTAATTATTTATTGCTTATCGATTTGAGTTTATTTCTAAACACAAGCGTGTGAATGTCTGATTGCCAAAAACACAAAACGCAGGCCGAAAGGTTAAATAAACACAACAGGGTGAAATGGTATTTCAACACATCCTCACTGGGGGCAATTGCGTGATCAAAAGGACGCTTTGTAACGAGCTTATTTCCATTAGTCGTTACATTAGCATCTCCCATTAGCGTGAGAGAGAGCGAGATTTACCGCCAACTTGGGACAACACAAACAACTCTTCTTCAGAAAATTTTGAGTTGAAATTTTCCAAAGGTTATCTAATAATCACTTTCATGTTGGTTTTTACCAAACTTACTATCTTACTTTAACAAAACGATTTTTCACGTATTATTAAAAAAATAACTAAATTATTTACCATGACAAATTTATTTGTTTTTATTTATTGATTTGGCATTTACTTTATTTGGTAGAACTCCATTTTAATAGGGTAAAAATATCGAAATATTTCAGTTCTACAGATATTATATGTTATACGTTGATAGCTATTTCGGCTCTCGCCATTGTCAGAACTATGCTTTAAAAATAAATTTGCTCAGCTTTATATACTGGCTAAGAAAAGATACACAATGCATAAGTTCTGGCAACATGAGAAGTCGCGATAAGCATTACGATAAACGACCCCCATCGGCAGAGAAGTATTTTTCTAGTCTCCGAGCCGCGAGAGTTAAGTAAGTTTACATAATTGTAAAAATTTAAGTGTAAAAATGAGCCAACAAAACCAATTTCTGTAACGTAGCAAACATATGTTAGACTCATCGTGTACACGTGCGCAAAAAAGACTGGGTGCGTTTTAAAACAATATTTAAAAGTGGCTCTGACACGATGATGGTAATTTAAAAACATAAATTTTATTATACATATGTATTACTTTGGTTTACAAATAAAAAGTAAAACCTTCCCCTAACCGAATACGTACGCATCCAGTCGTATTCTTTTAGCAAAATGTGTTTTTAACTTACTATCTTCTTAGCAATTTTAATTAAAAATATATTTTCTTGATTATTGTATAAATTAAAGTATTTATCTCACAAAATCGTCAACACAACAAACGAATACTAGATTGTTAGTACATATTATAATAATATAAATCATCTTACTCTGGTTCAAAAAATGTGATCGAATTGTTAAGGGTCGCACTGTCCAGTAAACAAACAATTCGCAGTCCTTTAACAATAGCACTAGCTACTGAGTGATTTCTGTTTTTCGACGAAGGAAATAAATACGATTTTATTTCGAGTTGGTTTGTTAAAAGTAAATAATTTTGAAGGCAGCGTAACGTTCGGCTCGTATAATTTTTGCTATAGATTGTTTTAAATCACGGCAGTATGATAATGTGAGAATAAATCAAATGGGGGGGAATTGGAATCGTTATTTTTGATCGTTTAACTTTGCATAAAAGTTTGTATACGAAATAAACATAAACCTCCGCAGAATTATCGATACACTTTGAATTAAGCAAACAAATTGCATTTAATTTAAACTGATCTTAATGAAAATTAGTTCACATTAAATTTCTTGGAAGAATTATTATAATCACATGAAAAATAGTTGCTATATATATGTTTTCTCATTTCAGGTATGAACACTTTTTTGACATTCAAAAACACTATCTGTGAACGAAATAAGGTAAATATTTTCATGGCTTGTAGAGATAAAAATATTATATATAAATGTAGATTCCAACGTAAAATTAATACCGTTTATATTTTAGATTTCAAATTGTAGTATTACCAAAGTACTGCGTATTGAAATGAAAGTGGCGCAGTTACGAAATAATTATATTTTTTTAATATAACATTGTTGCTTTTTGGATAGACTTTCTACTCAAAACTTTATTCGTCTTTTTTAATATAAATTACACAGCGTACAAGTTTTATAATAATTTGACGGAAGAAAGCTTTTTTGTTATGACTTCGTATGCTTTAATGTATTCTATTCAAAGTAGCTATTCCATCATATTACATTTTTTTTCTTTATCCACTAAAATGCTTTAGGCTATTGGGCTTTCAGCCAAGTGTCTACAAAATATACTTTTCACTACTCTTACGTTCAGGTTGGCTATCGCATTGATCTTTTATTCAAAGGAAATCTAATGATTTCTTTGCTGTACTTAAATTTTATACAAAGATATAAAAATTCTCATTCTATAGTTTTAGATTCAATAATTTTAAGTGCTGCAAAGTAGTTTTCTACAATAAATGTTGTCGATTAAAAATATGTCAAAAGTTATTGGTTATGAACACCATTTTCAATATGTGACACTTTGCCGGTAACTCTGTAGAGTTCATTTTCAACATAAAATTAAATTTGATAACTTTGTCATTCAAATATTTAAATGCAGTTTTAACAAGGATTCAAAGTCAAATTTATTTATAAAGTTTACCACATTAGTCCATGTTTAAGCAAGCAATTATATTCAATGAGACGGTCAAATTACTAAACAAATATTTTCTATGATTTCAGATATAACATATATACTTTAATAACAGTCATATTTATTATATGATATTATCATGAGTTATTGATGTCTTTTGAAATACTACAGTTGTAATCTCTTGAATAGATTACCTTCTGTTTGTCAATCAGAAGTCTCCGAAATAATACTATGGGGATTTGTTTGAGTTGATTCTACAGAAAGAGAGAAGTGTATTCATTTTTCTTTTCCGTCGTCTTTTTACATTTTTTCGGTTCGTTGTATTGACATTGAAAATACGAATAATAAATATCGAAATATTTATTATGAACAATTAGTACACAATAGAATCTTAATTAAAAACAATAGAAGTTTTAAAAAAATCAATAATCTATTTCATTCATTACTACATGTTAAATTAATCTTTTAAGACTTTGATGTTTATGGAATTTCATTATTATAGAAACAAAATAAACTATTAAGTAGGTTTAAATTTTAATAAAAATACCTGAAAAGTTGGTTATATTCTTATATTTATTTTAGATATTTTTTTTATTTGAAGTATTATGTAATCCAGTGGTTCTTAAAGTGGTTACTACGGACTCCAGGAGGTCAGTGAAAAATTAAAATCTTTTGGGAGTGCGTTAACAACGTCAAGGTGTTCGTGGAAGAATAAATACATATAAAATATTCCAGACACCTTTTCTATTAGTATGAAAGTTCTTATAATTAAAATGGTAACGGTTTTTCAGTTCTGATATAAATATAATTATATAAAATAAGAAAACAAGTAGTGACAATCATCCTTCGTGCAATCAAGCCGATTGCGGTCGTCTTGAAACAGGTTTACAGAAACGTCTTCTAAAGTCTTATTGATGTTATGAAATTAGGTTTAAGATGAATGAAAATAAATCCAAATGATGAAGAAAAAAACGGGAAGGATTGAAACTTTAAAATTACTGCTACAATATTTAATATCACTATAAATCTCAAAGCTTAGCTATATTTTATTAAGTATACACAATCTTTTTGTGAGTAAATAATGGTGTTTAGATGGAAACAAAACATTGCATCAACAACAACATAAAGTCAGTGAAAGAAAAATTACAGTTATGTTATTTTTTTAAAATTTCTTATTTATCAACATGGAAATAAAATCTAATACATTTCGAGAGTCATTCATTTAATTTATACAATATTGTATTTGATTGATAAAGACAATGCAAACAGTTGAATCATCACGAATGAATATGCCAACATTTATGAGTAAACTTATTCGTTATTGATATCGCTAAACCTAAAATAACGGTTAGCTTACCGCTAGTCTTGTATTAGCCTTACCCTTATAATTCTAGTTCTTTCTTCGAATAAAAAATGTTGACCAACTAAGTAACAAAAAGTTATCATATAAAATCTTTTGTTGAGATATCTCCATAAGCTCTATATATCGAACAAAAAATAATTTTGTTTTTACAATATTTTATACTTCGATCAGATAGTTTAATGGACATATTATTGTCACGGATATAAATAATTTTAATTGCTTACATCCAATTATGTCAAATTCGTTTTGACGATTCCCAGAGCGATCATTAAATACGACTCTCCAATAAAATATTTAAATATAAATCATATCTGACGATACGTAAAAATTCTAGCCCAATTATGGTATAGCCGTAAAGGGCGTTTTGGCATTTTTTGGTTTGATAAATAATTATTTAATGAAGCATGTGTTTCAAACGAACGGCGTCGTTTGTTTCGGTGTTTTGCATAAATATGCCTGACGCAGGCCCTGCGGGAACTTTCGCCGGTAATTATTGGAGCCTGAAGTTGACTAATTAATGATTCAGTTGGATGCTATGTGAGATGTACCCCACTGTATACTGATGCGTAGTACATTTAAAGTTTTCACCCTGAGACAATGTTTCAATGGTACAAAGATGAAACGGAATGTTAACGACTTTCCTACGATTGATTTTTCTCATTCTCGCGCATATTTGTTAAATTAACTGAAAGGGTTTCAATTTTTTGTATTTAACATGAGGCGACTGTTTTTTTAAATGTTTTACTAACATCAATTTAAAAACATTCATATGAATCAATCATATTTCACGATCGTTATTTAAAAACCCGTGTTCATTTAAATCATAAATTATTTTTACACCACTATTTATGATGAATTGTATTGATAATGAATGTATGCCATTGAATCAGTCCAATATTTTTATGGGAATGTACATACATTTTCGTATAAGTCATTAATCTTATTCAACTTGTAGAACGATCTATTCACTTATAATTATCTTCGTCCGGACAATGAATTTAGTGTTAATTGTTCACATACCTCATTAAATAATATCCCGTCTCTATTTTTATATTCGTATCCTTTTTAAATGAAGGAAAATTAAATTATTTTATTTTATCATGATATTTTTATTGTCATATACTGTTTCGACTAATTATTTCATCAAATATTTCCGTACCTTACATAATTGCTGTGAATTTATTATAACTAGTCATAATAAATATAATTGATTTCTCAGACATAAGGGTTTTATTATTTATAACATTTTTACATATTCCGTTAAATTACCCATTTGTCTCTATTTCTCATTAACAATTTTGTTTTTTTTTAATTCCAACAACGCAATGACACGAAGTTTTACTCTAGCGAAATGTATCGAAGTAACAGAAGATCGATTTAATACTTCAAAGTCGAAGAGAGAAAAAATAAAACAAAACAAACTTAATTTTAAATTTAAAAAATTGACCTTTTCAAGATTTTAACAAAACTTTCTTGTTGCTAACTGGAGCTCTTACCGCTTTTGAATAATGAATAATCTATAACGGAAAATAATTTCAAAATAAGTTATTCTTAACGTATATCAGGCCCGTCGTTTAATTTTCAATGCAACAATTCTACAAGTAGAGGGGAAAAATAAAGATGAAAAGGCAATTAAACTTTACTTTGTCACACCTGATTAAAATGGAGTATTTTAATCATTATATAATAAACAATGGTTTTTGGCAGTTTTTGATTTTTACATGACTATTTAAATTTCAGAATAGTCTACGCCAGTGCTTCCCAAAAAAATTCATACCACGGCTCCCTAAATCTGAAAAAAAAATCAGCGCCCCCCCTCAATACAAAACATGTTCTGCGGCGGCCCCCAATTCGGGAAGCACTGATCTACCAGCAATAAAAGTGAAAATACAAATGCTAGTATTAAGAAAAAACTGGTCGAAACTATATATTTTGAAGTCAAGTATATCGACTGTGGAATGGAAAAAGGACGTAACCCACAGCTTTTCAAGACAGCTTTTTTATAATCACAATGTATACAACTTGATACACGTACAAGGACGTAAGCTGCAAATGCTGAATTAGTATCTAAATTTAACTTTTAAGTTTGGAAAAAGTTGGATCTGTCAAAATTGCAATCAGTAAAATAGACTTAAAAAAGGTTATTTTTAAACAATTTATTCAATTACTATTAGATTATTTCAATGGAACACCAATTTACAAGTCTTCGTGCACTTTAAGTTTGTGTATATTACATTATTTGCTTATGACCCAAAATTATCATAACAGGTTTTTTGCGCCTCCTGTAAAATTTGGTATGGTTGGGTTACGTCCTTTTTCCTTTCCACAGTCAATATACATACCACACAAAAATATTACGTTTTTCAGTAACAAAGTTACAATATACTGAATAAGTCATTCGATTTAATCAACTAATTGAAACGAAACATTATTCATTCTCAACAAGCCTTGTAACGGAAATAAATGTATTAGTAGTAAAATATCCCGTCTGTTTGCAAGACGCAGCGTAGTCCGTCAAACGATTCCTTACTTTCATTATTCACACTCCCCCACAAGACGTGATATACAAAACCACTGGCCACGAGATACCCGCGAACAAAGGATCATTTTGCAACCACCATTTTCTCATCGCCTTAAGACTGTCTGAAGATTCTAGAAACATCTCTATAGTGTGCACAAGCAAAAATCTTATTGAACAATAAATAACTGTAGCTATGTAATAATATAATATCGACTGTGGAAAGGAAAAAGGACGTAACCCACACATATCAAATTTTACAGGAGGCGCAAAAAACGTGTTTTGATGATTTTGGGTCATATGCAAGTTATGAATTATTCACAACCTTGTGCACGGAGACTTCTAAACTGGGGTTTATCTAATATTAATAAAAGAAATTGTCTAGGAAAAACTTTTTATTTCAGTCTTTTTTCTTGGTGTTATTTTTTTACAAGGTCTTCTTTTTCAAAGTTAAAAGCTAAACTTAAATACTATTTCGGCATTTACAGCTTGCATCTTTTTGATAGAACGTGTATCAAGTTTGATTCATTGTGATTATCTAAAAAAAACTGTTTTGAAAAAACTGTGGGTTACGTCCTTTTTCCTTTCCACAGTCGACATGTATTATTATTATCTGCCGCAAAACAAAATTTTAATTTAAAAAAATGTTTGAGAATTCAAAATCGATTTTAAAAATCCCCACCAAAATTTTGTTTGTCACTCTCGTGTTTGATTTATTGGCAGCGAATAACCTTTTACTTGATGTGGAATGAGGAAAGATATAATCATTTGCATGTATGAAACGCTTTCAGTATTATTTTTGCAAAACGAATTTGTTTGAAAGGTTCTGAAACTTTATTCATGATTATTTTTTTACACCAAAAATGATATTCCCGAAATTCATTAACGGAATATCATTTTAAAGCACGATATACTATATACGGCTTACATGTAGTAGCTTGATACTAAGAATTTTTTTTTATTTCACTAAATATTGTCCAATGTTACAGTTATAGCCTAGCGGCAAAACTGTGATATTCTGGTCAACTTTGTTACACCTTCAAAGTGTCATAGCCCTAAATGATTTTTTTAAATCGCCACGCATAAAAAGTCAAACAGTTTTTTTTGTTGACTAGTCATAAGGGCTTGTCGGTTTTCAAAAATCGGTTTTTTGGCTAAATTTGTGATATTCGAAAACCGGTTTTTCAAGTTTGCAACAGTTGTGCCGAATTTTCTATAAACGAGTCTTTAAATAAAAGGACAGAAAATTTGGAACTTTTATTTGATGGCTTAAAGACCGTATGCCCCACATCATTACCCAGCGAAAGGGTAATTTAGATACCAAGAAACTTATTTACAAAACAATCAGTGGACGCTTTGTGTTTTCTTAAATCACATTTTCCGAAGAGTAACACCAAATAATTTATTGTTGTGCATTATTATGCGTATAAATAAACAACATAAATAATTGAACTTTTTCTCGCTATTTTAATTAAATTATCCATTTTTTACAGTTAGTTGTCTACTAGCTAATCACTTTAAATTAGGAACTTATTTACAAAAGCAAGTATTATTGAACACTACTTTTTTCGTGTTTTCAAACCATTCAAAAACAGTTAATCATAATTATGCCCCATTTTGAAATTTAATACGGTCTTAAAAATACAGTTGAACGATTATGATTTTGTTTTTACATTAAAACGTATACAATATTTAATTATAGCCTTTGCGGTATTTTTGGTACTTTTTTTTTAGAATAATTAAATAATATTAATATTATTCGTTTCATTGTCAAATAAAGAGGTAAAAAAGTGATACATTTTATTCTCCGTCAGCTGATTCTTTGAAGACTTTATTTCGCCTAGTTTAATAAGCCATAGAAAACGAGAATTTGATAAAAAGTATATTTATAATAAAAATGCATTGTCATCGGGTATTCCCAGCGATTATTATAAAAAAATGATTACCACAATTTGATGGCCAGTGCCCTCCATTAAACTCGGATAGTAAATTTAAAATATTTATGCTTACCGTTACTTTATTACTACCATAGCTTTTAATGACCTCTAGCAAACGAAACTACGAACCGTTTTTTTTTATATTTATAACCGATAATTCGATGGACCGATAATAGAACGCCATTAATTCGACATCAATTATCAGGATATCACGAAGTGGAAATGGGTTCGATCTGATTTTTCGTTAATCGTCGTATTACTGTAGCGCTGTCGGACAACTAGTCTCTTTTGTATTTTATCGACGCATAAATTAAGCCCTCTGGTACTTTTTGCTAAAAGCTGTGTTATTTCATCCGCCAAAGCTATTATTTGCAGGAACTTGCGCCTCGCGTTTCCTTGTAACGTTTTTTTTTGCCGTGCAGCCATACCACGCTGCTAATTTGAGTTTGCTTTCTTTCTGAATTGCTATTTTATTAATTGTAATGCCTTTTATAATCGTGTTGAAATTTTATTAACAGTCACTGTTTAAGCATATTTTTACGATAAATTTGAGCAATTTTTAGAAATAATAATTACTGTTTGTACAAAAGCGTTGTATTTTTTTAATTGACGTTCTATTTTTATTAAAGATCATACAATTGTTTTACATACGTGCATTTTTGTATACTTGAAGTAACTTTTAGCAAAAAATATGTTTTTATAACTTACATATAAACATATTTAAAAGCTTAAATTATTTCAAATATCTTTTACTACTAAATACTATAAACACAAATTAACACATTTCTAATTAAAAAATCATGTTTAACATGATTACAATCAATTGATGAATGAAAAGTAACAAAAATATAGTGTCTTGATCAGTGGCGGCCGGTCAATGTGGCATTCGATCAATGCACCCCTTGTATATGCAGGGGCGGTTATATTTCATGAAATGACATTCAAACATAATTGTCTTCAATAAATATTTTAGAAAAAATTTAATTTAAATTTTTATTTAATTTTATTGAATTTAAAATGAGGGAATGGTATAAATGATATGTTAAATAGTATTTCTTGAAATATAGCCGCCCCTGCATATACAAGGGGTGCATTGATCAAATGCCACATTGACCGGCCGCTACTGGTCTTGATTTAACATTATTAATAAACGATTTCTATGCCAAAGTTATATAAAACAGTTGGTCAATCTGTACCTACATTTGCTATATTGAAAGCTTTAGAGAACTCTATGTATTCACTATTTAAAAACTTCAACGTCACTTTTTAATATTTTATTAAATAAACTATATATTTTTTTTTATATGAGAGTTTTTTTATCCTTAAGTGTGTTGAGGTTAATATTTTATTAACAAGCTTATTTTGTTTAGATGAATTTAAAAAATAACATGCGTCATTTTTAACCGCCAACAGATATTTAAAAAAAAATAATTGGCACATTTCGTTTAAGTAAAAAAATAACGGTTGTTCAAATATCGTTGCCTTTCTACCGTTATGCTTGATATAATTGGCACCAATTGGGTGAAACATTACCGAGAAATGTGAAGAAAACTGTTTCAAAAAATACCCAAAGAATAAATTGCACGCCCACTGCTCTCGAAGTAATGGCGTCAATTTGTATAACCATAAAGTCTTTAATCGAATCCGGGTCTTTGAAAATGGGATTGAAACTGCCTTTGCGTTCGGTTTGAAAGCCAATCTACTGACAGATTTGCTATTACGATCTTCATCGAAATTATTATAAACGTATAAACGCAAGTATAGAGTTTATTAAGGTTAAATAATTACCAGTATATAAAATCTCCAGTTAGCATACAGTATAATGGACGAAAGAGAAAAAAAAATCTGTTAGCTTATCACATCTCTAACGCTAGCCGTTCTTTCTATCGATATTGTAATAATTATGATCGAAGGTAGGCAATGCAAAACTGTTTTTGATGGGCAAATTGAGCGTTAGACCGGAGTATTATTATGATAGACAAGCCCAATGGGGATTCATAAATATCTGCTCTAAAATGAGTTCCGAACGAACAGATTTTTGTATTAAGTCCGCTTATACACTGTCACGATATCTTGATTGTAAATTACGAATAAAAATAACATTAAAACATTTTAAATGCCACTAATGAATGTAGAAACTAAACACAAATATGCAATAAACAAGTTCGTAATTGCATACATTATGGTGAACAATAAGGATACTCCAGGATTAAAGAAATAAGCTGGTTACTTTATATGTCATTAAGTATGCTGAAGCCAAGTTCACAATTAGTCCAGTGCAGCTCTGCTCGAATCATAAATGTATTTTTTTAATTTGTTCGTAAAAATTGATACGGTTTGTTAAATTCTTTTTTAGAATTCACATTTTACAACATTTTAATTTTACCATGAAAAATAAGCAAAAGAGGGCGGTAGGCATAAAAAGGTTGATGACCCCTGCGATAACCAATACAAGGATGTGTGTACTATTTATTTTGGCGCTTTGTTTAATGCAATCAAAGTTTTCAGACCGCCGTTAACTGTTGAATTACTGACTAGACGAGTACATAAAGTATGTTTGTCATGTTTTCAGCTTTAACTGTTACTTATTATTGATTTAAAAAGTATTGAATAATAAAACTCTTACTTTTAATTTAAACCTTTTTTATAAGAGTTATCAATTGATTCGCCATTTAGTGACGATTTTTAACTTAATCTGTTAGTTATACATATTGTCTGTTGCCAGATACACAGCTTGAGTGGTCAAAATCATTTGTTTTGGTTGCGGAGGACAAGTTTGATTAATTGATTTTTAATTTATTTATGTATATCTGTTCGAATGCGAATATGTAATGTCTTAAATTCCCTTCTACCTTTCCTACTCTCAAAACAGGCGTAACGAGAGTGGTTATATAACGACTCTTAGTGTCATAGTCTTATCTTTTTATGACTAATCTCTTTGATACATAAAACACAAAAGTTTGAATAAACTTTTAAAATTCAAAGTATTTATTTAAGGTTTTTTTTAAGTAATAATTCAAAAATATCGATTTTTTTTGATAAAAAATTGTTGAAAACGGAAAATACGCGTTCACTTGCCGTTGAATTTAATTTAATATACATATTGTGGGCAATTTTCTAGCTTCTTTTACTACCTGATTCCAGGTTTACTTAATTTTTATTTTGTAAGCATATCCAGAGAATTTCGCATTTTGAAAAGATACATATTTTATATGAAAAAAAATAATTAATTAAAAATTACCCGGTTTTCGGTTCATTTAAAAACGTGCAGATACCCGGGTAACCGGTTACGGTTCCTACTTTGTCGGAAGCCCTATTTTTAGTGTACGTCACAAGGCTTTTCAGAATTATTCTTCATGAAAAGAGTAACTCCAATTATTTTAGCATAGCGGAAATAAATAGAATTATTGATAATAACATCCACTTAAATTGAATGAATGGAATAATCTGTATTCAACAACTTGTAACATGGTATTAATTAAGTATTTGCAATCACGTATGTATTTATTCTCTTATGGAAACATGCCATATAGAAATCAGCTATCAATTAGTAATATAAGTTTTTTAGATACAATCATTGAAAAAAGAAGCTCAGTGATTGATTTAAAATTAGTTTTTGTATAAGAATATTTTGTAAACATTTTCATATTTAATCCATTTCACAAACAAGCCATGTTTGAAGCGTGGCATAAGCGTTTAAATTATTTGTCTAAATAATGTCTAATTATATTGGAACTATATTGATTGATAATTACAAGTCATGCATCTTTAAATAATCGTATTTTCATATTCCGTGAACTGTTTTAAAGTAAAAAAAAATACTCGAATTTTCATAAGTCTAATTATCAATGATCTTTAGTTTGAAAAAGACGATGTCTATTACATTAATTGATTTATTTAATAATGAAGTGCTTTTTTTTGTCAACATAGTTTTAAAATGGTTTAATACTGTGAACTTAATGTATATCTACAGTCATACTAATCTCTCCCTTTAAATCATTTAGTTTATAATTGCTTTGATCGGAAGATAAGCAAGGTAATACAAATAAAAAAGTAACGTTTCAATGAAAAACTACCCAATGGAATAAATGAACCGCTTTATTCTTGACTTATTACTTCTCCCAAAGGAAATACTTTGGTCCCGTTTTTTTGCATTGTGATCCGACCCATTAACAGATTTTCCATTAAATCTTCACCCTAATGATTACTGGCCATAAACCGATCTACGCTTTTCTTTCCTCTCAACCGTCACATATATCTTTTTGCATCTCTCTAGACAATACCATTGGCGTCTAATTTAAGTGATTAACATTCTAAAAGAATTGATTTATAAAGTTCTATTTATTTAAATGTAAACACTCTCATTTAAATATATTTTTTTCTCCTTTCAATCGAGCACCGATTTACTAAATTTTTAATTAATATCATTACTTCTATTAAAAATTAAATCTATTAAATATTCAAAATAGGTAACTTAACTTCTAATAAATTTTAATGTTAGAACTCATTTTTTTTTTCAATCTTTCAACGGGTGATCTACTATTGAAGAAGGCTACGCACGTTTCGATGCATTTTTAATCATTTTTTTTTCAAAGTACCATTGATACTATTTAAAAAATGTTGAAAATTAATGGATATTACAATATATGGGAAACAAGTACCGATTCATCTTTTTTTATGATGTCTACCCTGAACTGAATCGAAAGAGTTTTGCCTTATTTTTTCCTTATTTTTTTTTGTTTTTTTACTAGAATTTATGCATAATAATGTTATTTAAAAGATTTATTTACCTAAAGTGAAAACATACTATTTTACTCACCCAAAACTAAAAAAATATTTTATGATTGATAATTTATGATACGATTCCACAAATTATTACAAAAATTAGGGAAAAAGCAAAGATCTGATACATAAAAAAATTCTAAAGATAAGTTTACTTTACAAAATTAAGTTATTGCATTTCACTAAATATTCAAAACAGAAATTCAGAAGTCGTCTATAGAATTTCGTATGAATTAAGGTGATTGAACTTACAAACATTCTTGAATAGACTCGACGTTCATCGATATTATATATTTCAGACAATATGAATAAATAATATTTTCATACGCCGAGATTGATAAATTTTTCTACATATAACAAATGAAAATATAAATTCACATTACAATTTTCTACTTCGGTCTGGCAGATAAATAGAAAAAATATTTTTCATGATGTACTTTAATTTGTATTGCACATTTAAAATATGAATAGAATCATGATTGTATTTGAAAAAGCTTGACAATGTAATTCATTTCTGAATTAAAGAAATTATCAAAATTTTTACTTATCCTTATTCACTTGAATAATACAACTATGTTGAATATTGACAAGTGTAAAATGTACAATTTACACTTTTTATTATAATTGGAAAAATTAGCTACAGCAAGTTTACATCAAACACTTTATTATTTATTACTGTAGTTATAAACAATATTTGTGAAGATCTGAACAGGCAATAAGATATCTTTATAAATTGATGGCACTTTATTTATAAAATATTTTTGAAATAAATCATCATTAGGTACGCGAATTTAAATCTAGATAGACGTTTTCAAATAAATTCTTATGATTGAATTAACGTTACTTCTTGAAATTACTTTCTGTTACGTTCAATTTCCCATTTTTCTTTTACGCTTCGGGAAAGCGACCATTACTAATTGTATTAGTAATATTTAACGAATGTTCCTCTCATAAATGTACTGCAATTTATCGTTCAATGAACGAAATAAGGTTTCGTGATGAGCTTTTTTTATTTAGTCTGCGGCACTGTCTGGGAGACACAAAGCTCTGAGCGTCTGATAGAGCGCCTGTATTAGCGAGAGAATCTATCAGTTTATTGGTTTTCTGATAGGATCTCCTCGCTTGATAAAAGGCGTGCGATAAATTGGAAGCTATTAGCGGCTCTCGGGTGTTAGGCTTTTACTGCGGCCGATTCCGATTAGGGCCTCGTATCCTCCGCATGCAATCAGCGGTCGAGAAGGACTCAATGAAACACGACGGTCCTTAATTCGGTACGATGCCTAACCCGATTGCCTACCCCAATTTAAAATTACTCAATTATTTGCGCAGAGAGTACCAATCGGATTTCAAAGTCGTTCATGCTGACTGTGCTTAGATATTTTGTATAACTTTACATATATTATACTTGTTTTAATGAAATTAATTAAATAAACTAAATTATGTATTTTAACTACTTACATTTAAGATAAATTTCTCCGTAACACGATTGTTATCTTAGCTACAATCCTACAGTTTATATTTTTGGTTTTACATGTTTAAATATGGACACGGATGTGAAGTTCTTAAAATAATATCCTGCCCAATCATATTATTACAAGACATTTTTTAGACGAAATAATTTAACCATTTTTAGTGGTGTAGAAAAACATTCTGAAAAAGATTCCCAACAATTTTTAAATTTAATAATATCTTTGTATTTTAAACATTTTCGTATCATACTTTATAAATTTTATGAAATTAAGACTACCGTAATGCTGTTTGTGAGATAAGTCATAAATATTGACAAGATAATAAAAACATATTTCGACTAAAGAAAAAGATTATACCTTATTAGTGTTTTGATGAATCAGATAAGTTTTTATTTTCATCGAACACTTTATTCGTTCTAGTAAAATTCGTTTTATTAAATATTATATTCCTAGAATGAAAAACTATTTAATTCACATTATACGTTTCTACGTCTACGGCAAAATGAATCGAAGAAAGTTTTACTAAAGCGTTTTTTTTAAAATCCATTTATTCAACACTGTCTCGGATTTTGCCTTTCAAATAATACAAAACACACAATAAGGTAAGATGTATTCTTGTTTTTTCGTTGTTATACACGCACATATATTACTTCTTCTGCCCGATATTGGAGGCATGATTTTGGGTGAAAGAAATACAAAAACAAACTTATTGAAAAAGAAAAATCCTTTTACGATATCAATGCCGCTAGTATGGTAATATCGAAATCTCCGATATGAACCTTCCGCATTATCAAGTCAAATACAAAACGTCCCCTATCCTGCAGAATAAACACTCGCAAGGAGCATCGAGCCGACATCGTTTCGTACTTTACTTCGTCAATTGAAATCCGCATCTTCTTTAAATCGATAGCAACGCCTCTGTATCACTATGTTAAAGCCTACATTATTTCTTGATTTATTTTTTTTATATAACTAAGCACATAGTTTCTCAATAATTTTAAGCCCATGCCCTCTTACCTATACTTTTAAGTTTTTCGAGACTCGGGAAGAATGAAATAAAAAAAATGAAAAACCCTATGGTACTCACTCCGACCAGAGCCTTCTACGACTTTACATTCTTTATGCGGGATTTTATTCGTGATCAAACTTTCGCCAGAGATATGCCGAAGTGAAATTCCTCATTATTCATTTATCACATTTTTTCTTAATTTTATAAGGAATTGACAGATTCTCGAATCGAAGACCTTTTTTTAGCTCCGTCACTTAAAAACGTTACGTCCGCCGCCAGTGAAGACTTTTTTAGCTCAATTGCAACAGTTGCGTCACTGCACAATGTAAAAAAACTTAAATGAAGTCAATCAAAGAGTTTAAATGTATTGAATGCCTTGTTAATAAAATTTTGAATACAAATAGTTTATTCTATTTAGGGTAAACGTGGCCCCTCAAAAGTTTTCTGTGGCTCCCCATAAGTGATATTTTTCTGTGGCCCTCTTGAAACATGCTGACTTCCGGTTAAAAAACGACGGGCTAGCGTATAATTGTTGGAAAGGCATTGTATTCTAAAAATAATACACTCACTTGTACTATTTTGCATTTTACCTTTATAAGAAAAACCGGTCTTGATCATATACGATAAAATTGTAATTAGTACAAATGAGTTTTTTATTTTTTGAATATCAATTCAAAACATTCAAAAAAATATTATAACATAAAATAACATCTGGTGTTGTCACAAATTTTGTCATTTATTTCACCATGTTACTACATGAATTTTAGTCATGTGTTCGTGGTTAGCCCAGCGGCTTGTAATATATTTATCGTGGTGTTGTTTTGCCAGCACCAGTAAAATGCTATTATTTCTTCAATTACAATTCAGGTTGGGGAACCTCCGTCAATTCAATATGCTGCAGACGAATTACTGAAAATAATTTACGCGCCATCCATCACCGCATGTTGTGTATGGATAATCTGATATTCATGCCTTTTCAGCGGTTTTATTTATTCTTGCTCTGTTCGTTTGCTCGCCATTGTAATTTTGCGAATAGGCTTTGGAAGGCTGCGCTACTTTCATAGACTTTTCATGAGAGTAGAGCTTTCAAGTGATTCAATTTATTTATACACATTCCTACATTGTACAAACAAAATACAAACCGACTTGTATGCATTTAATATATTTTTTTAATAAACTCTGTTGGTTCAATTAAATTCAATTTTGAGTAACTTTAATGTTATGGATATATTTTTACTGAAACACTTTTTTTCAATTCAACATTGTTTTAACTTCATTCTATAACATAGTTTATACACTTTATAATAAATCTCTTAAATCTTAATAAATCAAAAAAATATCGATGTGATTATTGAGGAGTTTCTACTGAGCTGTTCGACGTTTCGATTTCAACTCTTGATTGTAACTAAAGAGAAGGAATTGTATATTGGTTTAGTCCTTTGAAAGATTTATTGTTACATGTTATGTCATAGAGGATTAACATAGCACAGAAGTTGGTGTTGTCAATTTTTTTTCAGTCAGACAAATATTTAGTTATTTCTTTTTGCGTCACAGTATCAAAGATAATGATAAATAAAACCGAATGATTATGTACAATGTTTAATTAAATATCAATTATCAATATACGTGTTGTGAAAACTCATGACGGTTCAAATATTAAGGCACAAAAAATGACTAAGATTTCTTTTGAAAATCTTAATAATTGTTATTATGGATTCAATAGAAAATATGTGATAAGGAATATCAATTTCAAATTAAAAATAGTGTTGTTGATGATAGCAGTCTTACAAATTATTATTGTTTACTGATATGTATTCTTATACTTGCATGTGATAAAATGATAGGGCTATGTTTACAAAAAACGAAACAGCTTTACATATTAAACAATAAATAAAATTTTGTCTCCATCAACATCAGCAGTAACGATTATTGTCATTAAAAACATTTCCAATCATTACGCAAAAATATCACCTTAACTAATAATGTTAAATGTTGTGTATGAATTCAATATAATATGAACTGTTTATTTAATTTGAGTTTCTATTTTATTCAGACAATGATAGGAAGGCTTTGGAAACAAAGGCGGCAGTATTCATAATCCTAAAATGTAAGCAAATCAATTAAAAAAAAATCTTTTTTATGAAACGTCTGAAAGGACTTAAATTGTTTTGTGATTTCTGTTGATTAACTGCCGTTTTTGCTAAACAGGACTATGTAAACTACTGTTTTTATAGTTGATTTCGATTATCCAAAGGTGTTTGTTAGAATCATTTTTTTTAATTACTAACTACCATATACGGAATCGGTAGCTCTACACAATGACATATCTAACTTTTTGCTTATATATTATATCTAATATAATGTCAATGATTATATAATTTCGAAATAGTGTATGACAATGAATCGTTAACGGTTTGATTGCCAAGTATGAATTACATTTTATATCAATGATACAATTATGCATTATAAATAGAATATATTTGCAATTTGTGGTGGTAAATTCACACAGAACCTGTATCGCTTTGTTCAAATAATTTCTGCAGTTCTATTTTGTTGTTGATTACGTGTTTTCATATGTAAAATTTTCCGGAATACAATATCGCGTATATTTTTTACCTTTCCCGTTGGTAAATACGGCAAGCATAATAACGCTGAATAATTTATAGTTTCCAATAAACTGTTCTTTTCGCAACGATTTTTATTGCAACACAAAGTTATGTAAAGGTATCCAAAAATGTTCTGTTGAAATAGTTTTCACCCGTCACAGCTTATGCACATACTTTCAAAATGCAAGCGCTTATTATATATAAGCTTTGAAAAATGCATGAACACGACTACTTTGGTATCTGGGCTACATTCTTTTCTTCAGAAACAAAGCTTATTTAAATAAAATACGAAGTAAAAATAATAAAAGATTTTTAGTACTGTTTCCACTTAAAATTTATTTGATCAGGACTGGTTTCGCTCCTCACGAGCATTATCAACTGATAAGGAAAATAAATTAAGCAGTGCTATTTATACAAATTAAATTGTAATAAAAAGGTGTAAGCAATTACTAACAATTAACCTTTATTACAATTTACATATTTTTATTTCAATTTAACTTGTATAAATAGAACTATTTAATTTATTTTTCTTATCAGTTGATAATGCTCGTGAGGAGCGAAACCGGTCCTGATTAAATAAATTTTAAGTGGAAAAAGTACTAAAAATCTTTTATTATTTTTATTATAATGCCATTCCACCAAGTATTGACAGTGAACACCTTAAAAGTGAAAAATACGAAGTAATATTACTGACTTTTAGGATTTTTATACTAAAACATGCATGACGTTTAATTCACGTCTTAATATGTTATTTTCTATCAATCATTCTAAAGAAATAATTATATTTTTATGAGACATTTTTTATCCGTCACTAGATTTATTATTTATTAATTATTTTCATAGTGTACGTTTCCATAAAAATCTTGGTCGAACACGACCCGGGTTTTGCCTCTCGGCATCTTCCGGTGTTACTCAGTGCGCGAAAGCACTTGAACTGAGTCAGTTCGAGCGCATTCGCGCACTGAGTAACATCGGAAGATGCCGAGAGGCAAAACCCAAGTCGTGTTCAACCAAGATTTTTATGGAAACGTACATTATGAAAATAATTCTAATTTAAATTTAAATTTCCATCAAGCACCTTCAGTCGAAATTCTAAATTATACCTATATACTTGTTAAAATGTACAAATCATATCATAATACATAGGGATTAAAAATATTACTAAAAAAAGTTGTTTTAGTCGGTTTTTAAAGTAAGCGCTTCATAAATGATGACTATGTACTAGAAGTATTCTAGTAACGAGAATGAATCGGATGGTATACATACATTTATATGTATATGTAATACGAAGATGATTGAAAAAAACAGATGAAATCGAAGTCGGTTTCAATTTAAAGTCGAAGTCGTTTTTTTTACCCGACTTAACAGCCCTGGCTTAATTTCAACATTAGTTTAACGTACATACGAATATTTTTTAGGAATTATATTTTTGATAGCCTTGAAAAATAAATTGATTTATTCGTATAACGCAGCATACATATCTCAATATCAGTAAAAAATATAAAACGTTTTCTATTGAGAAATATTTCTAATATCCGATGTTATTTTTGCAAAACAATTTTATACGAGTAAAACGTTTTTTTTTTTTATGAAAAAAATATTCACTGATTTTTCCCAAATGTCTGACAAAAAACATTTGTCAAACGTGTCAAAAAAAAGTTTTTAATACTTTTGAAATTCATATTTTTTTGCGGTAGTCGTTAAATATACATATCTATGTATATAATGTATATGTATATTTATATACTATAGTATATATATATATAATATAGTATTGTATATACTCGACCACACGGCCCCCCGTGTGGTCGAATGGTCAGCGTCGCTGGCTTCGGTTACAGAGGTCCCGGGTTCGAATCCCGGTACGGACAGTTTTATAACGATTTATGAATTTCTGTTAGAAGGTATGGATGTATGTGATGTCTTGAATTCCCCCCTCCCACTTATCCTATCCTATGAACGGGGCGTATTGAGAGCTATTAGCTTACCACTAGTCTTGTCCTAGCCCTATCCTTCTATTCCTACTCTCTTTAGTAAAAGAGAGGTTGAGCAACTGAGTAACAAGCAGTTCTCGTAGAAACACATCTGTTGAGATAAACTCCATTAGGAGTCCATATGCTCCACATTGGGAGCGGACATGGTTTTAAAATATTTATAAAAAAATAACAATATTTGAAATCTTGAAATTAAATTCGTATAATCCCTATAGCTTAGTGTTAAACGTTGGTTGTAACATACACGTATACAACAATTTTTTTATTTTTCGTATTATATTATATTTTGAAATGATGAATTTCTATAATATATTTATATCCTACCAATTATTTAACCTCTTACGCCATGGCGTTGCTAGAAAGATTGTGAACTACCAGTTCTTTATTTTCATTCGCTTATTCCTGCTATTTCCAAAAAAGAGAAGTTAAGTGACAAACAGTTCTTATAGAATAATTTGTCAATGCTTTGTAGAAAAAAAAAAAATTACTCGTTTGTACTGATTGAACCTTTATTTTAAATACAATAATTTATGTTAAATACAATTCTTTAGAAGTCTATAAACTTTATGGAAGGAGCAGGTATAGCTTAAAAATCGTACCGATAGAATTAGTTACTGATATAATCTTATACCTTATAATCGAATAATAAAGACGTGAGTATCAAGAGGTCTCTACTGAGTCGACGACCGTTCGATTTGAACTTTGATTTGAACATGTTTACTTTCCATAATATATAAGACCCTAAACAAAGTATGCCGATAGAACCACTAACTTGTAATTGAAAAGTATTATTGATGGTAAACTACAATATATATACGAATGAGAGACATTCCTAGTGTAAACACTAAGTGGTATGGTATACACTGCAGGCACTGCAGATAGTTACTGCGTCACTTGTGATCTTCCTTTGCAGGCTGCAAGGATCAAAGTAAACATGCATAGTCTACAAGGAGTCTAGTTTGAATGACAACAATATCTACATACGATTATTCTGACAATATTGGCAGGTTGCTTTACAAATATTCCTTACAGACTATAAAAACATTTGTGTTTTGATAAATGTATAGTAACGGTAAAAAAAATGTATACAGTAATTTTGTGGCTTTTTTATTTTACCAAATATAGAACGTTATAATATACATGCTTACAGATTTTTTTTATTGTGACGGTTGTAAAACTTGGCGTTGTAGACACCAATTATCTAAGGCCCATTAAAATGTTCAAATGTTGAACGTTAATGAAAGATTTCAATAAAAATACTGATTGGTAGAAAAATCATTACTGATCTAAATAAATTTTATGAGTCGGAAGTGAAAAAGGAAAATCTCATCAATTTTCGATATTAATTGTATGTATGTGTATGTCTGATCCTATGGCGCAGCAATTAGCATTGTGGGCTTCCGTTCCAGACCTCACGGTTTGAGTCAAGCATTTTTTTGATCAATTTATCGATTTCTGTTCGAAGGCATTGGTGTTTGTGATGTCTAAAAGTTCCCTTGCACTATTTCCGATCATTTACAAATGGACACAACGAATGAATTTAGTTAACCACTCGTCCTGTTCCAGGCTTATTCTTCTATAACTACAACTTTTTTTGATAAAGAGAGGTTGAGCGACTAAGTAACAAACAGTTCTCGTAAAAAAACTTTTGTTGATATATCTCCATAAGGAGGCCATATGCTGCACATTGTGAGCAGATATGGAATTTTAAAAAAATGTGTATGCTTAATTTGCAATTTAGTTTCATTTCTTTCATCAATAAAAGATAAACTTCAGGATTACAGTTTTTACTTGGTCTGTAAACATTGACAATTTAAACAAAATAGTCGGATTTTGAATCGGACAATTTTTATTGAAAAAAGCCAACACTGGCTTTGTGGCTTGCTGTCGATAAATTTGGTATTTTTATTCTTAACCTAGGGTATTATCGTACATGTAAAAAATCTAAATATACCTATTCTTTGGATTTACACCTCGTGTAATTTCATTTTGGTTGCGGCGTCTATGTGACGAGATCATTATTAACAGTTGCGTAACAAAATTTTCCGATACTTAACCTAATCTATGGCGGTATAATCACATGCGAGGGTTGGAGTGCCAACAAAGTGGGCAATGGCTCATGAGGCCGTCGATTAGGTGCTCCTTAACTGGAAGATAACTTCCGCATCCTGCCACACACAAGTTTCACAGGGGATGGCTAATAGTTAATGTAGGTAAAGCTATGTGTAATCGAGCATTACGGTGGCCAAAATTCAATTCGTAATCGAATTAGCGGAAAAGAGCGGTGAATTAATCGGTTGAAAGCGTTTGTTAATTGCACATTAACGACGCAGTTTAAATCTACTTCAATTAGAGCTGATGAATAAAAAAAGGATTTATATATATTTTTTAAAAATAGCTCATAACATTTCACTATTTTGTATATTTTTTAAATTCAAATTTGAGTCGGTAGTAAATTTTACACCGAAAATTTTACAATGAAAATAATTGTGTTTCGTATTCCCAATACTACTTGCTTACTACAGCTCACAGGCCAAATAGTAATAGTCAAATAAAATTAATAATCATGCAATCATTTATAGGTTCTTAAAAACAATTACGCCTACATTAAATGAACTTAATAGCATATAAGAGCGAAAGACTAATGCGATAAAAATGAATAAGAATAGTATTCAACTATCTCTCAAAAAGTTTATTTTGAAAACAAGTGAGAGATTATATACCCATCGTGAACTTTACTCATTATGCCTACCCATTGTTATATTCAGTGTTTTCGACTCTACTTTCGTACATTCTTAGGAAATAATTGAGTAATCAAGTAGTTTAGTCAAAACCCGTACATATATCGAAAGTCTGTTTTCTTTTTATTCATATCGCCACTGTTCTGTATCAGTACACATAGCAACTACACGGTATCTCTTTGTTTTTCTTTTGTAAAATTTCAATTATAATTTCTTAGCCTTTTGGTTGCCGTAGAAAAAAAGTACGTTTTTACTTAGCACGCTGGCTTTAATTTGCAATTATTAATTTAATTAACTATAAACGAGAATACTCGTCTCTGACGTGTTGAGCACGAAAAAATTGACGAGATATCTGTGGTAGCCATCGAGTTAAGCTCCATATGTTTTATCTAACATATCTATGATATATTCATCACATGAATAATTTTAAGATTACGGTGTCATGACTGAAAACAACTGTGTAGTTTTTTGTGTAATATATTTTAATAATTGTTATATAAGATTATTTTATTCTATGTCTGCTTCTTATTCGAAGCATACGGTACTACATAATTTATATTTACCGTCTTGGAAGAACAGAGGTCATCTTTTTTGAAAATATACAGGCATTATCCATGCTCCTTTGGGGCATCAAGTCAGGTTTATCGACGTTTTAATGTTTAACGATCAAACATTTTTTATTGTTTTCTGTTATGACTAATTTTATGCAGGCAAATTTGAATGTTTAAATAAAATAAAATAAACTTTTCGAAATACTTTAGCATTAAAGTAATTTAATAACTCAAATAACTGGTGTCTACTTAGATACTCAATGTAAAATAATTGTTGAAATCGTGCAATGAGTAGAGTAAATTATTTTCTTTCCAATTCCGCACCCTAATTTTCCACAAGTTTACATCTTCAATAGCTGCAGGGGGTAATTCACGGAATGGTAGGGGCTATAAATATAGCAGTTGGCAGCAAGCGGGAGTCATGTTATGCAAATAATGGGATGAAATTATCAAATTTATTTTTGCACTTACAACATCTTTGATATACTTCACTGGGAGTTACTTAAGGGTATGCTAATTTTATTTCTATGTGCTGAATATTTATTATAACACCCACGATTATTTACGTTTATATTAAAACGCACGTAAAAAAACACTTAACAAATATTTATCTACCATCGCTAAAAATTTGGTGTCATTTACCTAACAGAAAATAGTTCAATTTATATTGCAATTTTATTAACAGGAAAAAATTTTTGGTGGACTGAAAATATACATAAAACGGTCACATCATTATTCCAGATTGCTTGACAGGTACGAGTTTTTTTAAAATCTATTTTGAAAATTAAATGGATCAAACAACTTTTTAAAATTTAAGTTACTTGAAATTGTGAATTATTAAGATTGATTGCTTGATTAAAAAAATTCAAGATAAGTTCTATCGTTCAGTTTGTATCTTTGTTTTTGTTTTGTTGAAGAATTTAAAGGGGGTTATCAGCGTGAAACTTTTAAAATAAAAATCATTAATCATAAAATCACACTTGCATATGAGCACTTTTTAATTACACTGTAATTTTAACAATTATATAATGAATGTGAAATACTTAACATCAATTTGTTTTTCTTTTAAATCCGAATACTGTCCACAATTATTTTATTTAATGCGCCTACGACTGCGACAGGTCGAGAGCCACTGCTGTAGACGAACATCGAATGCCTTCCAAGACGATGTGAATTAGTCAATTAATCTCTTGATAAGTCCGCTTCTTAAATCTAATACCAATATCAAGGCTCACAATCTTTTCTTAATATGCAAGCATGTATTCCAAATTTTGTTGCATGAATACTTCCAATTAGATACAAGATACAATTTTTTGCAAGTATGATGTAGCACATTTGCTATGCTTGGATTGAATAACTAGATTCTGATCGAGTCTTTCCGCTGTAGACTTACTTAATTTTGTTGACTGTTGCTCCAACAATCCTTTGTCAGATAACGACTTATATACTCCCAGTAATCTAAGGCCGTCGACTGTCTCTATGTTCTACCCCTCGGTCGTCAGAGGGTAGCCTGAGGGCGGACACTGTTACGGAGGTTACTGTTACAGAGAACATAAGATTTTTTTCCATTTATTTGTATACCAATGTGAAGCGAGCTGTTCTTAAACTAGCTGTCAATAAAAAATGAATCTTTTTAAACTGAAAATAGCTAAGCAAACAAAATAGATTTTCCTCTGGTTATATTATTCAATAGTATTATTATCTTTTGAAACGCATGAATGACGATTCAAGTCATAGTTTCTCAACCTTTTTGAGCCTGTAGCCTTTTTTGAGTATCATATTTTTACGTAGCTCCATATCCGTTTTTTATATTATTTAAGCATATAAGTTTTTCAAAACAAAGTGAGAAAATTTGTTTTGAAAATTCTTTGAAAATTTTTGTCGCTGGCAGATTTTATCCAGTAATTTACGGATTTACCAAAGTGAGAAGACGCTAGACCTTTTTTAGCTCTTCCAGGATTTTCTCGTGGCCCCTCAAAACTGTGCTGTGGCTTTTCTAAAATTATTCTTTTTTTTGGCCCCCTTGAAACATGATGTGCCCCTCGCTTGAGAAACTGTAATTTAAGTGATTGATGTTTATAAAAACACCTACTGTACTTTTACAGATATTCGTGCCAAACTATGCTCAGTAATAGCTGGAAGCACTCTTGGAAGTTTTATGTAAGTTTTATATTATATATCATATTATTTCAGTTGAGTAGCCAGCGCTGAAAAAAGAGCATGATTAAACTACTCAATTGCAAATAGTCGTATCGAAGTTGAAATCAAGTCAACCATAATATACCTTAAGAGATAAAGATATAGTATTAGTACGATTCAAAAACTATTTTTTGATAATACTGACCGAATTTTAGTTCTGCGCATTTGAGATTCAGTTTAGAGAATAAAAACAATTTTTACATCTGCAGTTAATTTTCCATAACCTCGAATGTTATGTTTGTCATGATTTCGGAGATTTTTAATATCAAAATCAATTACGTGTAATAACATTAAGTTAATTATGATACAAAATATCATTGATGATGTTGAATCGTTGAACCTAACGATGTTTATTATTTATATTACACGTAGTAAAATCTCTTTTCTCCTGGGACAACAAAAGCGGCCAATCTTCAAATGGTCTCTTTCTCAAACGCCACAAAATCGACTCCATAGTTGAATATTATCTTTTTTTTATTCTTGGTGGTATAAATAAAGATTTTTTTGGTATTTATTCACATTATTTTCTTTCTAGTTCAACATAACATCTTCTTGTATTTAATTGTTATTATAAATTCAATAAACTGCTTTATAACCAAATAATTTTTAAATTCGTCAATATTCTTTTAAATGCATTCAGTAAAATAAATATCAACTTAGGTGAAATGGCAACAAAATCAGTCAATGAAGAAGAAAACCGAACATTACATGTTTACATTTTTTTATTTATTTGTTTCCGGATCCGTGGTCGAGTGGTTAAATTCGTTGGCTTCGGTAGCAAAGCTCACGGCGCTCCTGTTAGAAAGTACAGAATGTTTCCGTAATCATTTTTTTTTTAAATTTAATTATAAATATTGGTCCAAAGAGATGGATGTTTATATTTCTTTCACATATACAATCAAAAAATGATTGAGAGCGATTAGCTTATTACTATTCCTTTCCTTGTTTTAAGAGTTAATGATACAATATATAAATGTTTCAACTTTTTTTAAGCAATGAATTTGATTTTAACATATAACTTATCTAGGGTCTGAGTGTCCGCCCAAAAAAATATATGTATCTTTGAGACTATGTTATTATTATTTTTTATTAGTATTATATAACAGAACGTTTAATGGTGGCTGAAATTTTATGATACTTATGCAATATCATACATGTTATAGTTTCATAGTTAATAAAAATTTACTATATAATGTTTATAAATCGAGATACAAGGATCGATGCCATGGAAGGAAAAGTTTCCATAGTTCCGTAGTCTGTGAAAAAGCTGTGCCTTAAAAGGAATTATCCAGCATAGAGATGATAAAGTTGTAATCAGATTTGTTAACTTGGCGAGTCTCTAGGGCCAATCCTGAAGCTTCCTTTGAGCATGTTATAGTAATATATTATCAGACTTTATGCGTACATTTTCACGAAAATGGCTTACCTCTAATAATATATGTAATATATTGAGGGAATTATTGAATTTATTAACTACAATATTTCGTACAAAGTTTGCGTTACAGCCACAAAGGAAATTATAATGATAATAGATTTATAAAATTATTGTTGATTTCATTAAACCAATTTATTGTTTTAGTTTGAAGTACTTTAACTAAATAATATTGTAAAAGAGAAAATACTCATTTCTTGAAGATTTTCTTTCGTGTAAATTATAACCAAAAATTTTCTTTAAGAGTTATATAATGTTATAATAAAATACAGACGTAATTTATGATTTTATGTACACATTTTATCCTACATATGTACATAAAGAATATATGAACAAGTGTAATCAGATTAATTTTGTATGATTTGTGGCGCAGCGGTCAATGCCGTTGGTTTCAGTGACATATCTCACGGGTTCGAGTTCTAGTACGAATAACATTTCTCAAATTGAATAATACTTGTTTGTGATGTCTAAAAATTCCCTTCCAATCTTAATAAAATAATGGAGGCGTAGCGAGAGCGATTGGTTAACTATTAGTCCTGTAGCCCTATCTTTTAATTCCTACTACTCTCTAAGAAAAAAAAGAGTTTGAACAGCTGAGTAACAAACAGTTTTCGTATCAAACCCTTCCGTTAAAATATTACCATTAGGAGGCCATATTCTTCACTAATCGTCCAATGTTTATCTTCTCTAATTACACAAAATTCTGTTGCTTACAATTTACAAATGTTATTTTACTACACTATCGTTTTACTCGACTCAAGAGTATTTCCAACAAGTTAATCAATTTAAAAATTGATCTGATATTATTTATGATGATAATTTATATATTTTATGAATGTTCAAAAAAAAATAACAATACGTATACATACCATAATTCATTTCCATCAAATTCTATAATAACCTATAAATATATTTTATGAAATTAAAAATAAAGATCTTATAATATACTTAACATAAAATTTTAGATCCCATAAACGCGTTAAAACCCCTTTCTCACGCAACGCAAAAACTTATGAAAGCTGCTTGTGCATACAGTTCCAGCTAAAACTGTGAGCAGGAAATAAAGAAAACGATTAAATTAAAACATTATGTCTGCAAAAGCTTTTAAAACCCGTTTATGAGAATTAACTGGTATTACCTTCAGACTTAGTAACTCATGCCATCCTAGAAGTTATTCCGTGAAAGTTAAAATTATATATTACACGGCTATCTTTTGCTAATGGATATGTCATTCAGCACGCACCCTTATAAATCATTATTTAGCATTATCGTTTTTGTACCGCTGGAAACATATATTTTAATTATTTTTTAATGACATAACTCACATAACTAATCATGAAATTGTTGAAATTTAAATTATTATAATTGCATACGCAGACTGCACAATATTATTTTAATTTGGTAAAAACTATTCATTTTGATATACTTCGAGATTTATAAAAAACACACATTTTATAGCAATTACATCCGTATTTTTATCGCGACATTAAATTAAAAGACGACCCCGAATTATTTTTTTTAATCATTCCCGTTTATATTATACATATATGTTATGTATGTATATCATACTTTTTAGCTTAACCTTTATGGACCGTGGCTTTTTTCGAGACCCCCAAACCTGTATTGTAATATTGAAGTACAAGCTTTATAAATTTCTCAAAACAAAAAGACACGAGACTTTTTTTAGGTCTTACCAATGTTATTTTTTTAATTAAGTTAATTTAAGTTTGAGACTTTCGACGTGGGTGTTTATGATGCCAATTTACCTCAAGTGACGTACAATATATGTTCATCGAGTTATTCTCGTATTATCTTTCAACATTAAGTTGTTATGCTAAATATTTTTTTTAATAAAGAAAATTACATATACAAAAAAAACAATGTACAACGCGGTCAGTGTATTATAATATTTTACTTTATATACAATTCACTTTTAAGATGTTCACTGTCAATACTTGGTGGAATGGCATTATAGTAAAAATAATAAAAGATTTTTAGTACATTTTCCACTTAAAATTTAATTGATCAGGACTTCGCTCCTCGCAAGCATTATCAACTGATAAGAAAAATAAATTAAATTTTTATTTCAATTTAACTTGTATAAATAGCACTGATTAATTTATTTTTCTTATCAGTTGATAATGCTCGCGAGGAGTGAAACCGGTCCTGATCAAATATGTTTTATGTGGAAAAAGTACTAATTTTTTTTAATTATTTTTATTAAATACAATTAACAATTACACATGAAATAGCAATTTAAAATATTATTTTTAATGCATTACAATATGATTTCTGCAAAATTTTCTTTGAACATTTTAATGGATAATATTTTTCTAGTTTTTGTGCTATTTGACGTAACATATGTTTTGCCTTATTGAAAAGCCGTCTAATAGTCAGAAGATGTTTCTCAAAAAGTTAAAGCTCGTGTTGAACAAAGTAGCACAGCCAGTTTGTATATTAAAGCTATCAATAATTTTAATTACTCATTAAAAAATGAGTTGACATAAAGTATCAATAATACATTTTCGTAATATTTTTATAAAGAGCGACCGGTATTAATTTCATAATGGAATATTCAAAACGTCATCCATTGCACTTCACAGCCTCTACCCCACTTGAACTTTCCATACTTATGGATTGTTGTCATCGTAAAACAACAGAATATATTCAAAAACATACCTACGTGACCCGTGTAATACAAAATTCAAAGTGCTTATTCGTATGTGCGCTCCACCCTCCACTTTCATTTCAGTTTCTCTACGCTAGAAGACAATACACGTCAGGATCAGTGTCTTGTTTTATGCAGACTGTGGAAAACATTCAACCGCCGTGTTTCACTTATTATTTTATTCATATCGGAAGGATGGATTTTTTATGAGGCGGAGCATAAATAAAGCAGTCAGAATGGAAATGAATTATTATGAGAACTACTTTGAAATATTACTAGGAAAAATAAATTTTACATAATACTTATCACGATTATAATATGAAACATCATAAATAGTCGGCCTTATTTCAGAAAACCAGATATAATGTTTGCTTTGAAAAAATAACTTGCATATGTCGTTATAATCTGCTGTTTCAGTGCTTAGAAAAAATATTCCTAGCAAATAACTACAACTTAAAAAAAATATCATTTCATGCTTGCAATGCATTTGCTGCGTTGGTACATTTATTCCAGCCATACGTACATCACGCACTAGACTTTTTATTTTTTAATACAGTTTTATTTTCTCTTCAAAATATCCATTCTTACCTTTCTTAATCATAGTAGAGAGGTTTTATGTACGCGTGTTTTACGTCTGTCCAGTGGTTAAGGCTAACGTCAGCATAATAATAAATGTATCCAGTCTCCAATGTCAAAGTATATACTAAATAGTTGCGCTTTTCGAATTATTATACTAACCGTTTATTTTTTAAATCTGACGGTTTTCAATTCTTAAATAAACTGTGAATTTATATAGTTTTTACTTTTCAAAAAACTTGCAGTTTGCGAAGAAACCAAATTTTAGTAAGAGGAAGAATAAAAAACTCCATATAGAAAAATATTTAATTGGCTATAATATATCAAATTTTATTTGTGACCCAACACATATCTGTAATTTTTTTCTACACCTCAAAACACACATCAGAAAAGCATAATCTAATTATACATAGTTTATAAAAATATTTTTTTGAATGTGATCTATTTGATTTTCACAGTTATTTAAGGTTTTCAAACTAATTTATTTCATAAATAAACTATTCCATAAAATACGTAATTGATGCGTGAATTAAAGTAAAAATACTATCGAATTTAATTATTTACCACTTGTAGGACATATGTATCTTAAACTGAGGCGCCCGGTTTCAAGCACGGGTAAGTTTTTTTTTTCAGAAGAGCCAACAATTTGTTTGAAAACTTTTTAGCAAAATTTGTGTTCAAACTACGAAAATCCAGAAACTAAACGTCAAACTTTACCATAGATTTTTAATCATATACTCTTTACAGTCGTAACAAAATACTGAATGGCATTTCGTTAGCTGATTCAAATCCTGCGATCTAATTGGTTATTAGCTGGTAATTGATATGAGAATAAAATGCATTTAACTCAGCCACATTTCATAATAAAATCTATATTTCAAGTTAATTTTCATACATACAATTTTTAAACTGAAATTTAAATTAAATTGTGTGTTAGCTCCTTACCAGAAATACTAAAAAGATGTACACGGGCAAAAACATGATAAAACCGTGTTTGATACTAAATGCTCCAACTCTGAAGCTAGATTAATATTTATATAAAATTTATAAATTTTTCAATTTGCTAAACGTGTTATTAATTCGGCTAACGTTTATTTCCCTTTAAATGAGAATTAGAGTACTACATAAAAATTTCAAAGGTCGCGTTATAATTGACTATATGTATAAAAAAAGGTCTAACAATTCTTCAAACAGTACAAAAAATCTTCCATAAAATTCATCTTCATTGTATTTTTATGAGACATTTGGTTGTTATTTACTTGCTGGATATAACGTACCTTCTGGATTTGTATCACATTACCTTGCCAGGCTCTTCCGAAAAGACACCTTTCTTTAAATAAAGAAGCAAAGAAAAGGGCAACCTTACATTATTAACCCTGCTTCGACCCTGTTTGTCAGCAGTCGACCGGTCCAAGCATAGCCCCCACTCTAGAAAACCGGTTACTTTACGAGATTAGAATCTTTAACACGTCTTCCTTTAGATTCAGACCTACATCTCTGTATCTCTCTCGTTTTCACTATTCAGTGACGTTCGAACAATAGCAAGCCAAAAAGAGAAAGTCATATTCAGTGTTATTTGTTGTATAGGTCATAATTTATACGCAACTCAGACATTCATATTAATAAAAGCTTTCTTCTTAAATAACCTGAATCGGGAAAAGTATTGGCAAATAATAATTATGTTTAAATTATTTTGTGTTATCATTGTTCGTGACGATTTGATTTGATGTTTTCATAGTCTGTATTTATAGTAATGATGTAAAATCATTAAATTCTTTGTGGAGACTAACAGCAAATTTAATATTACCTTAAACAAGCAATAAATTAATAGACAATTTAAATCACCAACACACACATCCAAAACAAAAACTCTAAAATTACTGTATTTGTCAATTACAGAAACATAAAATAAAATCCGAAACAAATTTAGACAGCAAGATACAACAAAATTAAACATATAGAATAGCGCAAGGGTTTCTAAAAATATGTATACAAATAGCTTCATCGAGAGTGACTGTAGAATCGTTAAATCGAGATCTTCTTTTTTAATAGATTTTTCTCTGTAAATATTTTTTAATATTTGTAATAGCTAATAACATATTTTAATTGTGACAAAAGGTATCCGAAACACAGAAATTACTTTTAATGGTAAAAGTATGACATTTTTTCATATATCATATCAACCTATTAGAGGTGAAGTAGTATTTTAGAATAACAAAGTTAGATGTGTTGTAATATTATACACGTCTTAAAGTATAGTAAAAGTGAAGTAACTTCAGTTAATACACATTGCAATAGTGGTATCTCCGTAAAATAAAAATATTTGATCAACTAAAAAATCAAATAAAGACGTGATTGTACTTTATAAAAAGTTTTAGCATTTTGCTAATTGGCTCACTTCACCTCTAGAGGGTCTTTAGTGTACACATTTTGACTGCAAATATCCATAACGTATACCTTGTTAGCATCGGTAGATTACTTGTATTATATTTAAAAAAAAAAAATGTATGATTTTTTTTTAGGACCCCAACTACCGAAATATGGGGTCCAAGATTGTCACTAAGCACGCCTTTGACTTATCCCCGTTTCCGGGCCGATCTAGCAAGAGTGACTCAAACTTAAACGGTGCTTCTACGTATACAAGGCTACTCTATAAATACTAGCGGATTTATTGTCCTCTCTTTAAAACGCCAGTTATTTACCGCTTGTTTGTTCTTTACTTCGTAGTATCAGCAAAACCACAAAGGCATTCGTGACATTTAAAGTTTTGGCTTTGAAAAAGACGACTACTTTTGTTGTATTTGTAAAATAAATATAGATTTCAGTGAAACATGGTTTATACGTGACTGATTATGTTTGCTATATTTTAGGTAGAAGCGTTTTGAAAACATAGCGAATAATTAATCATAAACTGACCGATTCCAACTAGATTTTTTTAATTAATAGGTTTATGTGTACAAATTTCCTTTTTTTATGTAAACTCAAGCCATCAATTATTTATTTGCACGACAGCAGGAGATTTAAAAAAATAACCCTACTCTGCGCAGTACTTTCTGAAATTAAAATTGTATGTATACATACATATCTGGTGTTGATATGACACAAAGGAAAATTTTAATTTGAAAACAATTAGATTTAAAAATTAAAATTTGTCGGGTTTTAAGCAACTCCATTCCCCTGTTTTTAATTCGTTTATTTTTCAAAAAATATTTACCTCCGAAAAAAATGTTACTGTTTTTGATTGGTAAAAATATAAAACACGAGTGATATGACAGAATTAGTATAAAAGATTCTTTTATTTCAGGTAATGTTAATTAGAATATTATATTTATATTAATTTAGATTTTATCCGGATCTGTAGTCGAATGGTCAAAGTCGTTGACTTCGTTTAAGAAGTCTGCGAAAACGAACAGTAAAATAACTTAAGTGACACAATTCGGTAAATCTTGTTTTAAGACAAAAATTGTTCAATATCACCAAAAGTCAGTGAATGTTTTTAAAGCGTTATTTCATTTGCTTTATCTTTTTTTAGGTTCTGTACATTTTACTGTTTTGAATTGTTTTTTTAATCATTTGTTCCAGGTGGATCTCGTTTGAGAAACGCTGATGTAGCGGACTGAAAGTAGTCTGACAATTTTTTTATAAAATTACGCTAGGCATTGAGCATATGTATACTACTGTTTACTAACCGCACATATTCCTTTTTCGTACTTAATTAACCTGTAACATGCCATCCTAAAAAATCACGTTCCCTGCCATGATGGCATCTCAGTTTCACTGTTTATTGACAGTATTTAAACCTAAGTTTGAAGCTAAATAATAATTTTGAAAATGTATATATGCTAGAATACCTAAAATGATAAATACTTATTGACAATATTAAGAGAAATATTGATTGATTTAATGGCTCAACTATTTACGACTGCATCATGGGCATAGTGGTGTTAAAAACAACCTTCTTCTGTAAAATTTATTAGTTATCCGATACAATTTTTTGCCGATTGGTCGTTTCTTAATTTCTTTGAAAATGAAAGATAGTGCAAGTGTTCGTAAGAAAACACTGATTCAGACAAACTCTTTAAGAATTATTGAACATGTGCTCAACATTGACATTTGAAATGATTTAAAATAAACAGCCGAGTGGTCAACGCCGTTGACTCCAGTCCCTATGTCAAAATTGTAGTTCTGGGCTTTAATCCCACTACGGACAGTTTTATAAAATGTTTTTTTTATTAAATTTGTGTACTAGAATTTTAAAGCATGCACGTATGTGATGCTTAGCTCTCGCAACATCAAATCCTAAAAATGCGCGATCCGAGAGCGATGAGCTTATTACTATTTTTATACTAGTCCTATCTTTTCAAAAAATATAAGTTGAGTTATAAGTATGCAACAAAAAGTTTTTGTAGAGCAATTACTGCTCAGAAACTCTATTAGTTCTCTTTACGTTTAACATTGGTAGCTGATTTGATTACAAATGATTACTTATTTGAATGATCGTATTTTGTTCTTGAATCCAACATAAATAATTTCTACATTTTAAACAATTAATTTTCAAAATAAAACTGTTACATATATTTAAAATGTCATTTTGTATCTTTGCTGTGGTGAGATTGCTTTGGCGAATAGCCTACACTTTTACTGGACATATTTTGACATTATTACGGTGAACTTTTATTTTATTTATAAGAAAGACAATGGGGTGACTTTGCAAGGACAGTGAAGTTGTAACTTGTATGAAAAATTCAAGCTCATACAGTGTTGTGTACAAAATATAATATAGGTACTGAAAATATGGTCTAAAGGTAAATTATAATAAGTAAGCAATCACGTGTATGAAATTCAATATGGACGAACGAATTAATACCATTATGTTGGTACATCTTATTAAATACCGCTATGCAAATATTGACACCGGTATTACACAAAAATACTACCAATTGTGATCTCAATACCGGGTGAGTAAATCAAAATCGGTATTTCGATATTTCGTAAACAGCTTATGGTTTCTTAAAATAATTATTCACCATTAAAAACTGACACCAATTCCGAAACCTTTCAATATGATACATCTCTGAGAGGAGTCGAAAAAAATATATTAAAATATGTGATGATTTCAATACATTCAAAATTTGGTTTCACTTAATTTTCAATAACGAAATATTGAAATTTTCACATTTTCAAAACCGGTATTTTGGCTTTAAGGAAACCATTATTACCGGGATTTTGTTTTACGGTAATACCGGTATCGTGTTTCTTATTCAATGATCACTTTTATAATAGCTATCTATGTAGATGATCTGATACGCAAAGTTTTGATTTTGTTGTATTCATAATTTTATGTGTATTAATTCTTGTAGCATTCTATTCATGAAAATTAACTCACAGTTAGTGTATGTACATCAGATATTCAGTTGAGTATTAAATATAATTTGCATCAACTTTAAAACCACACATTTCTTTAAAGACATAATTATACATTTTAAGCACAGACGACTTACATTAATGCTAACATTTAAACACATAAAACGTCATCCGTATAATATGATATTTGCTTTACACTATGTATCTTTAGTATGGTTTCTGCTTAGTCGATTTTTCAATAATATCTTGCTTAGTGACTTGTTGACCTACGTTCGGCTGTGAAAATTTCTAAGAACTAAATTTATTGCTCAACAACAAGAACAGAGAGTTATTTATAAATAAAAGGTAAATATGTTAAACATGCCCGTAAATAAAACATCGATGATTTCCAGGAAAATAGCCATGTTTTGAAAAACTTTAATATTTCTGAGAATAGTAGCAATTTATTGACAATACGCGAGCTGAGTACTACAAGGTTCTAAGTGTCGACTTTTGGCAAAACTAAAGTAATAATGAGGCAGTCTTAAGCGTAGCATTATCTACATGCTGTATTTAATATGAAGTCAAAATTTTGCTTAAATTCCCAATAAGCCGTAGTTTTAGGTGCGCGTCGCAAGATATCTGTGGCTTCAACTTGATCACATGAAGATGCCGAAAGGCGAAACCCGAGTCGTTATTGACAAAACTTGTGTGAATGTACATAAGTGTAATAATATCATTTTTATTTTGATAATTTTATTCCTGTTTTTTTTAAATTATCTGATTTTGATCAATTATTTTTATTCTTCAACACAATGTTGCTATTTTTTACCATTATGATGTTTTGTATTATTGCAGTATGGTATTATTACATTTTACAATATTCACTTAGTAAAAAAAAACTCCTTTTCCTATTTATTCTCCATTTTTTTTTTATATATTTTCTCCAATAATAATGACTAATAATTAGATATCTTCCATAGAATCTATATATTAATAGTCGATAATGTCCGTCCGTCTGAATGATTGTCCGCGATTTCCCCTTCCCCTCCTCCGCCCCAGCCACGCTGTCAACATTTTTTTATTCATACTAAAGAGATACTTTTTTCGTTTGTATATTATGGTCGCGATTTCGCCTTTTCGATGACGTCAAGAAAGGCGGTCCCCCTCCCCCCATCCTGCCCCGCTGTCGTCATTAATTCATTTCTTCATTTTTCTCTGACGTCATGAGTGAATTTTTGAAATCATGACATTTTTATTTTATTATGTGTAAAAACAATTAATTTTCACACTAACCAAAAATATTCTCTCAAGCTGTGGGATTCGATACCATGCCCCAATTTTCAGGCGCGACGTTCGGACAGCTAACGCACTGCTCCACGAGTTAAATTGATGGTTACGAAAAAAAAACTCTATTTAAAGTTTTAGTGAACTAATAATGACATCTGTGGGTGAACAACGATCTCTGATCTCCACAACTATGACGAGACACTGCCTGAGAATCGTTTTAGACCCAGAGCAGTCCTGCTCGACGACCCTCCATAGATCTTATGTCGTATAAAATTGTCAATTTTAGAACGAACTTAGCATCACGAAAATGACTCTCTTTGTTTAAAAACAATTTGTATACTGTATGTGTGTATGTATGTATCCGCATGTGTGTGTACATGTACGGATATAGTATGGAGGAAGCATATGGAATGTGATTTGCAAAATAATGCTTATGGAGTTCCCGTGAACTTCTTATCTCTGTAGTGATCGCGCCCTTCCGTCTGCGAACGACGGTAAGGGGATGCAATTTACAATTTTTCAAAATCTTTATCGATGAAGGAGACTGGAAGAACCTTGACGCTGGCGCGTCCTGGTACTTGAAGCTCCATAAATTTGATATCCAAAAAAAAAAATGTGGGTGAAATCTTGCACTAAACGAATTTGAACTGTTCTGCAGCGTTGTGAGAGGCTATATAGGGCTGCTCAATTATATATAATAATTTAATTAACTATTTATTTATATATATACGAAAAATGGTTGTTAGCAAACTTAAACATTATTCCAAATATTAAATAATTTACGAGGTCTATTTCTGCTAATAGGAAAAATAATTGTTAGCAAACTTAAACATTATTCCAAAAATTAAGTAATTTACAAGGACTATTGTTGCTACTATGAAAAATGGTTGTTAGCAAACTTAAACATTATTCCAAAAATTAAATAATTTACGAGGTCTATTTCTGCTAATAGGAAAAATAATTGTTAGCAAACTTAAACATTATTCCAAAAATTAAGTAATTTACAAGGACTATTGTTGCTACTATGAAAAATGGTTGTTAGCAAACTTAAACATTATTCCAAAAATTAAATAATTTACGAGGTCTATTTCTGCTAATAGGAAAAATAATTGTTAGCAAACTTAAACATTATTCCAAAAATTAAGTGATTTACAAGGACTATTTTTGCTACTATGAAAAATGGTTGTTAGCAAACTTAAACATTATTCCAAAAATTAAGTAATTTACAAGGACTATTTTTGCTTCTATGAAAAATGGTTGTTAGCAAACTTAAACATTATTCCAAAAATTAAATAATTTACGAGGTCTATTTCTGCTAATAGGAAAAATAATTGTTAGCAAACTTAAACATTATTCCAAATATTAAATAATTTACGAAATTTCCGCTAATACGAAAAATAGTTGTTAGCAAACTTAAACATTATTCCAAAAATTAAGTAATTTACAAGGACTATTTTTGCTACTATGAAAAATGGTTGTTAGCAAACTTAAACATTATTCCAAAAATTATATAATTTACGAGGTCTATTTCTGCTAATAGGAAAAATAATTGTTAGCAAACTTAAACATTATTCCAAATATTAAATAATTTACAAAATTTCTGCTTCTAAGAAAAATGGTTGTTAGCAAACATAAACATTATTCCAAAAATTAAATAATTTACAAAATTTCTGCTTCTACGAAAAATGGTTGTTAGCAAACTTAAACATTATTCCAAAAATTCAATAACTTACGAAATTTCTGCTATTACGAAAAATAGTTGTTAGCAAACTAGAACATTATTCCAAAAATAAATAATTTACAATTTAAATACTGCAGGGCAGGGCTGTCGATATACGCCCCCAGATATATTTCTTTTACTATCAGAATTTCTGGATTATTCAATAAATAGGTTAGTAATTTATTTTTGACGCCTGTAAATTTTCTGACTACTTAAAAATGCAACAAAAATCCCCCCGTTGAGGTCAACGGGCTTACAGCTAGTTCCTTTTATTTTTATATAAAAGCGTAAGTCTGTTTTTTTGAATCACCTGTGCTTTCATACAAATTTCAGTTAGAACCTTGTAGCACTGGCAGTTTGTTTGAATTTTAGGTGGAAAAGGTTCTAACTGAAGTTTCGGTATTTATAATCAACTATGAAGAACTATTTTTAACAATATTTTATTAATAGTTATATCATGCCAGTACTATCATTGATATATGCAATCAAAAAGAAGCTTAGAAACATTCACAATTTTCAAAATACAAGCATTCAAAATTTCAAATGCCCATATCTTTTTTGGTGCAGCTGTCCACAAGGAACCTTATAGCACTCAGCTCGCGATTATAGTTAATGCAGAATTGAAATCGAATTGTTATCAAAACGTTTCTAGATAAAAAAAGGACCATGATAATCTAAGCTCTTCAATATATTAACCATTACACTTCAGGGGAGATGACGGATCGAATTATTAAGCTGTCAATGAAATTAATGATTTGCTAAAAGAGTTGAAATGACTGCCTTAGTTTCAAGGTAAATTGAAAGTGATAGCATAAGTCCTTATCAAATTAGAGCAAAATAAAGATGGGAAAAAATATGAAAATTCATTTTTTAAGAACGATCTAGATTTAAAAAAAAGTGTATGCGTACTACAAAAAGATTCATAATAAACTAGATACTTTCATTGAAAACAGTGTGATGATGATGACCTACAGTCAACAAAAATAAAAAATAAATCTACTATAAAGTTTTAACAAGCTATGTGTAAGTATGGTTTTGTTTTTTTCTAAAAAAGATCTAGGTAATATTCTTCTTTCTTTATCAATCTGTAAATCTCACTTTACACGGTTTGGTTTTACATAGGTAGTCGCGAAAGATAAAATATCTTCTGCGTAGAGAAAAATGAATGTTTTTGTGAAATGTCTTTAACAGAATTGGTATTTTTTATACATCAATTATTTTTCAAAATAAATGATTATGAAATTTTTTGCTTTTCTATGATAGAACCTATATGAAACATTCACATAATCATAATAATTCACAGGATAACTAAAAAATACAACTAATTAAAGTTATTTATATTTAATGATCGTGATATGGAGATATTATTTATTATTAACTTTCGAAAAACAGTATCATTAGATTAGGCACCCTCTCACCAGAGCTTTCGAAACTATTTAAGATGAATTTTTTTTTTCTTTTCTCCAAAACAAGAAACATTAAGCTCATAATTTAATTCAAATTGAGAATAAAACAAATCATCTTTCTATCATAAATTTTAAATCACGAAACAATGATAATATTTCATATTTATACAGTTAAAGTATTAGAATTGTTTTTATTACATACCAACTCTTCAACAGCAAATGGATTATAAACGGAAATACGTACTGTAATTTAATAATTATATTATAAACTTTGTTAAAATTGACGTATTACGTAAAGTTCACAGAAATCAATTTACCTATTTTGGTTGTATGGTAAAGAATGTTTTTAACGAAATAACGGCAATAAATAATCAAAAACCTTCGATCCTTTTCCAGGTTATTTAAATCCTATAAGCGGAGATGAAAACGTCAGAAATGAAAAGGGTATATTTAATATTAATTTCAATATCTGTTCCAAGAGCATACAATTACCTGCCGAAAGCAGTGAAGCCTTTATAAAAGTTTTAGTATTTAAAACTTTTCTTATGAATGTTCTTTATGAGTTTGTAAATAACTTTTAAATTCTTGCATTTCTGTGAAAATCATTTCATTTAATTTCTATCATAATAATATTTAAAAACTTTTTTATTTTTGTGCTACCAGTTTATTTGAGTTGTTATACGTTCTGAAAAATAGATTTATACAATTTAACTATGGAAAACTAAGCCAACAGCAAGATTAAGCGACGGTGACTTTTTTACATTTGATTAGAACGGATTGATAGTGCAATATTTCATTGAAGCATTGATTAATGATGGATATTCTACTTTTTTATTAAAACATAAATTTTGGCATAATATATTATAACCAAACGCAAGAGCATCTATTTATTTTATTGTGTGAACATTTAAGATAAGAACGCTTGTTTTTTCTTTTTAATATCTCTGTCTGTACCAAAAAATATTACCGAGTGAAGTAATAGGCTTATAAAACATGTTGTCTATATTTCTTTGGCATGTCTTTTATAAGCATACCATTGGACAATAAAACAAACACAACATATTACTCTTTTATTTCTTTGCCGTAGCTTTTCCTCCATAAGCTCTACGGGGGTCGGGTATTCCCACCTATCGGTTTTCGAAGAGGGAAATTCGGGGAAAACAAAGATTTATTGCGCCTGCGGAGCCTCGTCTAATCGGAAGTTGCCTCATATAGAGCGCAAAATCGAGTTTTGTGTATCGCGCGCGATTTATTTTGGAAATAACAATAAACGCCCGGCGAGAAATGGCCAAATGATGAAATATACGTCAATAACACACAATGTCTACCGGCTCAATAGTTAACCACTATTTCGTTTCCTCAATTGTGATTATAGATAGAACCAATTTCTTTCTCTATACGTACAGGTACACCAAATACTCTGGTTGTGTTATACAACTCAATGATTTCTTCAGTGAAAAAAATAGTATAAAATCTGTTGCCGATAATATAAATCCAAAGTAACACATGTTTTTATTGACAACATGTGACAGCCGTTTTTTATAAATTTTGCAAGATATACAATACATTTTTTTCATAATAATTAATATAAAATGAATGACTCTGAGAAAATATCTTTTTATAGTTTTTGAGTTTAAGTTAACGATTCTTTATGAAGCAAAATTACTGAATATTCATGAAAAAACCTAAACTATTTCTGATAACACCCATTCTAAAATAGTTTAAACATTATTGTATATCACTAAAAAATATAAATGAGTCAGTTACAATGCCTACTTTAATTTTAAAATATTTTACAACTGTATTTCTCTGATATTAAAAAGGCTAAAAATATAATACAAAGTTAGTTCCTACAAATTTATTGATAAGCTTGCAGTTTTACTGTAACTATAATATAACTTTTGTTATTTCAATTGCTATAAGATAAGAATAAAAGAAATTCTCTTCCCATATTATTAAAGGAGTTCTCGTATTAACCTCTAAATATTGAGTTAATTTCACTAATAATTAGTTTACACAAAGCAAGTCAAGTAATTCTCATCTAAAAGATAGAAACTATTTAATTTGTGTAATTGTTAATTACATCCTTGCCAAGTAATGGAACATTAATTTTAACGTTTCCAGCAAATGTGTTACTATCATTTTCAATAAACATTCTTACTCAAAGAAGATAGAAAATTGAAATTGATGACTTTTTAATTGCGGCGTGCTATTTAAATATTGTATTATGTAAAATATTACGTGTTTTTTGTGTTAAAAAAAATATTTATCCTGATAATTGATCTTTTCTATTAAATTGAGAACTGAAAATAAAATAATATAATAAATAAATTTTATGGCACGTGTCAATCTCAATAATACTCATAAAAATGTCTTACAAGATGAACATTAAATTGGTAATAAATCTAAACATATTATACATAACCACAAATTTTTTTTTTTTTTTTGGATATCAAATTTATGTAGCTTCAAGTACCAGGACGCACCAAGGTTCTTCCAGTCTCCTCCATCGATAAAGATTTTGAAAAATTGTAAATTGCATCCCCTTACCGTCGTTTGCAGACGGAAGGGCGCGATCACTACAGAGATAAGAAGTTCACGGGAACTCCATATGCATTATTTTGCAAATCAGATTCCATATGCTTCCTCCATACTATATCCGTACATGTACACACACATGCGCATACATACATACACACATACAGTATACAAATTGTTTTTAAACAAAGAGAGTCATTTTCGTGATGCTAAGTTCGTTCTAAAATTGACAATTTTAGACGACATAAGATCTATGGAGGGTCGTCGAGCAGGACTGCTCTGGGTCTAAGATTATAAGAATAACTCATTTCATATTTTTATTCGAATTTACATAATAAATGATTGCGTGGCTCTTTTATAGGACAAAATAGAAAATTTAAAAGTTTTTACTGATTTACTTTAAAATAATATATCTTTTTTAGGAAAATCTTTTTTTTTTTTTAGTAAACCATTTAAAGTAAATTTGGTTCATATAATCATGGATGTGTTTAACATCCAGCCAAGTTGTTCATTATAATTATTCATATGGGTATATCGGATTCGTTCTAGAATGAACTTTTATTTTGATTTGAACAGCCGTTGTTTTAGGCAATAATCGTGTTTGTTTTTTTTATATGTACACATATTTGAAAATTTGTCAATGCTTCTTTTTACAAAAATCATTCATTGTTTTATTTAATTACTCAAAATTCTAATCTTATTAAAAATGATAACTTTACAGTTAATGGAATTTTATCACCATTAAATTCCATTTTTACGACAAGGAAACATCTGGAAAGTTTCAAATTATAATGAATATTTTTATAAAGTTAGGTCGTAAAACCTACAAAAGTTTTATCGCCCACATTCATTGGGAATACGATGTCGACGAAATAATTTTTCAAAATCACGCCATGAAAAGTTAAACGCTTTTTCAAATTCAAAACGAGGTCAGAAATAATTTGTAGGAGAATCCAATACAACTTTTTCCCACCCCCAACCTTGTGTAGATGTATAAGTTAGCATCTTAATGTTTCAACCGTTACAAAAAAAATACGTCAAATATAATATATTTTTAGTCAAATTATTTACCTACGTATGCTTGTTTACTTACATATATAGGTTTTATTAATGCACTTAATAAATATAATAACATTATTGACTGATCGCTTAGCTGCTTTTTAAAATAAATAAATATTTTTTTCAACTTCTTCTGTAATATAACGCTAGCAATAATATGAAAAAAATATATTAATTTCATAAATATGCACAAGTTGAAAACATACTCCACGTAGTGCTACAGCGGAGTAATCAGAATATTTGGACATTTTTAATTTTGAATAACAATCTGTAAAGTCACAAGGTCGATTGATGAAATGAAAACATTCATTTTTTGACTACATTACATGCATTTTAAGATTTCAAATACAGAATGCGGATAAAATGTTTTTTAACTTAATCCTTCATTCTTGGTCTTTAAACATAATCGGTACGTATAACATAATCTAAATCAAAAACAAGTTTGAAATTATTTTTGGATCCTCGTTTTTTTAAATTTTATGTTCTAATATTTTTCAAAAAATTATTTTATCCAAGATTTTGCAGTTTTTTTATATAAATTTCTCTTTGATATTTTAATTATAAATATAATCTTATAACTGGAAACGAGTTTGAAGCACGTCGTTAGGCAATCCTTTTATTTGTAGTTCTAGATACCTATGTTGGATGGCTTATATTGCTGTCCAGGGAATTTGAGATATTTCGTACTGGCCCCGTTCCTTTAAGCAAATTGATCTTCTAGATTTTATAGCTGTAGAGATTTATGGTTTCCAAGCAGAGAGAATTATATTTTAACTTTATTTATGTATAATTCTAAGTAACTGCTTTAATCGAATAGAATAGAAGCTTATAAAATTAGTTACAGAAAGGAAATAAACTATATATTTAAAATATAAAGCTAAGCCAGTAGTTTAATTAATGAGGAAAAAACCGGTTTCCAGATTGCAACTTTTTTCCCGAATTTCCCAAAATTTGAAACATGAAAAAAGTACGTTGAATTAATCATCCGAGCGTCGTGAAAGTCGAATCTCACTTACTTCGTCGTAAAACCGAGACAGAACTTTCAGTTTCGTTCATATTTATTTACCTTAAAAAAGAAATCATATTAATATATTATAATCATGCTGGATCGTAGCTGATATATTAAATCATCATTCTTGAATTGAATTGTTAATTGCTTTTCCTTTAATTGATAATTAGCATAACCTATTAATTATTCATTATATATGTAATACGTTTCAGTTAAAGTATGCACTTAGTCAACGTATAAAATAACTTTTCAATTTATGCATTGTCTATGTTGACCAGTTACAAATATACAAGCTTAATAATAATAAAAAATGCTTTACGATACAAAGAAAATTTGTATAGAAATTGTTGCTCGCTGTGATCTCGTTGGTTAAAGTTTTCTCTGCCGATCAGACGGTTTCGGGTGTGATTCTCAGTAAGATATATGTCAAATTTAGATTTTTTTAAATTTGAATTTGAGATCTAAGACGTGGGTGTTTGTGATGTCAATGAATTATTCTTGAATTAATTACAATTCTCAAATGATAAACTTAAACATTCTCATCAAGGTTATTTCGTATGATCTTTCAAATTAAAATATTTGAAGCATTGGCATAAGGTTTAATGAACATTTTTTAATTAAAAAAAAAATTATTAAATATATAATTCATTTGAGATTATTTCAACACTAAATTAATTGAATGGTCGTTGACGTCACTCCGTCAACTTGTATGTAACTTTTCTTTTCTTAATGAAGCGATTTGAAATCACAATCAACAGCTAATAAATGAATGCAGTTCATATCCTTCCACTTTGATCGCCGCAAGCCGCGCGTCTTTTGGGATACCGCGAAATTTGCTGCAGTTCGTGACGAGAATTCCTTCACTTGCATTTGCTTCATTTGCCCGTACCATTTGGCTGAAAGTAGCTACTTGCAGCTCGCCTTGATCTGAGACGAGCATCGGGAGACTGCACACGTGTATTGCCATTATTGATTTTAGTATTCGTAGTCGGTACAAAAATCTAAGACTACTTCCATGCTGACCTTATTAAGATTTTTTTAATAAGCAATGACCAACTTAATAATGTTATATTTTAATTTGAATAATCACAATTATTTTCAAGTTCATCCATTTTATCCAAAACTTCAATACAGAATAAAATATGTACAATTCTTATCCATAATTGAAGTGTTTAAGGAAGACAACACTATCTACGGAAATGTTACTTTTCAAGGAGATCCATGAAGCGTGTTTTATTAACTTAGAAGATGTTTAATAATTTATTGTGTATTGAACGTTTATCTTTCTTATGGTGATGTTTAAATATTTAGGTAAGTGAGGTCTTAAAAATACATCAAACAAAGGAAAATGTATGTAGGTTACCTTGGACTTAACTGACAATTTAAGAGGGAATTAAAAAAGATTGACGTAACGTTTTTTGACTTTCATGTATTTAAGAATGTAAATTAACGTTACCATAAAAATCACTATGTTGTAGTTAATGTTATTTAAATGATGTCAGTTACGTAAGAAACAAATTTACACACTTTTTATTGTGTTTATTGGTGGAACTAATATTCACACTAGCAATAAGTTATCCGTGGGAACTGTTTATATATTACAAAAACTATTATTTCAGTTTAAAAAATGGTTATGACGTATATGTATCGTTTTACTCATGTAATCATTTTAGAAGAAATCTGTAGCTCATAACGAATTCGATTTAATTTTGTTTCATATAAACTTTTTAATCAGTTTATCATGTACTATAAAACTGTTTGGTTTGATTACCTAGCAAGAAATAAAGTTGCTAATTGAACACATTCTCATAAATCTATATGAGCAACAAAAAATACTTAAATAATCGTTTAGTTAGAGATAGTCATTCAAGCGTTTGATCTTACAGCCTGTCTCCAAACATGTCTACATTTAAATGTCGTCGTCTATTTATCCTCTTCATGTTGAGAGGTTGATTTACTACTGGTGTTTCTTGATATACCCTGCACTCGAGATGGCTTGCACATTTCAAACTGAGCTGCCCGTTTCAACCTATTTGCCTGAAATTATTTTCTTCTGATTTGGAAATTCGGTTAAAATAGTCTAACAAGCATACAACGGATAATACAGACTATCTAGACAACTAAAGCTTTTTCTAAGCATAGGTTTGTTAATTTTCCATGACGTCTCCTCGGATAGCCGTATATATTTGAATACGGTACAAATCAAGTTGATTTTTCAAATTATTTTCATCTCAATTTTTTTCTTAAATATCTTGCATCTTTCTTTATTCTCCTTGAAATCACACATAGATAACAATAAACACTTGGTACAAATTACTGCTACAATTTTTTAGCCGTTTTAAATACAAAATACTTTATTCTTAAATCCCACCGTCTGCCTGAAATAGTTTTCGAACTATGCAAAGTTAACTGTTTTTCTCTCATTTATTTCCGGCCGGTAAACGTCAGTGAGTGAAAGCCTCCAATCGCAAAGGCGGGAATCATACCTCGTGAGCTTTTCCGCTACATTTGCTTGATCTCACTGAGCGCAATCGCTTTGATGTCTCTTCTAGTTGGCACTCGCGAAAAGTAACGTGAGAATAAAGCGATAAATGAATGATTACTTAAATTGAGAACGATAATATTTGAATATGTGACTTTGACGAGATCCCAATGGAGTGTTTATTTTTTATACGGGAAATAAAATTGCTGTTTAAATGTTTTTACTGAATATATCGATTACGTCCACGTTGTTGCAGCTGTAATAATTGATATACGCGCAAAAGACTAATACAAGCAAATATAGTCAATATGCGAATTCGTATGTACGTCGTTTTTTCATTGCGGAATATTGTTTAATTATTTAGTGCTTAACTCGATGGCTGCCACAGACGAGATATCTCGTAAAAATTGTCGTGCTTAACACGCCAGAGAAGAGTTATCTCGTCAATAGCTAATTAAATTAATAGTTGCAAATTATAGCCGGTGTGCTAGGTAATTACTACTTTATCTAAGGCTAATTAATTATCTGCGGCAGCTAAAAGGTTAATTGTCTTCCGCAAATAAATCATGAAACCACCTTTTTATTCTGTACCAGTATAAAAAATATGTATTACAAAAACAAAGAACTCTTTCGATACTGAATACTTCCAAACAATCGCTTAATTTTTGACACGGTCAGCAGCTGTTGCTGATAATATCACTAAGCCAAGGGTTTTAAAATAAACCGAAGCGCTTACATACGGAACGATTACTATAATTTATTCCGTTTTACGGCTTGTTTTTATTAAATTATTTTAAAAACGTTTGCTTATTTATAGGAATAACAGCATTATTTTATTTCTTAAGAAATTAATTCATTTTTGTTAACTTAAAGTAGCATGCAATGAACTTTTATAAATATCACGCATATGCTATTAAAAAACGATTATACTCAGCGGCTAATCATTTTCAATTAACTTGTCATCCAAAACAAGTCATAAATTTGTTTTTAAATTAAAGAAAAAAATATGCTGTTATACATGTTTATGTATCAAAGGATTGATCTAGTTATTTAACGATACAATATTAATCTTTCCTGGCTAATGTCAGTAAAATTAGCTTTCGCTTTGATATGGCAGACATAAACAACAAATCAGTTTTTTTCTTACGTAAAAGTCAAATTCAAAAATAAATTCATTGCTAGTTTCACACATGAAAATGTCTATTTTGAAAGTTATCCTGAAAATATTCATTACGACAGGCTTTCTAAACGTCTTAATTGTATATTTTTTTAACTCTCGCGGCTCGGAGACTAGAAAAATACGTCTCTGGCGATGGGGGTCTTTTTTGACCCCAGTGGTTTCCTCATTATTGGCCTTATTCTTATGAATTTCAAAAAAAAAAATAGTCTAAAGGCTTTAAAATATCTTTCTGCATCATTCCTCATACATTTTTTTGACAAAAATCCTTGTTTTTTAATAAATAGTCATATTTTAAGTTGCGCGTAAAATATACGTGGTTTCAGTGCAAATGTCAATGCGCGACTGGCACCATAGATGATATATAGCTGGCACGCTGCTTGGCGGCGTTCAGCTTATAATCTTACGAACGATCGCTGATAAGCGGGCGCTTATCTCTTATCTTATCGTATTTATATAAACTACAAAAGGTCCAAAAAACTATGATATAAGAATACCTTAATTATAAACATTGTATCACCCATATTAAAATAGATATTTAAGAAAATGTGGGTATTGGGGTCGCATTTCTTGAGCTTAGAACCGGAAAAGTTAACATCTCGGCTCATAACGTAGTAATTTCAACCGACGTTTTTCAAGGTAAGCTGTTGGTTTCTTAGTTGTGAAACAAATCTGTTTTCGAAAAATAGATAGGATAGATAGTGATAGAATAAAGAGACAAGTGACTATTTAATTTTTTCTGCAAAAAATATCCATGCCATTGATTTCCAACCCGTAAAATGATTTTATATATGATTCTGTTTGTACTAGGATTCGAACTCGTGAGCACTGCTACCGAAATCAACGGTGGTGACCACTCTTCGAAGGCTCGTCACATAAAAAAAAACGGAAAAACATCGCTTAAACGTAAGGAAAAAATACTTCAGCCATGTACACAATAAAGAGGCTTTCGCTGTTTGTCATAACATAATTGGTTTTCTAAGAAATTTATTTTATTCAATAAACTGGTAGAATTTTTTGGATTTATTTTTAAGTTAGTAGATAAATATATGGATGATTAATTAAAAGTTTTCATAATTTTCAAAAGAAAAATTATGTAAAAAAAAGTAACAAAACCACTCGTGATTGCATTGAGCTGTAAAGATATTATTACAAGCATCCAAGCCCAATATCTCAAATGTTTATTTTTATTATTCAAAATTTTAAATCGTCATATCCGGGCTTGAAATATAGTACTTTCTGATAGCTGAGCAAATCTCTTACCACATGGACTAAGTAACCGATTACGTATAATGAATGCATTGTATGTATAACAACAATATAATAAAGTATTGACAAGACTTCTATAATAGCAATATCTACAAAAATGTATATATAGAGAGCAGAGATACTACTTGTAATACTAGTAACACTCTTCTCTTAGATCTTTTTTTCTTTTTTTATCTCTCTGAAGAGAGAGATTGAGCCAGCTACGAGGTTTGTAATTACTATCAGATTATCGTCAAATAATATTAATTTTCTTTTAAAGCATACAACTTTTAGGGTACTATCAAATCTTCGTAAAAAAAAACAATAAATTTTATTGAAAAATATAAACCTTTAATACTTCTTTCACATTTTTTTTATTAGTTTAAGTCAGATCTGATTTTACTCACCGTGAGCATTATCAACTGATTGATGCGAAAAACGAAACAAGTCGTAATCTGAAAAAGTAAAAAAATATATATTTTTTTTATTATAAAACAATACACTAAAATAAAAAACAAGATCGTGTATTATTTACCAATTATTTAGAAAAAATGTGGTAAAACCGTATAAATTCAATTCTTCCATGAATAACATCGAGATGGCATTAACTGGGAAATAAGTTTTCCCAAGCGTGTAACAAATAGAAATTTAACGACCCAAAGACACGGAACCCATCTCAGTGAAACACAAATCTCCAAGGAATTTTTAAGTAATAAATAGGGCGTACACATTAAAGACAATTGATTTAAAAGCTTCACACTGGAATAACAAACCCCAAGAGACGGTTAAATGTATTGCATTTCTTAAAAATACAAATATTTAAACCTTTTCAACCTCTCTGAGAACGGCTGCAAAATTTATTGCTGACTCTTAAATATTTTTAGATAGATTTGTGGAATGCTTTAAGTATACATTTATTGCTTTATATGGATGGTTAAAACTTTTGTATTATACACAGTGGTGTCTCGTACGGAAAACGATTTTTTTGGCAAACTTTTCGTTTCACGAATTTTGAGTTCACATCGACGTTTTTCGTAAATACCTGACGTTCGATGATGATCGCTGAGCCACGATTTTCAGTGATTCGTCATCGTATTGCTGATTCGATTATTTTTCGTTGCGTTCACTTGAATGTGTATACGACTTCCTTATTTCTCAAGGAATTTTCGTTTTGTGCAACAAACCATTCATACCACGTATTCATAATCAAAACCAACTCAGAAACAATTTTATCAGTATGCATTCATATGTGAACGGATACAAGAACACAGACAAGATCCTGACAGTCCAAAAATATTCTTGGCCCCGACCTCCTAAGACCTCGCCGGCCGACCTTCACAAACAAATAAGCCGCCCGCCCAATTACAAATGACATCGCCCGACCCACAATCAATCCACACCACTCGCCCAACCAGAAGAGACTGAACGAAGTACTGCCTCAACTACACAAAGAAATAGCGCAAGCTAACCTACTCATCGCCAAACAACACAACTAACTCTCATCAACACCAGCAATACTACCACAGCATCATCCAAACATCAGGCCGAAGTATGTAAATCAGATCGGCCAGATGCAACGATTAGACTTCCTTCAACGACACCACTAAGATCAGGCACTAGACGAACTAGTCCACACGCCCATACAATGCCATTCAATACACCAAGCAACGAACCTGGCATATAAACATTAAAATTATTACACTCAATATCTAATTTGTGTTGTATAATTTTAAGTAAAAACCAGATTATATAACTGGATTTATATTATAAGACGTTAACGTAAAATGAAAATAGAATTGCACAAGAATGTTAGTTTAGTGCATTTCATTAAAGTTTAAGTACAATTTGCTTGTTGAGTATCTCACCACCACCCGTTATGTGTATGCAGCCACATTTTCACGGCCGGCTTCCATAACGCAATGCGAAGAAGAAAATAATTAAGTTTAAGTAAGTGATTTCATTACTTCGTTGCTATGCTACAAAAAATAAATATATTGAAGCTTCCACTAATAAATTTTATGAACTGAATACTGGCTGACATTAAACATGCTTTGAAGGGTCTTTCCCCTTAGTGAAATGACTCCCTAAGGAATGTTTTATTGGAATTTAATTAAATTCTTTCTCCCATTATTTTTTTTTATAAATGTTGGCAACCACACTGAAGAACGTCACCATGGTATTGTAAAATAGTAATATGTTACCAAACTGCAAAAGGTGTTTATTACCAGTACTAAAGTCTTTAATAAGAAAAATATCATTTCAATAAAAATGATAAAGAGCTTCGTTATCATAAGAGAGAAAAAAAATCAAAATTATTTTCCTCCTCGTGTCTAAGATATTTATTTATTAAATAATAAAAATACATAATTGAGTACCATAGCGAAACAGTATACAGAAACCATTACTTGGCAATGTAGAAATTGCATTTCTGTTGGAATCCTCACAAAGCCTGAAGAGAGCTAGCTACACACAACAAAATAACCGGAACCAAAGAGAAAATGTGTGTTCAAAAAGTTGTGTCATACGAAATAAAAACTAATTATTATAAAAAAAAAAAAATTATCACCTGACTTTTGAAAATTCATAATTTAAAATAAATTTCTCTTTGTTACAATTAATTGAATAATTCTTGTTATCTGAACATTAATTTCGTTTATAATGTAATATATCAAAATCACTTGCATGAAAGATTCAGTGAAACTGTTTTTTTGTCATAAATATTCTACAAAAAAATCTTAATTTTATATTCATTATAATACTAACACCTTAGAAGTGAAGTGAGCCAATTGGTATTTTAGTAAAAAACGAGTTAGATGCGTTTTAATATTCTTTATGTCTTAAAGTATCGTAAAAGTAAAATGAGCTCAATAAATACACACTGCAATAGTGTTGTCGTCATAAAATAAAAATATTCAATTATCCAAAACACCAAGTAAAGACGTTATTGTACTTGAAAAGCCAAAAAAAGTTTGACTATTTTACTACTTTGCTCACTTAACTTCTTGAGAGCTCATATTGTCTGTGCTACGCCTGATCTATTTGATCGTAATGCAGTTTACCAAACGTCATCTTTTAAATTAAATGACCTAGAATATAATTAACACAATATATGATAAACTAAATTGACATTTCATAAAGATTGTAATCATTAGCAGTCGTATAATTTTTCAGCCGTTTACGTTCATACTGTATGCTAATTTTGTAAATATAAAACTATTCGGATCATAATCAATATAACATCTAAATTTTAAAAATTAAAACGACGTACAGCAAACTAAATATTATAAATGTATAAAACATAACATGTACGATTAAATTAAAGAAAAGCGTTAAACAGATAAGCCATTGATGTGTTAAAATCATAACTGTTTACAAAAATTATTTTCTTATCTTATATTGAACTTCTACGGAGTTATTTATGTGGTCATATGTTTGTAATTAAAATAAGTCATCTAAGAATCATCGATTTATAATTGAGAGTATTATTTTCAATCACGGCTTATTCTAAAATGGTTAAAGAATTTAACTTGAATTTCATTTTGAAAAACAACGTACATTATAGTATTTTTAGTTTTACATTACTTTTTAATGATATGTTGAATGTTATCAAGCCATGTTTGATACTGATTTTTAAAATACTTTTAAATTTTATTTTTATCTACTAAATTACATTTATGGTTCATGTTTCAACACTTTTGGAATAAGCCGGGCATGCAAGTAATACCCTCAATTTTTAATTTAGATTTTATTGATTACATATAAATTCGTTTGTGCGTAATTTAAGCAAAGTAATTTATAATTGTTCAAAGTAATAGCACAAAGTGATTATAAATAATTGTTGCTTCGCGCTTAATTAATTGAAGCGCAACTTGTCAATATTGCTGGGGCAATATACCCCTCACGTATATTTATATTTTCTTTTAAACTGTGTGGAGTAAATAGCACCTCGAAACTCTCAAACGCAGTCTACGAGTAGAGTGAGACTGTACTCACGATAAAAGGGCATTTAAGTGGACAGAATGGAATCCTCGTGTGATGCGAATAGATATACGGCTCTGAAGCAGGGATTGCTTTTCCTAGGCGGAAAGCATTATTCAACGTAGCTTTTCACGTTTCAAAACGAAAAATGAGAAATTTTCCTCACGTTTTAATCAATACGATAAGCATTTTTGTCTCTTAGATAGTAAAATTGTTATTTATCATTTTTATTTTCATTTTAATTGAAAAATGAGTAAATGTTGTTTGTCAAACTTTGATTGAATTTTGCTACTCTTGTGTATTTATAAATGCATCAGAAAAATCAATCGAATAATTACATTTTATACGAAAGTGCGTAACTTATTTATTTTTCTCTTAAAATATGAATTTGAATTAAAAAGATATTTTGAATATTTACGTCATAAGCATGCATACTTTGAAAGCAAAAAATACTTGTTAGCATCCTGCATTAAATAAAAAAAATATATAAAAACAATTTATGAATGATTGAGTGATCAAGTAGATCGATCTTTGTATGCAAAATAATTTAATGTCAGCTATCCTTATTTTATTCAAATTGAAAGTACTAATTTTATTAGTAGACTCTTGTTTGTATATAATTATTTATGTAGACTAGCACGTTTCATCTAAAAAGTAAAAACCGATTTTGATGTAAAAATGAAAATATAAGTTTACACCACAAATGTAAATATTGTCACGATTTCTTACTCTATCCCATATGCTCCACAGAGATACGTCATACAAATAATATATTTCGGTCGCAGTTTGATCCTTGCCAACATGAAATGCGTGACGTATACTTTCAACTTGTATACTTGTCACAAAAATCACTTTGTCAAAGTACACAAAATATTTTCCTTTCTGTTTAATATTTTCATCCGAAATTGGAATGCGTGCAAAAATTCTGCAATAAATTTCAATCTCCCAAAAAGCGATGTAAAAATAAAAATCCGCACATATTTTCGTGACGACTCAAATTGATATTTCAAGGAATTCTATAATATATTTTTCAACTAAATTTGAGAAGCACAGCATTCCTTTTTTTATTTCAATAAATGTACCTGATCCATTCTCAATAAAAAAACAAAGCAATTTAAATGCAGTTTTTTTTTTGCTTCTTAACATTACTTGTAATTCCACTTTTAATAAATGAGTTCGACAAAAAAATCTATCGCATATGTAGTATGATTAACTTAGATAAACTCGAATAAAAACCGATACTTTTATAATAGTGTTTTTTCTATTTGAATATTTCAAAAGATAACAATATGGTTTTTCCTTTTTAAATTAAAGCTATTTTCAGTACGTTTTTGGTATTAAGTGACAGAAATTGTTTTGGTAGAATTTTGGTAGCTTTAAGGTAGAATAATAATAAGATTTTTTTTGCTTCGTTTAGCCCTCAACAAACAATGAAAGTGAGATGAAAAAATCTACCAAAAGTAGATTTTATCGTACAAATTCAAACTTGGACATTACCAAATAATAGTTTTTTAAAACATATGTTCCGTAATACAAAGCGATGCAGCTAAATTAAGAAAATGTGAAATTTAATTTTCAAAAATTGATTTAGAAATGATAGTAAGCCTCAAGTCAATAAGAATTGTTATTGCTATCATGAAATCAGATTCATTATAAATAGCGTTAAGTGTTTTTTAAAGACTTTACATGCATCCAGTAACATTTTACATATATTTTAAGAACGATGAAAACCGTTTATGTTTGTAGCGCTTTAAAATTACGTGCAAAATACGCAAAGACCTTTGTGGCAACCTAATATAAAAACCAACTGCTCTTTTATTATTCTAAACATCTTAATTCATCAATAAATTATACACGATTCGAATGACTAAGTTAAAATTTACATATTAAAAATATTATTCAGCAAATACAAAAGTAAAGTTATTTAAAAAAAAAAAACAAAATGAAGCGGTCAATTATTCATCAATCGTCCAATATACTCTAATCGTCTTTTAGCGATACTCATACCAACCAGGTACTAATAAAAAATTTACTGAGAGACCAATGAATTAATAATGGGCCTAATATAATATTCATATTAATTGTATTCCCCCCTCAGTTAGAGGTAGAGCTATCTATTTTGTATATCACCCAACCTTTATCCACACGCGAATATGAAATTAAGATTAAATCGAACAAACGAAGATTTTATCGTCAATGTTCAAATCATTCAAAACACTTAAAATATCAAACCGATTTTGGATAGTCAAGCATTGTTCGCGGCATAAAACTTAATATTTTTGAATTGCCATCATCAATTTAGTAACATATTAACTTACTCAATTATTTGTTTATTTTTTGGGTATGAAATTAATGATGTTTTGTTTATTTGCATTCCTCTTCTGTCACTGCTGACGAAAAGGCGTGATCGTTACAGACGTTAGCAATCCACAGTAAAGCCAGTTCACGTGGATACCATGTAAATTCATATACAAAGCATATTATGTTATATACTTCCAATAAACTATACTCATACATAGACATATACATGCGCATACATACATACATACATAATTTATTTAAATACTCTAATCTGAAGAGAGTCATTTTCTTGATGCTAAGGATCGTGTTCATACGTTGTAAAAATCAAATAAAAACTATGGAGGGTCGTCGAGCAGAACTGCTCGATTTGCTCGATTCTTATACATGTGTCCCGTGATAGTTGCGTAGTTAAGAGATCGTTGAGTTAAAAATTACTATTTTTGTCTAAAAAAATATATTAACTTAAAGACACTACGCATTTTAGGGAGAGCGATTAGGGAAAGCGGGTTAAGAAGTAATTCGTTCATTTTTTTTAAACTCAGCCCATGCCAAAAAATTATTGAGACTTACAAGTATTGATTGGTTCTGAAATAGAAAGTGTCAATCATTCTACTTAAGTTTTGAAGTCTTGTCAACAAATAAATTTAAGAAAATATGTAGAATTATTTAAAAAAAAAGGTTTTTAATTTTTTTACGATTGATGATGAAACTTCTTTATCACATAGTTTTCCAAAATCCTATCATTGTATTTACCATGTCAACCTTTTTTGTGAAATATACATACAAAGACAACATGCTGTTTAGTCTTTCAACCATTTAATGTTTGTAAAATTAAAACTTAGAAGGATTGTTCTAGTTAGGGTAAGGTTATTAGTTTGCTATTCACTCGTACTACATTTCGTTATTTTAAAAAATATTCATGATTTTAAATAATAAATAAAAGTTAATTGTAACAGTGTTTGTACATGCTAACACCATTACTGAAAACATTGATGTTTACTTCTCGAATAAATGCCCAATGATAAGTAAAATTAAATTTAAAAAGAGATTTATTCTGGATACGGTGAAAAACAATATTTTTTTAATCATAAGAGTAAGTCATGTTATTTATAATTCTCTCAAGAAATAAGACTAAAATAAATATTGTGTTTGACGTCAGAAAATAATCTATTTCTACAAAACGTGGAAAAATTAATACTCATATAAATTAACGAAATATGTTATGTTTCTTTTATTTTTAATTCGGTGTAGAAATTAATACATTTAATGCTTGAATTAAGAAGGGAAGTTGTGTAAGCCGTGCCACTTGAGTATTTATTATATGAGTTTTCGTCTTGCCAAATCCCCAAAGAAAAAAGCTAATTTTTGGCCAGCACACCTCTTATACTCAGCCTCTTCAGGGATCTTAAGGGTCTGCAAAGTAAGGTAGCTATGATACTATATCACCTAAGCCTGTTACGGAAAAGCTCTTCTAAGAAATATAAATCCTTACATACTCGCGTGACATTAAGCTCGCCTTAAATTAAACAAGCAGAATACCTTTGTGGCATTTTTATCATTAGACATAATATTACCATCTCTATATTTCTTTCGTCTTATTGAAGGTTTATTCAGTTTCAGTATAATATAAAAATATGATACCTAAACTTATTATATTTGCGCAGCACACCACACATCGCAAGCGTATACATTTATTATTTATTATTAAAAGTGTATATTTTTCTCAAATATAAAGCCTACTGTTAACAAAAATAAAGCTCACATTTAAAAAAAATACATGTGCCATAAAAAAGTAAAACTTAGCTTTTATCATAAATTTAATTTAATTAGTATTACAATAATCAGTGTATTGTTTTTAAAGAAATATTAGACACTTTTTGCAGTGCCAGCAAGTTACTATAGATAAGGGGTTCATAAACTGGTGGAGAATTCTTCCTTGGGGAGGAATTTCAGAGTTCCAGGGGAAGAATCGCTTAATCGCTAGATTCTTGTTTTTTTTTAAGGTTCTTTAGAAATATTATTTTAAATACAAAATGACAAATTGATCAATTATTTTTTTATAAAATTATTTTGAATGCATAAAAACGATGTTTATGCATACCCTGTAATTCTACTAAAGATTTTTTTCATTGTTAAATGCTTTACTAATTTCGGTTATTAGTTAGTAAAAAATGATGTCAGTAAATTTATAATATTATGTACATAAATACCTACATATCAAAAAAATAGTTTCGAAACTACGCCTGTGTAATTATATTATTTTTATTATAGCTTTTGGGTAGAGGAAAAATTATATTCTGAACAATTGTATAAGGGGGGATTGAACTAAAAAAGGTTGGAATCTCCTACTCTAGTTATAAAATAGACTTCTCGTTATCTAGACGTTCTCGTATTGTGTGTAAATTTACACAAAAAACTTAAAAGCATGTTTTATTGATTTGGCATTTACTTGGTAGAACTCCATTTTAATAGGGTAAAATATCAAGGTATTTCATGTCAGACCTGAAATACCTTGATATTTTACCCCATGTTTTATTATTAACCATCGATTCACAACAACAGTGTCAGGAAACTTATAAATACGGTGTACAACTGAAATAATTCTCCCAAAGACGAAAAGTTATTTTTAAAATTTAAAAAAATAATAATATTAATATAATTCCACGTAAAAAACATTTTTTTATAGACACGATGAAGTCACAAATCTTTTTAACATCATTTGAGAAACGTTGGTACAAAACATTACGTGAAAAAAAACATTCAAAACACTATTTTACTATTATAACAATTTTTGTATATTTTCATAATGTCTGCATAGGCATCCGTTAGTCTTCGTTTTTGTGCTAAAAATTGAATAATGCAAAAAGCGGAAGCCTTTTCCATGCCGAGGTCAATACAAATAAAAATACTAATAATAATAGCCGCCCGCCCACTTTCCCGGTTAATTTTTTGTGCTTTAATAATAAAACGATGAAGAGGCGACCTCTTTTGAGGCGTGGCTGAACACCGCTATTTTTCCGCATAAATGTCGTTAACGGAAAAATAATGCATCAGTTTTTATAACAAACAGACAAGCAAGCTTTTTGATTATTCTGGAAATTTTCATTGATTTTTTTGTATTTTATGGAAACTATTTACTTTCGTTTTACCTTGCAAAATCGTCATTTTTTTTTTAAATGTGTATTTTAAAAGATAATGAGTATTTTTAGTATTTGATAGATAAATAAATAAAAATAAACAAACAACTTCCTAAACCAGACTTATTTTTGTATTTATATTTTTTTCACTTATTATTTCATCAATTTTTTGCCATTTTTATATTTTAAAGTAATAATAATAACCTGACAAAATTTACAAAGCTTAAAATCAGTAAGAAATATTTTTAATACTATTCCAATATTTGAAATTTTATTTAAGTCAAGCTTTCACATGACTGTAAAATGAGATAAATAATGATAACCACTTTTTCTTCTTTACTAAAATAATTTATAAAAGTATTCTAACTTATTAAATGGTTTTATTAAAATCAGTTTTTTTATGTATTAACAACCTTCATTTCTTATAGGCCAAAATGTATCTTATTAATAACTGTCACTAGTATGTGTATTGATAGAGTGACTTATTTATTTGTAACTATCAAAATAAAGACTATTTTTCTTAGTTTTAGGGTGCCGAGTAGTTAATATGTTCAATTAATTTGGAACCGTGTCCATTTTTGTTTTTATATTTTTGTTTCGGAATTTATATTATATATATATATATACGTGCTGATAAAATATCCAACCAAATAATTAAATTAACAAATTTTGAATTCTTCATTCATTGAAAAATGGAATCAGATTTACACTATCCATCTGAGAAAGAAGCTACCGTCTATTTTTGAAAAGTCATCGACAAAATAGAAAGCAAATTTTTCATCTAATCCATCAATGTCAGTAAATACGCGGCATATTTATGCTGATATAGGCAAGCGCAGTTAACAACATGCTTTCAGAATGGACAATTCTGCTAATTTTGTAATATTTTCCCACACGAAATCCATTTTTAGGTATAAGTTCATATTTTTATTTGAAGTTTATATATTTAAGCAAACTTATTTAGATATTTCTTAAATCTATATTCGATGTCAATTTGATATATATATAAGCGTCTAATAGAGCATCTTACTATTGGAACTGGTTTAAGTCAATTTCTCAACCTCACGCTTTTGGAGAGAAAAAAATATGATGTTGCTAGTCGGTCTCTTTGGGTTCTATATTAAGGATTGAATAAAGGCTAGGTAGAAAAATTATACACATTTTATTCATCCTTACCATAAAATTCATAAAGCTACACAGCTATATCAGTTATATATAAGTCATCTGGATTTCTTAACATGCTTAAGAAATCCAGTCCAGAAATTCTGTCCAAAATTCAAAAATATCATTGATAGTTTGATTTATAGTGAAGAATTATACAAACTCAATTATAAACATAGAACAATATTTATTTTTATATCGAGTAAAACGTGAATTGCTTTTACTTCATCATAGTTAAATAAGTTAGCTAAATAAATTATTCGGATATTTTTTTCAAGTAGCAAGTTTTAAATTCACAATGTTGTTTTGCTTGATGGAATTTTAAATTCACCCGGAACGTTCCAGGCGACGTACTTAATCAAAGGATAATTTCGACGAAAATTTTAGTGAAGTTGCTAAAAAAACGGAAGTAAAACATACAGGATTTTAAATAAGTTCTCTCGTGCCCACTTCAAATACTGTTGCAGTACATTAAAAATGATATTTTCCTCTCGCCGGGGCAAACGGGCGGCTAGTTATCACCCCTCCTGTGTACATTGCGCGGTGCTTTGTAATGGGTCACCCGGTAACAGATGTTATATAACAGTTGGACATACACGAGAATTTTTGTATTCCGGAAATCAGAGTTAAGAAAATTAATTTTAGCTTACACTTTTGCCGAAAATGAAGTTATGTATGTTCTGGGCCAACTTTTAGTGCTCTCAAATGGCCAAAAAATATGATTTTTTTTTTGAACATGTTTATACAGTCTCTAAATAACGGCATTAACATATTAAATGTGTAGTTAGTAGTATGTTCTTGCCTTACGTATGTATGATAAAACCATAGGACACAAACATGTTAAATAGGTAAACAATCAATATTAGAAGTAGATTTTTTTTAATGACAAGCAACTCACGGTTAACCTCATTTAAATAAAGTAATATATTTTGGATGTCATCCCACTTGAGAGCGTCGATGAGATATTTTTGATTTGTTCTATTGGCACAAGAATGATATAAATGCCTTTATCGCCTTTTCACTTTTAAAAAGTTAACATAAAATAAAGATATCTCTTTAAATATTTCCAGTAGAGAAAGTTAACTGTGATTGTATGTTGAAAGTATTCTTAGCAATACGTTACGTGTAAGTTATTATTGAATGCAGCATGCATAAGAAAAGGAATGACGATATTGTAAAAAAAAATATAATAAATTTACATAACTTTTACTTTTAGTTAATATCAACAAATATTGTTGACTCAGTTTGTACAATAGGATTTTTTTAAATATAGCAGCCACACCTAATCTCTTCTTCATGTGAGCCCATTAGAAGTGAAGTGAGCCAAGTGGTATTTTAGAAAAAAAACAGTTAGATGCGTTATAATATTCGACACGTCTTAAAGTATCGTAAAAGTGAGGTTAGCCCAGTTAAATACACATCGCAATAGTGTTGAATCCTTAAAACAAAACTATGCAATCCACCAAATCACCTAGTAAAGACGTGATCGTTCTTAAAAGTCCATTCAAATGTTTTACCATTTTACTACTTGACTCGCTTCACCTCTCGAGAGCTCATATATAGGAGCTGAAATCAATGAACTTTAATTACAAGCTTGTTTTTTCTTAATTTAAGTAAAACAATTTAATGATGTTTGATAATTTGAAAAATTAAATAAATACGATCCTCAACTTTATATAAAATATTAATTTAATATAAAATATTAATTTAAATACGAAAACCCCCCCGTATATCATATATATATGTTCAATTTAATGAGCTTTACTTATTGAAACCAGTTTGTTATTTTTGAAACCCTTTTACGTGAGGGTCATTATTTGAAATTTCAATTTTAAATTAGTAATCCACGTACAGTCAACAGTTGATTGACAAAGGGATCCTCCCCTACGAGATGAAAAAAACAGGCCTCGAGTAGCACTATCACATAAGGGTGCTGGAACAATAGCAAGTGAGAGAGAGGGGGAGTGTGATGATCCACCCTCAGGGCAAAGGGAGAATTCATTCCAAAATTAAATTTTGAATAATTGATGAACCATGGGAATTCTACCCCACGGCCTGCGCGTTAACTTTAACACAAGGGTTAAAAATTACTCAGATATCGATACGCCAATCGCAGAGAGCGAACGTTTAAATTGTCGAAACATTAAGCCGAACCTAATAAATATTCTTTTTTCATTTTAAATTGATTTTCATCCAATAATCACGGAATGGATTTTACATTTGATTCGATTTTATACCGCGGGTTTTCAAATATTAAGACAATTGATTTATTAGTAGCTTGCTTATACTTTTTCAAATATTTTCATCATTTTAAGTATGTTGGCTTATTTCCCAAAACACATAGGATTTCAACGGATATGGGAGTTTTTTTTTAAAATAATACACGGCAATATAATTCATTGAATGAAATATAAATTTTAATATTCTTATTTCTCGCTTATTTCTTCCCTGCTTAAAAGAGTTGAGGTAAGTGTAGTGACATAGTTTTTTTTAACAAAAGAGTAATTAAATATCTTACACGTTTTGGCGAAAAATCCAAAATAATCCTTATCTTTAGATTTCCCATAAGCATTGTCATGTGGTAATTTTTAGAGACAAAAATGTTACTTTTTCACTTTGGTAAAATATTAGTGGAAATATATATTATTCATGATTTGCAACAAGTTTAAAAAAAATCTATTGGTTATATTTCACTTTTACCTGTTTAAGACAACTTTAAGAAGCATTTTAAAAATAACCACAAAACATAGTTTTTCAAACATCGTACAGTACGACAATAAGTAGTAAATCATTTTTTTTTTGTTAATTAATGTGATGCAAACATGAATTTTTGTTACAAATTTGGAAATGAACATTTAAAAAAATACTTGTTTTTTTAGTATAGTTGTGTTCAACGATAAATGCAAAAAAAAACGAATTGAAATGCTGTTCCACATTTTTGCGTTTTTTTTTATTAAATATCTCTAAAATTCTATCTCTATTCATAAAACAATTTTTCCAAAATTAAATTACCCTTTGAAAAATATTTATCAAGCTTAAATTAATATATTTTTAATTATCTTTTGGATTTATTTTTTTGCCAAGAATGTTGACACTTTGATAAAAGGATTCTTCAAGTTCGTTTGATAAAATTACTTTAATTAATAAAATGGAGGGATCAACGAAATATTTAATGAGTAACCGTCCATGATGATTTCGTTTAATAAATTCTAAGTCATAGTCGAGTTGTCAGCGTCATTAGGTTTGGCTACGGGGCCTTCATATCCCAGTACACACAGGCAGCTTTTATAGATTATTTTTTTAATCGGTTTATGGATTTCTTTTCAAAAACATAGGTGTATGTGATGTCTTGACTTCCCTCCCACCCATCCTTTTCTAAAAAATGGGGCTTAGCGAGAGCGATAAGCTAATATCTAGTACTGTCCTAGCCTTATCCTTGTATACTTACATTCTTTGAAAAACAAGAGAATTGAGCAACTGAGTAACAAATAGTTGTCGTATAAACTTATTTGTTGAAGTAAACTCTATTAAATGTTTATGTATGTATATGCTCCTCATTGGGAGCGGACATAGATTAAAACAAAAAGGGTTGTTTATTATTTAATATATTTATGTTTAAATATTAAATATTGTGTATGTATTTATTATTTATAATTATATTATTCAGAAAGAATAAAAGGCATGAAAAATAAAACATGTTATAGAACACGGTACATTTTTCATAAGTTGTATGAAAATAAAATAATCTTTTTTTATTCATATACCAGTCTCAAAATGAACTTTTATTAATAATTCAATTAGATAAGGTTTAAATAAATCGTAAAATAAACAAAAAAGAAACGATATCAAAATGCAGTACCACGTTTATTTTTATTATTGTTGACGATTTGAAAGTAATTATAGTTGTTTAATATTTATGTTAGCATTATGTTAAAAAATCTAAAGAATAAGTTTATTTTTATTTGGCTCAGAATGATCACATTTTTTTCAACTGTTTTTTTAAAATACGTTAACTATTGAAAAAGTCAAAAAGATTTGATATATTCTGCAAATAAATTAAAGTTTTCTTTGTTAATTAGCCTTTCATAGAAACTTATTCATTAAAACTTGAATTGAAGTATTTTTAAGTAAAATTTTAATTTATCGAGTGGATTTTTTTTGTATTGAAAAGAAATAGTACAACAAGAAGATTGACACTCGCCATATTTCTGCGTCTTAAATACAGTTGTGCAAGATGATTTATTGTTGATGTCACATATGAAACAGGCAATGAGTATTATACCTGCATCAAGCAACTGAGGGCCTGTACTGCTAGGGCCAGAACTTCTTAATCGTGATATATGCGAGCCTTTCTTAGATTAGCCCACGTGTGTGAGATTACGCATTCCCTCAAAGAAGATTACCGCGTGGCTTTTGTACTTTATCTCAGAACTGGCTTTGTTCCTTGTTATAGACCTAACATTATTTTGTTCATGCGTTAGAACATTGTTATATTCAGTTTCAGACATTCAAGTGTCAGAAACACTCATTAACTGAATATAACACACCTATATATCACACCACAAGCATCTTTATTATTTTTGTATAATAAAGATGCTTGCCGTTTTCGACGTGTTTTCGACGTTTTCAAAAATTAGTTAGCAATTCCGAATTTAAATACCAATAAAAACAATATCTCAAAATAAAATATGAATCGTACTTTATTTCACAGTGACAGCAGAAACATTATGAGGAGAAAACATTCAAACAGTTATTTGTCACACAAATACAGAGCTTGGGAAATGATGATTTAAGTGTTGCAGAAATCACGATTTGCTTGAATGCGTCAACTTTATGATTTCATTTTTATATAAGAAAAAACCTTATTAAACACCAATTGTGATTTCCATTCACAAATTGTATTATGAACTAACAGGAATGATATTAAACGGTATTTTTCAAAATTTGTGACAAATCACTTTTTGAATGTTTGCTCTTCGTTTAAAGAAGTTGTATTAAGAAAGTCATATTTTCTGCAGTATCACAATAAGTGTTTAAAATTCACCGAAATTATGGGTCCTTTTATTTAAAATTATATCTCAGCGTTAGATTTTTCTTCGTTTTTCTATAACGTAGAAGATATATATAATGCAGCACTCTATTATTGTACTGAAGTTTTTCTTCCTATAAGCTGACACCCTTCAGTCATTTTTTACCTGGGATCATCACTACTTCTGCATTTTTGGCAGCAGTTGTGAGACACCCATTTTAAAACTTCTTTTAAATGCAGAGGCACGAATATAAGATTATTCATGAGTCTCTTTATCGAGTAAATAAATTAGTCTTATTAATTTAAATAAAATACGTATTAACATTTTCATACAATGCTATTCATTTTTTTTATTATGTAGACAATAAAGAAAATTAATTTTATGCTTATTCGTGAAGAAGTGCTACTTAAAATAATATTTTGTTTACGTTATATTAAACTAACATGTTGACTTTAATTATTTTTTCAACAATATAATAAGTTACCTGCAAGTTAATCTCAAATGTGTTATTTTAACACTGCTTTTCATTAAAAAAGAAAAGTGATTTAAAAAAAATAGATACAGAATTTATTTACTTAGAAATATACTTTTCAATACTAAAGTGGCAGTATACGTAATTGTAAATGAATCGAATGAAATAATCGATGACTCTCCAGTAGTTATACTTCAAAGGGATTGTGTTTATTTTTTACTATTCCATGTAAAATAAAGTTATATCACTGTAATAAAAATATTTCAGTATCGGCATCAGTGTAAATTAGTTAATATATTAAATATATATATAATTTAAAGAGTAATAATTCTTTGAGAAACATTTGTAAAAAGTTAAATATCAGATTTTTTTTCATCTGTCTGACAAAAAATTGCTTTTTTATTATTTAAATTTTATTAAAAAACTTTTCATTTCAGCCAAAAAATTTGCATATTAAACAGGGCCGGGTGGTGCGTTTTTATGTAGAAATATCACTTTCTCAATCCATTCAATTTAAAGTTGTATGATTCATTCCTTTATTACATAAAATTCGGGTGACTCCCTGCCCCGGGAGACGAAATTTATTTTGATCCACCCTGTTCTCCGCTATGACGTATGAATGATAAATGAACTTTTGAAAACTTTGAAAGCTCCGTTAACAATACAGCCCGGTTTCGTCAACTTTTCGTTTTTACGCGGAAGTTTGTTCGAGTTAACCTTTTGTAACGTCTATTGTAATTTCCTCTCCTCGGTAGTATTTATTCGAATGTTGTTGTTTGCAGCATATTTTACATCGCAGATGCTTGGCACGATTTGCATCTCCCGATGGTCCCTACATTACGTATATTTCATTTACCTGTATGTTTTTCTTTTTATTTATGCTCGATGTGATGCTGTCATAACATGTTGACGCCCATTGGGAAATTTATTTACACACCTTTACATTTAAACATACATAAAACATTTCATGTATCGCTTGTGTCGTGTAAAACCGCTTTTATGAAAACAAGTTCTATCTGGGCACATTTGAGTTGAAGTGAGCCAAGAAGTATTTAAGAAAAAAAAATAGATGCGTTGTATTATTCTACACGCCTTGAAGTATCGTAAAAGTTATGTAAGATCAGTTAATATTCATTGCAATAGTGCTATATCCGTAAAATAAAAATATCTAATCCACCAAAACACTAAATAAAGACGTGATTGTACTTAAAAATCTAAGAAAAAAGTTTTACCGTGTTTTAAGTTAACGCACCTTTCGAGGGCCTATCTATTCCACCGTTTGTTAATGTGTATTCTCTCAATTTGTTTTTTTTTTTACTAAAATCGTTTATTACTCAGTTGGTCAATTTTTTTTTTTAAGAAACAAGAAGAATATAAGGATAATAACAACCCTATTATGAAAGGCTAAAATCCACGTGTGGAGTATGTGCGAAAGAAATTAGATATAATAAAATTCCATCCCTTTGATCGAAAATCTACAAATTGACATCAAAATCAATAATTAAAACTGTTTATTCTCGGATTAAAACCCCCGATTACCAGGAATAAAACCAACGCGTTAGCTACTGGGCCTAAGACACAGAAACAATAAAATTACACTATTTATGAGTCAAGTTTGCCATATTTAATGTTTCCCATAAAAGAAGCTGTAGCTTACAGATATATTGTATCAGCAAAAAAATCATGGTTATTTATTTGTAGCCGGACTTAATCGTTAAAAAAATATTAATAATAACTATTGAAGCCGTAGAAAGCAGATGTGATTACTTTTAACGTATTTTTTAAAATATTTTTCTGGTCCTACAGTCTGGGACAAACTATCGCCGACTCAATTAGTCTGATAAACTTTATTCAACCCTCTACCTTCATACGACAATTGCTGACCTCTAATACTAGTAAGTCTTCGGGCACCTTGTGCATCCAGTGAAGTTGCGCTCTTCTAAACGTTTTCTTTTGTGAGTAGCAAATGTGACTTTTTGAATGGCTGATATATTTACTTTTTTTCAGGTACCATTCTAAACTTACTAAAAAAAGATTTGTTCAAATCAAACATTACAGCAATTACGTTTTGTTGTTTAAATATTTATCATTACACATGGCAATGAAGATAACTTAAATCTGTATTGTGATTTACTTTCTTCTTGAAACAACAATGTCCAGAGACATATTATGTTTCCGCGACACCTACGTGTGACGTCCTCTACCGCACCGTCACGAAGCGTCGTTCGAGCAGCCAGTTACGACGACGCCGTCAATAGGATTTCCTCTTTAGCTGATGAAAAATGTTTACACATTATCGGCTCAATGCAAATCTGTATTCGAATGTTTGATGTGTTCGCCGTCGGCTTTATGGCCCGAAGCGATGCGGCGATAAAAACGTGACACTCCGTGCATAACAACTACTCTATCCTGCGAGCTGCATATTAAACAACCCTTGACAAAAGGAAAGTCTATCTCGACCACCTGCAACCCTACTTGATTACGAAACTAACAATTTTCCCCTAGTTAATTCAACCATAAAAAAATCATCGACAATAACATTTTTAAAAACTAACATTTAGTGTAAAAATCTTTTTTTATGCTTTTGTACTAATTTTACATTATTTATGGATTCAATCATCGAACGTATTATCAACTGAATTAATTAATACTCACATTAGGAGAAACTTGCTCTGATCTATAACAAATCACTTAGAATTGGCACAAAAAGTATTTTTTATTTAAATATCATGTAATGTCTTTCCACCAAAAATTGACAGTGTACTCCTTAAAAGATACTTATTGGTATTTTTTTTTTAAATAAATTTTATTTTAGTTGAAAGTTTCTCAACGTTTCAAAGATTACTTATTATTCTCCTTATATTTTGGTTATCACAATTCAGTATTTAAATATCTCATATTGTGAATTGAAATTTCTTATTTTAATGTATTTTTTTCAAGATACATTTAATCAATTGAATATACGAATATTATTTTGATTCAACGTATAGTTAAAGTTCTGAAAAGTCATTTTGATTATGACATCACACTTTGGGAAACCATCTTTAATTAAGAAATAAATATTTTTGTAATAAAAAAGCTGAAAAAAGTTTGTAAAGGCAGACTAGAAACATTTACGGCTTCATAATATTGTTGGACCAAAATGACGTTGACAATAAATAGCTGATGACTGCCAAATTGTTTTACTTTTCGCTGAAGGTGAACTCACCTGGAACAAATAATCTGGAAGCGAATTATCCACAAACCCCCTACGGAATATGAATGAATTTTCGAAGATAGTTTTAGCTCATCCTGGGTCGGATTAATTGAACAGCTTGAAAATTTAAAGCGGGTGCGGAAAGGAGCCAAAGAGGAAGCCTTTGGTACGTGGAAAAGTTTGCGCATATATTATTGCCAGCGTCTTAAATGAGCTGCCCACTAAATCTTCTATACGAGAACGATACCAAACTTATAAATAGTCTTATGCTTAGTTGTATACCAAAGTCGTTGGGCTATAATGAATCTCGTATCTCATATCGGTAAAAATATTTCAACAGACTCACAAAACGTGGTCTAAATATAATTTATTATAAAATGAACAGAGTTTTCTGTTAACCATTGTTATCATAAAAATCACATTCTGTGGGCATTTATTGACCTCACCTTATTTGCCATATACCTATATTTTATATCATATTTTGAAGTTTCTGTGAAAACTTAGATTATTTTAGCGCACTTTGAGTTTTAACAGATTTCGGCTTGTATTTACCTCGTTTTGTATTTATTTAAAATAAAAATGAACACTTTTTGTACTTATTTCACTTTAGTAACTAAGATCAGCTAATAATGTTTCCTTAACTTTTTCGTTGCCGTAGATAATAGAAATTACCTAGCAGGCCGGCTACAATTTGCAACTATTAATTTAATTAGTTATTGACGAGAAAGCTTAGATACGACTAAAGTTAATGAACAGTAACAATATTTCAAAATATCAGGCTAATACTACATATTATAGAATATCTAATTAACGGATCAATTTGAGCCTTTGTGTCGATAAGAAGTAAATCTTTAAAATACGAAGAAATTTTAATCAAAATGTTATATTGCTTTCTTTTTTTCTTAATTATGTATCATGCAGTTTAATATATATCAAATATATTTACGATTACTTCAAATGTCCAAAAGTCTATCAAAGTCCCAATAGTCCTTTTGACACTTTTGGTCTAAATATTTCGAACCATCGATAATTTTAAGGTATTTGTTTTTCTGAAGATAAAGGTAAAACAATATTTGAGTCATATACATTTTCTTGGTAAATATAACAAAAATGTTATGAATTACTTTATTTTAAAACTTAAAAGAATATTTGAACAACTAATTATATATAGATCGCGTGTATGGACAATAAACATTATGATTTATATATTGTTATGTTTGTCGGCCAATAACATAAATATTATGTTATCATTACCGAGAATGAATTCAAAATACGATTCGGATTAATTATTGGCCAAGTCAATTTTCCGCTAATTAAACATTGCAAACCCAGAACCCAATACGGATATAATTACCCCAAAGTTTCACGTAAGTGTATTAATCATCGATTAACAGATCATTCTTCTATTTTGTTTTCAAGGGAACATAATTTTACTAGCTATATTATTATTTATTTGTTACATACTATATTTTTGAACTCGTTATTTACTTTTTTATGAACGGTTATCGTAGACATGAAAATTAAAAAAATTGAAACATTTATGTTTAAGATAAATATTGTGCATTTGCAAATGTAAAATAAATGCAACACTTTTATCATAAGATTATGTATGAATCTATATTACATAGTGCTGTGTGTAAAACTTTTGTTGAAATGTTGTATATCGTGATTTTTACCTTGATTTTTAATGTTTCTCGATGTTTTTATCTGATATATTTGAATAATTGTTATGGAAAATTCAGCTCACCTACAAACACAGTCACTAAACGTAGAAAATTCAGAATGTTTATTTTTTAATTAAAAACACAATAAATATGTTTTTTAGTAACATTTTTGTCTGTTTTTTTTGCAGGTAATAATGACCCGTTATTGAATAATAAATAATCATTCTTCAAAAGTAAGTATAAACTATCAAAATTGTCATAAAATCTCATGTCCGTTCTGTCAGAACAAACGACTTATTAAAAATTAGGAGTTATTTAAATCAAATTCATTCTTACATTACCTTCAATAGATTATCACGAAAATTTATTGAAATCTAAAGTTAATTTGTCGATAAATTATTTTTAATATGTTAATGTTCTTTGAGCTCCATCTGCATTTATAAATTATGTAGTTTTTTGGCGATTATCAGGTTGACTGCACACTTGTTTAACAAATTTCTAACGAACATGCTTGTGGATAAATTGTTTCATCTTGAACAAACATAAATTGTAACATGTTGTACGACGTGTAAAACAATCAACAATTGTTTGAGTTATGTGCACAATTTCGAACGAGTTGCCACTTTTCAACAATACTTTGATCGAAGAATTCGAAATATTAACAAAACACCATAACTTTCGCAGCAGTTACATAATATAAAATAAAATAAGAACATAAATCATGTGTAAATTTTCGTATGCAAAGTGATTCCATAAATTACAATTGTGCCATGCATTTGCCTAAATTTGCATTAAATTCGCAAAATGCTATCCTGGGTAAAATATTTTATACGCTGTTTCCGACACGGTGCACGTATGACCAACAATTGTTCAGTTGTGAATCGCTGTAGGTATTAATACTGACTTTTCAATTGATACCTCTCAAAACCGTTGAAGCGAGAATAACCACCCTTTCGTGTTTCCCATAGTCGGTTGCTTGTACTATGCGTATTTGCACTACACTACTTTATGACCGGATAATTATGCATTCAATTAAACATTTATGATCCCGCATTTTATGCTAATTTTAATACATATTCAGTTACATATACCTTCGAATCGGAGAGAAATTCATGTCTCATTTTGATATGAAATACATATTTTATTAAAATTAAATTTTAAATGAATATTAGAAAGTACTACATTTGACCCAAATACACAGTACTGTGTGCTTATTCGGGGGCAGTTTTCAAAAATTGATATAATATAACACGTTACATACTTTAAATATGCAAAAGATCAACTTAAAGAACTTTAAAAAATAATAATTGATGTTAATGTGTTATCTTTTAAGGTGTTTATTTTGTAATATTTGCGTTTGTATTTTATACGATCAGGACAGGTTTCTCTCATGACAAGCATTGTTAACTGATATTAAAATACAATAAAACAGTACTATTTATACAGAACAAAGTAAATGTATAAATGGACAGTGTATAAATAGCACTGTATTAATGTATTTTTTATCAGTTGATAATGCTCGTTATGGCTGAAACCAGTCCTGGTCGAGTTAAATTAAAGTGGAATTAGTACTGATTTTTTTTTTGAATTAATGTGTTGTTAAATGATTTTTTTAAAAAATCAGTTGAATTGAAACCGGTTCCGATTTAAATATAATATACAGTTTTACTCTTAGAATGTAAATAATAAAAAAAAACTTTTATTCGAGTAAAAACGTTTTATACACTGTTGTATAATAACAGCTTACTATTTGTTTTACAATGAAATTTTCCCGAATTGTTTTCCGTCCAAAGTTTCTTTTCAAAAAAATTGTTTTTTGTTGCAGTTCATCTTTTCGAAACTCCATCGATTTCATGTACACGAGATTTTTTTCCAAAACAAATTATGCCAAAAAAATAATTATAACTTACATTAAATCTCAAAAAAACTATTTAACATTATTTAACAACTAATAATTACAAGATAAATATAATATTAATAGATTTTACATTTAAACGCAACTTTAAAGTATGGTTTAATCACAAATAAATATTCATGTACTTGTAATGTAAATAAGTGCTCGTTTTTACCACAGTATCTAAATAATAATGATTTATGTATATAATTTAAATCGATTTTATTTTAAAACTATGCCATTAATTTTTAATTGCTATTACTCTTAAATCAACTATTCACAGCTTGTTACCAAATCCATTCTTCTAATGAGTTTGAATAAATAGGATATCAGAATGATTAGTTTTCGTGCCTCTAAAATATTTTTATCGATTGGGATATTAATATCCCTTTACAATAAATAATATTTTAACGCACGATCGTGGTCGAACGCGTTGAAACAGTCTATTCGAACGAAATAATTTAACAAAGAGCTTATATTGACGCAAAGGGCATTTGGCTATTACCTACTTTACATAAGATAAACGATTGTCCACGAGCAAATATCAAAAGTTCAAAAGGAAATTACTCAACGAAAAAACTTAGATTTGATCCGTATTAGGTCATGATTATGGCTGGATATCAATTCATACATATATTTTAGGTATATCTATTCATTTATAATCAGTTTTTTTAATAAATTTGCTAAACAGAAACTACAAACAAACAAAAAAATCCACATTTATTTAAGAGCTTATTTCTCAGCAGAGTATGTATAAATTTATTCATTTTTCATAATGTGAAGCATACAAAAACATTTTGTTAAATTCAACAGAAGTTGTTGATAGACAATTAATTGAAATTCAGTTGCTTAAACTCTCTGTAAAATGTCCGTTCTTTTGCGCATGCCTATTATACTGTCTTGAGTCAATGGCTTCTTAGAAAATTTAATTGTATTCGCTTAATCGACGTTCATTTTGCGAAGTGTTTTTTATAATTTATATCACATGAAAAACCAAGTTAAAAGACATTTAAATCTGAAAACATTACGACCAATGTTTTTATGTATGACCACTAATTTAATAATTTTAAATTCCATTCAAAATAAAATGTCCACTTGTTTTGTCACTATCAACCGGGCTTCAAACGTTCAAGTGTACGGATGAACTTGATCTAATGCTTGGGTTTGTATTTGTTTAGGTGATTATTTTGTCAACCAATCGATCGTCATTAAAATCAAATCATTAGTAAAATTAGCCCATATTTCCATCAATAGCTTTTAATTTAGTGATCAATTTATTATATATACACGATACATTTATTTACCAAGTATCACTTCAAGTACATCCGTGCACTTAAAAGTCTGGGATGCCGAAATACCAAACCTGGGTGTTAGTAACAAATCATGTGGGAATTAATTCAAATTTTATATTGAAATTCTATCAAACACTTCAATCGAATTTATATTAATTATAATAATATATGAATTGGATATCGATCAATGTTTTGAAGTTCATTGTATAATGAAATAAAAAAAATACATATTCTGTTGAAATGCAAATGTGCTTTTTCATTTCAAGTTTATGTTTTCTTGGTTCAGTTGTTTTATGTTAAAAGTAAGATTATACATTATATTGGTATCGTAAAATACATTTTTTACGCTGGCGAACATATTTTTACGTGCGTAGCGACAGTAAAATTACCCATAAAACAGCATTACGTAAAACGTTCTGCCAAAGTAACCACATGCAGAATAGCATCTTATCTATAGATTCCTATTTGTCTTCTGTATTTATTTGGCAACTTTGCATATCGCCTTTATTTATAACTTGCAGAACTCATGCATAATTAATTTATTAATTACTCCGATTTTCATTTACATAGCGCGCTATACAGCTTGACTTAAATAAATATGTCGAGAGGGTGGGAAATTTGTGACGCTTAACTTGTTGTTCAACACATTGACAGTTCTAAAGATACACATAAACGATGGCAAAAATATATAATACGCTAAAAAATTTAAAGCTTTATTAAAATAACATAGTGAAGTATAATTAATTAAAACTTTTAAAATAATGCTGTTAGATGAAGTAAGCCGCAAATACCATAAAATGTTGTGATTTAACATGAGGCTGGCAAACTTGTTCTGTGAATAAATCCATAAAAGGTAGAATTTCAGGTTAGCGTCAACAAAGAGTGGTGTTCACGGGTTTCAATTTATATACGGATAGTTTCGTTATGGATTGATTCTTTTTCAAAGGCACGGATTGTCTGTAATATTTAAATTCATTTCAAATGATTAAGTTTTAAACACCGGGCGTAGTAATAGCGATTAGTTTACCACTAGTCTTGTCCTAGTCTAACCATTATAAATTATATACTCTTATTAAAAAAGAGGGATTTAGTAGGTTTTAAGCAGTTTATGTTATTCAAACTGCTCCATTATAAGTATAAATCTCTAAGTTTGGAGTGTAAATAATAACAAAAACAAAAATTTGATACAAATACCTTTAACTTTATAAACTCATATAAATGAAAAGTAAATCACTGTTTTAAGTAAATAGTTACTCAACAATTATATTTTAAACGTATTGATAATCATACATATTTTAGTTCAAAGAGAGTATTTTTATAGATCAGAAACACAAAATTGAAACAAAAAAATATTATAAACAGTTCTTAGATCTATATGGAAATTTTCCTATATCTAATTTTAAACACACTATTCTACAAAAACGTCAAATAATATCAAATACTGCTTACATAAAGCAACAGTGAGATAATGCGAAAAAAGACGATTTAAAGTATGCCAATCGATTGCTGAAAGGTAAACCTTTCTGATAAAACACTGAAATATTTTAACTTAAAAAATAAAATGCCATTTAATAAAATAATAAGAAAAATCGTACTTTTACAATTATCGAAATTACCCTGTAACTTCAAAGCATCAGCGAGATTAGTAAAAAAAACTAGATACAGAAAATAGTGTCCAAAAAACCTACTTTTATCTTGTATCATAAACCGTAAAAGAAACCAAATAAAACCTTACATCACTTTGAAAAAAGTACAACAAAAAACAATTATCTCCCAATGTTGCTTTAGTTTGGCGATATACGGTAAGGTAATTTTACGCCATGCAGAGCTGTTAATGGATTATTTTTCAAATAATATTTTTCGTCTCTGTAAATATTTTAGGTGACTTTTTTGTTATTTTACATTATTGAGAAATATTTTTAGAATCTGTACCGACCACTGATATGGAGCATATGTTATTTTCAAAATTTAATTTAGGTTATAAGATAAAGTATTTATATCATTGTAAATCTGAATGACATCAGCTGTAAAATGTTATTACGACCATAATATTCAGAGTAAGTATAGGGATATAAAGCCTCCCTACTTATTCACAGTAATATAGTACTCATTTATACCGTGGCAATAACCACCATAAAAATTTAATATTCAAATATAATGTATCACGATTATTTGCGTTACACACGTCTGTCACGTGTGTTTTGGTAGTCAAATTCTAACTGGACGTTTGTTTTATATCGATTGTTGATTTTTTATTTGGTTTATTATCTAAAAGCATGATTTTCGGTCTTGTTTTAGACACGCACCTGAAATTTATACATGGAACAATTGTTTACAAACCAACCCTATTACAAGACAGGAATAAGCATTACTTTTATATAATATGTAAACATAATTTACATAAGGAAAGTGACCATAAGTGAGATAAATTTACAACTTTATGATTTTATTTACGTTGTTATTGTTATTAAATGTTTATTTATCATATTATAAACTGTTTAATGTTTTCAAAATGTTTTATGTCCTACTTTTTTACTCATTTGCTCTACCTCTCATTTTCAAAGAGAGTAGGGATAAAAAGTAAGGAGTAGAACAGGACAAGTGGTTAGTTAATATCTCGTGCAACATCCGTTTTGAAAATTACAAAGGTGGCAAGGCATTTAAGACATTGCATACATCAATGCTTTTTCACTGAAATATATAAATCAATTTAAAAAGAAACTCTCCGCATTGAGACTTAAGCCCGTACTTTCGTAACCGAATCGAATAACGTTGAAAACTCCACCACGAAGCCGGTGTTTAGTTGCTCAATATGGTAAATAATACAAGTTGCTTCTGCCACGCCCCGTTTCCAAGCATAGTTATTGATGGAAAGAAATATTTATATTACAGAATTTCAAGACATTTGAACACAACTGGGATTCGAATCCATGTACATCATAATCGAAGAAGACAACATTGAGCACTTGGGTAACGAACGAAGATATTTGATCATTTGAAAACTAAAACTTCATGTTTGTTCACAAGTGTTAAAGGATGTTTATAATAATACGCTTGCGGGCAGAATAGGAATTCCTGGGTGAGCGTATTCTTAAAAACTAAATTAGAAGTCGTAATGTAGCAAGAATGACACTAAGAATAGTATGTAAATGATTATCTACATAAAATAGTCTGAAAAGAGAACGCGTTAAGTTAGTCGAAGGAATCCTACGTTGCGGGCTGAAAAAAGACTTAAAGCATATTAAATTATCAGACCTAGCAAACTTCAGAGGGTTCTCAAGACACGTAAAGCGAACAAAAAAATCATCCCTCTGCAGCGGCTTCGAACACTGACAGAACTCGGGTCTAAAAAACCTCTCGGCTGTCTTTTTTCAACGGGATACTTCCTGTTGCTTATTACCAGACAGAGTAAAGAGAAAAATTGCCCCTCTATAACGACGTTTGCGTTTGACGGTTTTATAATAATGGATAAAAAAGTAGGTACGTTTGTTTCAAATGCATTTATTATGAGGGTTTTTTGCGACAAAGAAAATGTTTCGTCCAAAACCATCGTTTATTTTACTGTGACAAATAGTTATATTTTTTTTTACAGAATAAGTATTCTTTAGCATTATTTTTAAGACACTGCTTACCTTTTTAGATAAAATAATTCAAGTAACACTACAGTAAAGGAAATATGCACAGGTATCCCAAAAATGTATTCACTTTTTGAATGAATATTCAGTAAAAAATAATATTCATTTAAAAAAAATATATTTCTACAAAATTTTGTATGTATTTTATTTCAAACTGATGACTTTAACAACTTACATATTTTACTCAATAGCTTCTAGACGTCTTTTTGTATGAATCCCAATAAACAAACATCTAATAGCGTGAATTTTATTAAAGAATGAGGGTTTTCTAATGTATTTATTTTCGTTACTTAGGTTAACCGATACAAAGCAATAAATGAATAGAAATGGATAGATCTAGTAAAAACTTAAACTCGTTATCCTTCAAATCTTTTTGACTGTGTGTTTTTTTATTTTTTCATCACACAACATACTATTTTATAATTGTACACATTTTTAATATTATTATTTTTTTCGACACATACATACATTGTATGTAAGCTTTTATTCAAGGGTTTAAAGTTACTAAAATGGCGATCACCAAAAATGTATATTTTTAAGCAAGTGAAATTAATAGTCTATGTTATTTATTTTTATTACTCAGGAAAGGTTTTTGAATAAAAAATTGACTTCATATATACCAACGGCAAATATTAACAATTTTCATCAAATAGCCCATCACGGCAAATGCTTTTAAATATTTATTTTTCCAGGAAAATCCCAACAATGGACTCCATTTGAATGAGGAGGAGTGCAACGTTACATGGCACAGATGAAAATAACAAATCGCATGAGGTGTGTGTACAAATGTGTTGCCAGCAGACAGAAAGTGTTCCATCTAATAAATATTGCAACGGGTAAAGCGTTCGCGTGCATCCGACTATCATTCCAGCTTCAGGCTCCCGCTATGTAAATATCAAAGTGCATTGGGCTCTCGCAGCATCTTGGCATTTTCAGAACTACAATATTATTCCAACTACGCTTAATGGCTGCGGTCATACATAAATTGTATGTGATTCTCGGCTTTAAGGAAGATGATGAAATAACTTTGGAGGAAATAATTTTTCCAAATATACACTCATATTTGTTTTTAAGATTCAATGTATTTTGTCTTGCACAAAAAAACTCAACAATACATACCTGTTGCATGCAAGTATATAATAAGATTTTTTTCGGAATCTGAGCTAAACTAAATTTTTGTTAATATAAAATTAAATTTGATGACTATGATATTCCACTTGTTGTGTTACATAATGTGACACGTGTTTTTCTTTTTTGAGAAGAATCATCAGTTTTAACATCGCAAGGTTTGCGAGTAAACTGAAAATTTACAAAATAAAAGTCGGGGTTTGTCCATTTCTATTGAAAGTGGGGAGAGGGTAATATACAATCTTTGATGATACTAATTATAAACTATTAAAAATATACATGTAAGTATTTAACCTCAAAGTTTATTTTTATGAACCGACATAAAAGCTTGACCAAACTCGTTAAATAAAATTCAACGATTTAATTTAAAAGAAAGGTTTACTTTTTTTTGTATCCCTGTATGCTCCTCAAGATATGGCTTTTTAATAAAAGTATTTCTACGAAATCTGCTTGCTATTCAGTCGCTATCTTTTTCGAGAGAGTAGTAAGGAAAGGATGATTGGGCAGGGCTAGTGTTTAATTTATCGCTCTCGCTACGCCACATTATTTGAGAATCTGAAAGGTGGAAGGGAATTTTCAGACATCATAGACACCCATGTTTTTGAACAGAAATCAGTAAATCGATTGAAAAAATGCTGTTCGTAGTGGTACTTGAACCTGTGAGATCCGACACGGACGCCAACAATGTTGACCGTTGCCCCATGGACTCATTTTACAACACATACGTAGGACAAGTATATTTCGATTCTCACATATATTATAACAATCTCATAATTATTATATTGTGTGATCTAGTGACTGTAAAGCATATACAAGTTTAAATTGGCTGAATTGTTTGTTCATAATATTTAATTTCAACACTGTTAGAACAAGAGAACTTACAGTAAAAATCATTGTAAGTCATTCAGTGTAAAGTGGAGACGATTTGTTTCTCTGTACGTTGACTATTATAAAATACAAACAGTATCTTAAGCACTTACAGGGTGACCAGTGAAAAAATCCGCAGCGTAACATTATTTATTTATTACATACCAAACACTTAAATATAGCTTAAAAATGAAATATGTTTAAATTAATATAAAATTAAATTTGATAACCATATTATTCTGCCATTATCAGACCATAGCAAGGTTTACGAATAAAACGAATTAAACGAAGCATGATCAGATCAAGCAAACCTTGCAATGATCAGATGATGCTTCTCAAAAAGCCGAAACACGTTTCACAATTCGCATCACAACAAGTAGAAGAACATACATAGTTATTAACTTCAACTTTATATGAAAAACAAACTTCTACAAAGCTATCGCCGAATCTATACTATAATTAATTTTTGAACCCAAAGAATCAAAATGTTGAAATTTTGTATTTTTGTAAATGCCTAAAAATAAATAAGGTTTATTTTTTTGAAAAGTACTGAAACGAAGCTTTTTTCGTATTTTTTTTAAGAATGTGGGAGCAACAAAATATTTAAAAACATTTCTTTCAATTCAATTCAAAATTAATTTTGCATATTTATTACACCCACAAATAAAATAAATTTACTAGTTGATTTTGTATTACGGTTTTAATCATTTTCTTATCATTTGTCGTGGTAATTGGTGGGTACATTATATAAAAAAATGTGAAAACAAATATTTATGAAATAAATGATCATTTTTATGTGAAGAATTACTGACGTAGCACAATTTTTAATATTGCAGATATTTGTCACAGGTTCATCAATAAATATGGCAAACGGCAACACTCAACTGATTATGAAACGTGACAAACATAAAATCTGGAAAATATATCCATTTAAGTCATCTTATAAAATACGGGATGTAACTAGAGAATGAAATATGGAAATGTTTTCTACGAAAACGCCCTCGTTGTGCTACTTAATTAGACGGTAGACAAATAAAACTAGCTTAAATGTCGTTTTTTGGCACGGAGCGGCAATTTCAAGAGTGGTTTGGTTCATAATTAAGTCGCAAAGTACGGAAGAGTTTTACAGGACTTTCCTTTAATATGCGAGACGTTTTGTCAGCCTACTCACAGGGCTAGTTCTTGCGACAGATATTACGAATTGCCGGCATCACTCTCGCAAATTACAAAGCACGCCGTTTCATTTTTGTGTCTAGAGCGGAGCTATAACAATAATAATCTAGCTAAATTTATACTTCTCAAATGCATTTCTGCCTTGAATCTTTAACTATATTTGCTTCTAAAACAGACGTAAAGCAAAAATAAAATTAAGTAAATATTTTATGAATAGTAATTGAAAACATTAAACTTTTGAGATATCGCTAGCATAAAGCAACTAATCGATTGCAGAGTTATCGATTGCTGAAAGGAAACACTGAAATATTTTAATTTAAAAGGAAATGCCCCGTTTACAAGAAAAATCTTACATTGACAATTATTGGTTTTGCCTTGTAACTTTAAAGCATCATCAAGATCAGTAAAATAACTTGATACAAATAATAAATAGTATTAAAAAAAATCTACTTTTATCATTTATCATAAACCGTAAAAGAAACTAAGTAAAACCATAATTCGCTATTAAAAAAGGACAACATTTGAACTTATATTTTCGACTTATTTCACTGTTGTACTAAATTACTTACACTTTGTACTTACAATAAGCAATTGTAATTCTTAAAATTTCTTAGACTTCTGAAGTAAAGAGTAAGTAAACAATTGTCTACAATTATCAGTTCAAACTTCTCATCATGAGAGAATCTGTTTCTTACCATATTAAATAAATGTGGAATTAGTACAACAGAGTGTGTTTTTTTAATGTTATATTTTTCTACTAAATATTTACTGTGAACACATAACAAATAATAATTCATTATTTTTTTTAATGAGAATCTTTTATAAATACGATAAATTAGTTAAAATTATGCCTAATATTGATACTCTAATAGTGAGCATTCAAAAAGCGGTAACGATGATAAATTGAAATATTTACTTAAATTTCCGAGACAAATAAAAGTAATTATGTTAAATGGATATTTAGGAATTTACTAGCCTTAAATAATTATTTAGAGTGAAACATTAACCAGAGACACCTGATCTCAGGTAAGTCAATTGTTATCACAAATAAGGTGTGTTAGTTTGAAAGTTTGAGTTAATTTAAGCAGTGTGGGTTCGTAAATAATAAACTTGATATTCAGGTAACGAAACAAGACAGCATGTAGATAAGGCGCAAAGCCTTTGCTTAACATAACGGCCCTATTCTGAGTGTAATCAGTTTATCGTCAACCCTTAATATGGATCTATCAAATGTCTATTCAGTGATTTCTTATACGTGAAAGGTTTGGTAATCTACGATATCTTTAGTTTGATCTACGGCTAACGAGGTCGACGAACAATGTGAACATGGAAACATATTTGCAAAACGCTTTTTCGGGATGTGTTTGCTATCATCATTCTGATCGCACATTACAACTTAATTAATTTTATAACATAAAACGCAAAGATAAAATAATCAATCTTAGTTTAATTTTTATTTGTTTCTTCTTTCTAATACTTCGTTAAATTTTGACGTTTTTACTTTCAATACGAATTAAAAATTAAATCGTTGTTTTATTATTTTACTGTGTTCTCTCTTAATCTGAACCAATTTCATATTTATAGAAAATCTTATCAGATAATATTTTATATAAATAATCACTCATCTTTTCTCTTGGGTTAGAGTAATGATAATGGAAAAAGATGAGGAAAGGATTTGTAGTTAGCTAATAAATAATTTGAAGGATCACACTTTCCAATCGAATAGAGCGAAATGAAAATAACGTTGATCACTGTACGGTGAGACTGATACTTTATATCAGTGGCGGCAACGGGCTGCCAATACGTTAACAAGGGGCTCGCGCAATCCTCTGCGAGCCTACCACTGATTAGCGGTAAGCAACCGTGCCGTGGAAATCTGGCTATTTTTTATGTGTTTTTGTGGAAAAAATGTTGCAAAAAAACTGCAATGAGGTTTTATTGATTTATGGTTGAAAGACAATAAAATTACGATTTTTCCCAATTTTTGGTACTGAGATTTTTATCTCAAAGCAGTTACAAAAGAAAATAAAATTTAACGATTGGGTGATAGTTATAAATATTGACAATTGAAATCGATTTTCAATAATTAATGTTCCCATAAATATGGGAAGAATAAATCTATTGGTGACTATTTTACTAAACAATCTTGGCGCAATTACATTTTTTACAACTAATGTCGGGTTTGTACTGTTTGTAGTCGAGTGGTCATAGTCGTTGGCTACGGTTACGGTGCTCACGGGGTCGAAACACAGTACGGAGAGTTTTTATAAATTGAATTTCAATCAATTTATGAAATTTTGTTCTGAGACATAGATTTGTGTGATATCAGTATTTTTATTTCACTCATTCAATCATAAAACTGGGGTTAAGCAAGAGTGACTTGTACTGTATTTCTAAGTCTTACTATATTCAGATAAAATAGTTGAGCAACTGAGTAACAAACAATTTTTAAGATTTCGACTGAAGGTGCTTGGTGGAATTTCAATATTAAATGTGAATCGTTCAAATTATGTACACTCCCACAGATTTTGTCATCAACGACCGGGTTTCGCCTTTCGGCATCTTCAGGCGTTCAAGGCCGAGAGGCGAAACCCAGGTCGTTGATGACAAAATCTGTGGGAGTGTACATAATTTGAACGATTCAAATTTAGTAACAAACATTTTTGTAGAAACTTTCTGTTTATATTATCTCAATTAAGAATTCATATGCTTCAATTTGGGAACGGACATGGCTTAAAAATATCATATACACAGTTTTCATAAAGTATAATTAAGAAACCATTGTTTCAAAATATGTTTTAATGCTTATTGAAGGTGGAATATTCTTTTAAAATTTCAATTATATGTACAAATTTAATCAATGAAATAAAAAAATGTGTTTTTCATTTTTTTAACAAGATCATTAACACGATTTACATACAATTTTAACATAAAAATACATTATTTATAAGCATTAAAAAAAAGCTGATTCTCATGATAAATTACCAAAGCACCTATATTTGTTTTATTTGAAATGATAAGATAACGTAAGTTATTTGTTCGTGAAACATAATGAAATATCTGTCTTTAACAGATACGAAACAATAAATACGAAAAGACGAAACAAGATTGACATTGCGACCCTTCCTTTGAATTAACTTACTAAAATTACTATTTCCAATAGATGAGCGTTGCTTTGAAGCAATAAATCTTTAAAACCTATTGGAATAAAATAAAATCTAAAATACAATCTCTCATGATTTCAACGATTTAAGCTACAATATTCCAAAACAAATTCTATTCATGTTTCACAGCCCAGCGCGAATAAAACTCTTCTAGCAATGAATGGACGGAATTCTTCGTATCAAATCGACCCATCTCAACATTAATGTCAATCAATAGCTTTCAAATTATATAATATAAAAGTGTCTCAAAGAAGCTAATAATATAATAAATTTCCAACGTGAAAGAGTATTTTTGAATAATCCCAAGGTGCAATTTTTATTTAATGTTTAAAATTAAATTATGAAGATGTAATGGAATTTTAATTATTTGTGGAACCTTTTTTATCCTTCGAACCTTTTTTTATTTTTATAAAAATCTTTCACCGGGTTTTTTTTTACGATTTTATTTTTGAAGACATTCCACGAATTGGTGGCACATTTCCATGAATTGCTATTGTATACATAATAAAATAAAGATTATATTTTCTATTGCTTCAAATTATAAGTAATTGAAAATTATTTATAATTTTTCAAGAATTCGTATCGTGAAAAACAATTCCCCAACACTTATATTGACAAAATATTTTCAAAGAAGAAGTCATATTTTAATATTACTAATTATTCTTATTTAAAACTAATTAATCTTGTAAAATACGGCTAAGATATGTCAACAAAAAACACGTTTAATAGGCAGAAAAGTTTTATCATTATTTATGAATATAAGAAAACAACACATTTTAAGTCATGCTCTCGCTCTTGTTTTTAGTACTCGGTACATTATTTTATAAATACGTTTAAAGTGCAAAAGAATTTATTTTAAACTAAGTTTTTAACAAAAACTAGTAGTAAGTCAGTTTCTCAACCTTTTTGCAAGACGTTAAGATTGAATGGATGAGGCTATTACACGATTTAGAACCAGAAAGAGTTTGTGGGAAGGTATGAAAAAGTTTCTTTTAAACCTACTTACACGCCATGAAAATACACTTATATTGTATGTTTTGTTCACTCGAATAAAATTTAAATACCCAGCACCGACAAACCTGTAGAACCATATTTAATTTCAATTTAATTAACAATTAACCACAGACAATTTTATTAAAATATGTGTCTGTACATTCTAAATTCGATTGTGGCTTATTTTTAATACAAAAATATTATTATTTCCTAAACTGATACGTCAGTGTTAAAAAAAAATACACTAATAATATCCTGGTTTCGGTATTTCTGGTAATGTACTTCTCATGTTGGCATATTCGAGTACCGATTTATTTAAAAAAAAAAAAAGGAATTCTTAGCGCCCCCTAGAAACTTCATTCTTATGACAGTATACAACTAAAAAATATTCATGCCTTTGTATATTTACAGTATCGAAGTACTTAAAAGCATTTATTCTAGACTAGTCTTTAGGTTCTGTACTTTTATACTATTCATTTTGATAGAATGCTTTGACCGCTTTATTACAATAGCAATTATCTATTTGACATTCTAGACTAGAACTAGAACCCTAGAACTTCTAGTGTCTCCCCGAGATCAATTCCTTCCACTTTGGGAAGCACTAAAGTTTCCAATCCTGGGTCCCGGCCAATTTTGCGATTCTTTAATCCCGGGATTTCGTGAGTACTAATCTTCACATTTTTTAATTATTCAGTAATCAGTTAGTTATTAAGGTTTTGAAGTCATCGAGTTAGAAAAAAGGTGTTCGACTTTATTTTCGAGATAATTTTAGAATCTTCTAATTTCTGACTTTATTATCAGTGGTCAATCCTGGGATCCCAAACAATTATGAATTCCAAAATTTTCCAAGAATCACAAAGTATTGTGAAATGATTTTACGGTGAGTGATCAATTCCGGGAACGAAAAATCGTGAATCCCGAAATCTCGGGATCACAAAAAGGGTCCGAGATTCGATCCCTTAAGAAGCACTGTTTTAATGCGTTGACGTTTTTCATTAATACGTGAAATTAATAAATGACGTTGCATGCTTTCAACTCACTCCATTTAACAATCCTGAACTACAATTCGTTTTTGCTGTGTTCATGTCAAAGTATAAATTTCAATTTAACAATGGCCATCGGCTTAGCAACTTCAAAAGTGCGTGCTTATAAATTGTGCTTCGAAGGGTTAATTAAAAATAATCTAATACGTCAAACTTTTGCTAAATTATTATAAACCAATGAATTAAAATTGATTAGGTATAGAGTTACAAATTTTTGCGAAAACTTTCCGTGACGCAAACCGAGTTTTCAAACCTTTTCCGTTATCAATTTATCATATCAACCTTTTATTAAAAGTTTTCGACAGACAATGTTAAGGATGGATTTTTTGATTTATGCACCGTATATAAAATATTAAGTAAGTTAGTTGCTCAGGGGCCGTTTTTAAATATATTGGCTTAGTATTTTCTCTTCATAAACAATGGCAACAAAATAAATGGTCAGAATTTAAATCAATTTCTGGTCAGAATTTAAATCAACTTTTGGTCATAATAAAATTCAATTTTTGGTCAGAATAAAAATGTTAACGGTCAGAATAAAAATACTAACGGTCAGAATAAAAATAATAAACGGTCAGAATAAAATTAATAAACGGTCAGAATAAAATTAATAAACGGTCAGAATAAAATTAATATACGGTCAGAATAAAATTAATATGCGGTCAGAATAAAATCTATTGTACGGTCAAATTTTATAAATATTTCGGTCAGAATAAAAAAAAAATGAAATTAATAATCCTTTTTTTTCAACATTCATGTTATGTGTGGAAAAGCAGACTCTTATAATGAGTCATTATTATTACAAATAACGCATCATCTGATTACATACCACTCGGTTTGTTTATATAAAGGTAGGGATCCACCGAAGTGCAGTGGATGTAGGATTCCAAGAGGAACCAAGGCTTTATGATGAATGTTGTTAGTTTTCACTTTTTTAAATTCAAATAAAAAAAAACCTCTTTCAATTAAAAAAAAATAGTGTTTTCCTTACAATAAGTGTATTATATCGACTGTAGAAAGGAAAAAGGACGTAACCCATACATATCAAAATTTACAAAGGGCGCAAAAACGTGCTTTGATGATTTTGGGCCATATGCAAATTAATAATTATACACAACCTTGCACAAGTGCACGGAGACTTCTAAACTGGTGTTTAATTGACATAATCTAATATTAATTAAGAAATTATCTAGGAAAAACCTTTATTTCAGTATTTTTTCTTCGTTTTAATTTTTTACAAGGTCATCTTTTTCAAACTTAAAAGTTAAATTTAGATACTAATTCGGCATTTTCAGCTTCCATCCTTTTGATAGAATGTGTGTCAAGTTGTATACATTGTGATTATCGAAAAAAAGCTGTTTTGGAAAATTGAGGGTTACGTCCTTTTTCCTTTCCACAGTCGCTATGAAATGTACCATAGCAATTATTTATCTAAATGTTCTTTCCAAAAATATTATCCTTTCCTTTACTCTCTTCAGAGCAGATCACAATGTATCGAATTGTACAAATAATAAAAAATAGTTGCAACTTTTAGATTATTTAAAATTATTTAATAACCAAAAGAATATCGGTTAGGCGGAAATACCGTGAACATTTTTTTAAATAAAAACTTTTTTTGACACGAAACATACAAATGCCTGGATGTGGCAACCTAGTCTATGAAAACTGTCAATTCTTCCTTTGGGCGCGCAATAATAGTGATTCATTCAATGACCGTGGCGCTAGTAGCAACGCTCGTCCAATCGCCCATTGGACGATTTGCCGTAAGCAACTTCACTTTGCACCAATAGCAACGCAATGCGATGACATCATATCATCAAAAAAAAATCAGACCATCTGTCAAAATAAATATGACCGATTCCATTTAAATTCTGACCGATCCCATTTATATTCTGACCATTTAATATAAATTCTGACCATTTAATATTTATTCTGACCACTTAATATAAATTCTGACCATAAATTATTTATTCTGCCCTCTGTAATTCTGACCGATACATTATGACCATTTAATATAAATTCTGACCAGTGTAATATAAATTCTGACCGATGTATTAAAAATTCTGACCGAAACTGAATTAAAATTCTGACCGTTTAAATACGAGCCATAAACAATCCATATTAAATCATTCAAATGGAAAGTAAATAGACATAACAAAATTTTCTAATTGCAAAAAAATCTCAAAAGAATAGAAATGAGACTTTACATTCGTAAGATCGTCTTAATGTTCCTTTTTTGATATACTGCAATTGTTTTCAATGATAATGATACTTTCTTGGCTGTCTTTTAATTTCATGACTAAAACTACTTATTATATTAAAATTTGGCATGAGTTATTCTATTTTTCATTTTTACACAAAAGAATTCTCAAAAAAACATCAATTTTATTATAATTAGTATTAATTTTAAGTAGTTTATTTTTGAAATAAATTTAAATTTCATTGCACACTCTTCATTGTAATACAGTTTCTTTCACGATTTCTGATAGTGAATGATTTTGTTTATTTTATTCTAGTTGTTCCACTTATCTCAGTGATGATTTAAAATACAATATTCACTAATGTATCATTCACATTTTTTGAATTTCTTAATCGATTGAGATTTTCATCTGAAAATCTACATTGCTCATGTTATCTCTCTCTTTGATGCTTCCTAATAGCGATATCATCTTATAGATGGAGTATATAATTGTTTTCTTCCTCAAACGACAGTTCCATATTGATTAAATAAAAGATTCTTTCTTTTAATATTTCTGATTTAGTTTTAAATTTTCAAAAATATGTATTACTTTTTAATGATCGATACCTTACAAACTAGTTTGATATTCCTTGTTTCAAAACACATTTAATTTTTATAAACTTTCATACTATGGCTAGCGCATATATATTGTAATTTTATTTCACACTTCCAAATAATATAAAAGTTTCACAGTGCTTCCATTCACAATATCAATTTATTTATACCCAAAGCAATATTTTTTTGAATAACATATAATGTTTTCAATTTCAAAAAGTCGTATATTTCTTAGTTCGAAGAAAGCTTAGTTTGCTTAGCCAACCGTGAACTTTTTGCGTTCAAAGTAAAGTTTCATTTCTATCCGCAGACCTTCCCAGAAAGCTCAATACATATCGTCAGTAAGAGATGTTTGGTGGTCGAAGTATTTTTTTTGCCTTTGAACTAATCAATTACAAGTTTTGTTGCCAACATACATATATATATATATTTTAAACATGTCTTCTCCAAATATAATTATAATGGAACAAACAAAAATACTTGGATATTATTGGTGTGTTGTTTTTTTTCTGGTAAGGGTAACGTTGGGTCCTATGGCGCAGAGGTTAGCGTCGTTGGCTTACGTGCCGGATCTCACTGGTTCGATTCCCAGGACGAACAGCATTTTTTCTATCGATTTTTGTTCGAAGGCATGGGTGTTTTTGATGGTTAAAAATTTCTTCCCACCCTTCTGACCTTTCAATAACTGAGTGTAGTGAGAGCGATTAATTGACCACTTGTCCTATCTTAGCCTTATCCGTCTATCTTTACTCTTTGGAAAAGTGAGGATGAGCGACTGAGTAGAAAACAATTTTCATAGAAAAAAAACATTATTTTGAGATACGATAGATAGCCATATATTCCACATTGGGAGCAGAGATAGATGATAAAAGGTAGGAATAGAGAAATGGATGAGAAAATAAATAGTAGCTTGCTTATCACGTTGTTTTCAACATTTTTATTTTGTGCCATCGATGTTTCAGATCACCGAATAAAAAAATTAATGCATGGATGGTTGAATAAAGTTTTGGTTTAAACCTTAAGGAGTGGAACTCTTTTACGATACCAAATTTTCAAAAGGAGTGTTGACTTACAAATAACTATATCAAACATACGACTATTCTATTTATACATTTTCCAAGAAGAAAGATTGATCAACTGTAGTATTTTGAGAGTCTTCAGTAATAGTTCATTTTTACCACATCGATATGATTTTTTAATAAGTATGCGTTTTTGAAAATTATTTCATCAGATTAGATTGGATTTTATTTTTACTTATATGTAGATATAGATACGGGCTTATTGTAAGTGTTTCTTATTCCAAATGCTAGTTTATTGGAACTATTGGAACACAATAATTTACATAAGATTAAAAACAGCGTCATTTAATTGTTCATTGAAAAAATATGCCTTAATTGTTTCGGAACACGAATACGAAAAAAATTGTTGTGTTGTAAGATTTTTAATAATAACATTACGGTTAATATACAAATTATATAAATTACGTTTTATACTCTATAGCTATTTATGAAGCCTATGACTTACCACTCTAAGCTCACAAAATCCATCGTTGATTTTGGTGAAATGAAAGTTTTATTTCATGAACAATAAATAAAAAATTGTTTAATGACAATCTGACAAAAAATCCAGGTGCAAACTTTTGCGTTAAACGAAAAAAAAGAAATACAACTGCGCCCTGAAAGAAAAATAAATTACAAGTAATTTTTCATAAGAAAGGTAGAATAAGTACATAACGTCTCGTTTACTTTTCCTTAGAGAACCCTCTCAGTCATGGTCGTCAACCATTGAATTAGAAAAAACCCTGAAGCGTTTCTTGGAATATTTTCGACTTTGTGTACTGGCAGCTTAGGATTCGTGGGTCGTTTATTGTATAGCACAAAAAGTTGCGATACATATTTATATAACTCACGTATTCAATTTGATTCGAAAAAGCTTTAATGTGCAGCATACTGAGTATTATGGTCAGCTAAATTTTTTAAATTTTATACTTTGACTAATAAATATTGATAAAACTTTCAATCAAATTCAAACAAACTTTTATTCAAATATACATTGACTATGACCAATTCATCGTAAAATAATATTTTTTTGAAAAATGAATGTACTAATTTTGTATATCAATAATTGTAACGAGCACAAATTATGCCATTTGATATTAATACAAATATATGTAAATGTTGTTTGGATTATACTAGTGCAATGAAATGTATGAACATTTTTTCACAATTTTAAATATGACGTCCTAATGGTCTTGCTCTATTAGTCACCATTTTGAAACACTTTTTATGTGAATTATCACTTGTTGAACGCAAAATTCATGTAAGTTTTAGAGAAATAGAATGTTATATGTTTTATATAACAACGGACTTTTTTATTATTTATTGTATTTTTTAAATTTATATTTTACACAAAATAATAACCGCTTACGTTGTCGCAACACTTTGTTAAAATTTCCAGTTGACTTAATTCCAGAGTAAATTCTAAATATTTTTTTAAGCTACGCCTTCGGCAATATTATACTAATAATCTCTCGAAGTATTCGTATAAAAAAATGGAAAAAAAGAATTATTATCTATACTACTAAGTCGATTAACAAAAATGAGAGAGATCCTAAAGAAATTTTCTGTTAAATTATGTCTCAATAAATTTCATATTTTACATCTTATTTGAATAAAGATGTACAGAATATTTATTATAGTAAACATTAATTGTTTTACGATATTTTATAAATATTTTACGATAAAATATCTCTTTTTAACGTTATATACATATTTAGTCATATATAACTTGTTCCCTATAGATAACCAATGTAATGTCGACATTTTGTTTTATTTATATTAATACAAATTTTAAATACCAATATATGTTTAAAAATAAATTATATAATCTTAAATATATATAACACATAAAATTTATAAAAAAAGCATACATTTATTTATTTAAATCTATAGTAGTTCTTCGACATTCACCATAATTTAATTTCTTTTACGTCCGTTATAATTAACAGCAAATGTTGCATTTCGAGAAAACTGTTAAATTAAATAAATGAGTCAATCAAAATGATACATTTAAAATGCACGTAATGTTGATTGGCGCAAAAGTTAAAAAGTCAGGAAATGTAAAGTTTGTTTCTGTCGCTAAACCTTTCTTAAATTTTACAATATTAAACTGCTGATTTGTTTTCCAGTAAAATTTAAGCAACAATTTTGATTATTTAAATAACATTTTGCAAACTGCTACAAAAGTCACTTTGATATGATTAAATAAGCAATACCATAAAAATAACTCAATTTTCATAATAAATTATTAAACCGCTTTTAAATTACAATTATCCATGCTAAGTGCACGCTTTGGTCTGTAGTTCAACCGATGAACTCTATCGGAAAATCTTGACGATGGCTTTCCTGCAACGTTAGATATCACGTATTCACCTTGACGAGGTGAAATGTCAATAGAGCGTTAGCAGAAACATCTCTTAATGGGTCGGCGCTATTTCTAAAAGCAAACGTACACTGCATTTCTAGCAATGCGCACATTCGAGTCAACTGTGAATACGTATTTGTACTCCATTCGTATCTGAAGAGAGCATTATAAATATTGAATGACCTGTGCCTGATGAGAAGGTTTACTGAAACATAAATAGATACTTTCATGTTTTTTAATACGTATAAACGATTTATGAATAGAAAATAAAGCAAAACAAACTACAAACTAACTTCAGGTAAAATCTATAAAACTTAATATTCAGTTCGTTGAAAATACCGTTTAAATTGTTAATTTTTCTCTATCGTTATCATTGTTTGTGAATAAAAATATAATTTCATATGTGGTCGAATTATTACATATAAAAAGTGTAAATAACATTTTAGTAAAAATAAATGATGTAGTCAAAAAAGGAAACCCGTTGGAAACGCTAGATGAACAGCACAACGCAAATAATTTTCCAATTTCAGACTGTCATGTTTTGGAGAGTGTATAAAACTTATCACTCTGTACGCTATAAGGAATCTTGTATCAATAGAAAATTCAGCATACATATTACGATACAAACAGAGAGTGCTAAGGGTATCGAGGATTGCACATAGAACTTCACGTTTGACACAGAAGGAATTAAATATCAGAACTTTGCAAAATAAGACCAGTCAGCAAAATAATACTTATATTGTATATAAATATACAAAAACATATTTTATATTCTTGGAAAATCTGCTGCGTAAAATTATCAAAAGAAGTGCGTCACTGGCGTTGAAAACAACCGTTAAAATCAGTAAAAAATTGTAGAGTTAATACACTAAAACGATGGGAGGTAGTTTTTGTAATGGAAAAAATGTACTTATACATTGTTAAATAAATCTTTTTTTTTTAGGTCTCACGCAACTAATGAAAATATTGATAATTTGTATTTTTTTTTCAGTTCAAGAATTGCTTACTTTGAGATGATTTTAAGTAATGGAATCTATCTACCATTTTTGTATGCGTAGTCTTATCTTGATTTGCACTGTAGTCTTAGTGCGGAAACGTATCATCAGTGCAAAAAGAGCATCGGGTGTAGTAAAAGCACAACCAAACATTGACAAAAGTCATTTTAGAAATATGTAAAATTTTACATTGGTTTTATAAGAAGGCTAGATGGTGTAAATTTTCTTGAGATAGTGTATATTTCTTTAAAAAATAGCACGACCACATTTTAATGTTTTAGTTGATGTCAAATTCAACTAAAAAGTAACGCATACTACAAAATATATGTGCAGTGATACACTATTTAAAAACCATGTGACTTGTAAATTTATAACAAAACATGTTTTTTTAATAAGACTAACTTAATATTATGTACTTCAAAATATGCAATACAATACACATTGCCTTATACTCTTTATATGAATTATGAAATATGAATGTAAATTCTTCGATAACAGACCCAAGTTATAAGTTTGGCTTCGCTGTTTCTTGCGGCTTGCCTCCTCCATACCACTATTTTAGTATGCGACTGAATGCTAACAGCTTTTGTACACCACATTGCATCGTATAAAACTGACGTCAGCCAGCTGAACTTAAATAATTAATTAATTCTCAAAGGCGTGAGTAAGTGAATTAATATTATTAACGATCAGTTGCAAAATAGTTTTTTTACTAAATATATGTATAATTAGTTTCTGATTTAATGCAGTTAAAAATCAATTGACAACTATTTATCACTTTCGATTTCACTATTTTCCGAAAACTTATACCAAAATACTTTTTTATATATTTTTAATTAAAAAATATATATATATACGAGAAAAACTCGCTGAGAATTTTTTGCAAGTCACTCGAGATTAAATTGGAAGAATTGACATCAAGTTGGTTTCCCACCACCACCCGTTGTGTATATGCAGCCAACGTTTAATGGCCGCCTTCCACAACGCTATCGACAGAAAAAAAGGAGTCTACCCCTCACATTCATGGCCCGAGCAGAACTGCACGGGACTGATTTTTAACCATGTAGTAATGTGCTTAAAATAATAATAATAATAATGAAAGTGCGATTAGCTCGGCCACTTAAATCAAGTTGATATTAAGTATCTTGTGTATAGTCCGTATACTGAGAGCTCGTCGATGTAGACGACTTTAATGACTCTAGAGAGGAATCAAGTTTGTAAAGACATCACAAACACCCATGACTTAGGTCTCAAAATTAAACTGAAATTAATCTGTATTTGACATTGATTTTACCGGGAACCAAACCCAGACCCGCCAGATCGGTAGAGCAAGGTCTAGCCAACTATATCACAGCGGGTGACATCATATATTTATATCCTACTATCCTTTTATAGTGCTTTTATATTAACTAGTCAGGTTGATGTATTCCACAACTCTTTCGTTGAATAAGCAGTTCAGTTGGGTTGGAATTCAAGTACGGAAATTAAAAAAGTATATATTTCAACTAATTGAAGCCATTGTTGTAAATATTTTTTCCCAGGCATTATTATATTTAGATAAAACACGGAGTATCAAAAGTGATGAGCTCACCACTATTCTTTTCAATGTCATACTCTTATATTTCTACTCTTTTATAAAAGAGATATTAAGAAATCGAGTAATAAGCAGATTCTGAATAAGATACACTGCATAAGGATTCCATATTGAAGGCGAACATGGGAACAAAAACAAAACAACATGAAGACACTTAGAGCGCTAGAGTGAGGGTAAAATGGTTGACGGTGACTGATGAATATCTATGAAAGTTTGTCGTTTCAATACAGAAATTTGTATGTGTAAGTGAGTAACGTATTCATACATAGTAATGAATAATGTAATGCAACGATTTTGGATACATATTTCAGTATTTATAGTTTTATAAATATTTTACTTATTCTACATTTTTTTCTATGATTCAACGACTTTTTTAAGCATTTAGATGTAAAATTTACTAATTTTACAAACTATGCATACATAGCTTACGCAGTTGGTTAGAGCTTGCACTGCCAATCAAGTGGATCTGGATCGATTCCTGGTAAGATCAATGTAAAACTCAGATTTTTTCAATTTAAATTTGATACCTAATACGTGGGTGCTTGTGATGTCAATTATTCTCTTCAAATAGATCTCGAGTGACTTACAAAAAATATTTTCATCCAGTATACCTCGTATGATCTTTTGACTCAAAATTGTTTGACACATTGGCATAAGCTGTAATGTCAAATGTATTTTTTGAATAAAAAAAAACACATAATACTGTTGTACATGTTTACCAATATGTATTGTTTTTGTCACCGCATAGAAAAATATGTTTTATTATTTTGGAATAAAACAAATAAATTAAAACATCAACAATTATTGAGTCTCGTGATTATAAAATCAAACAACAATCATCGTTTAAACTGCTTTGGTTTTAGTTCTTAACAAAAATAACAGAGCGACATTAAAACTTAATATTTATTTTATGTCACGCGGCAGTAATACAGAATTCCGAACGTGTGTAAATTTACATTTGAAATATTTGATGAAAATTGAATTTTTCAATCTAGTCTCGAAAGCACACGGCTGAAATAACAAACACTGCGATAACAACGGAGAGTAATAGTTATGACAATGCATTTTAAATATTTTAAAAATAAAATACTTATTTGAACATATTCCACTTTTATATAACACTAGCTGGCCCGACGAACTTCGTACCGCCTCAGAATCAATAAATGTTG